>JARQTH010000629.1:354875-377478 GCA_030142595.1 Trachelus iudaicus
TCTCTCTCTCTCTCTCTCTCTCTCTCTCTCTCTCTCTCTCTCTCTCTCTCTCTCTCTCTCTCTCTCTCTCATTCTCCTTCACCTCTTACTACTCATCCAATGTATTTCCCTCGAAAATAGCTGGAATATCATAATTATTACAGGCGTTACACCATCAGTGGTCTCGACGAGGAACTCGCGAAAACTTACTCGAGTATCTCGCGAGGATCTTGTTCGGCGTGACGCGCGAGGATTTACGTATCAGCGTCGACCCTTTGTACCAGAGCGTCTCCACCCGGGGGGCGGGTGGGGGGGAGTCTCACCCCTCCTCCAGGAAACGACTCGACCTCACGCTTATCCTCATTGCGCGATTATTCTCACCACGTGGGTGACGCTCGAGCACTCCTTATGCCGTTTAACTCTCACTGTATAGTTGCCACTGCGTCTACAGTGCTATTCACCCTGGACGCGTCTCTGTAAATTTTGACAGTTGGCACGTGGTACCTGAAGTTAGTCAAATACACAAGGGTCGTCCAGTCGTGGATCCACTGACGCAGATCCATTGATGGAGATACCGTTGCTTTGGTTTAATGAATTTTAATTTTTTTTTAAATATATTTTTCAAGAAATGTTACCATAATGGTGGGGGTGTAGGAATTAAAAATTCTCTAGCTGACATGACAGGGCCGATAGTTGGCTGCGGTGTAATCGTTATCTCAACCTTATTCACTGAGCCTCCCTTCCTCCGTCCCTCTTTCGTTCACTCTCCCCCTCGCCCCTAGCGGATGATACTCAGACGGTGCTACAAGGGTGAAAGATGGCTCGGGCTGTCAGGCTTTAATGCCACCGGGAGCACCCGTGCCATCGTACACACCCCCTGTCGATTAAACCGGATGCATGAAATTTCCTGGTAAATTTCCACGGGGTCTTTACGTTGCCTTGGCACGATCCTGAGGTATACGTGATACGCCTATCGCAAGGGGTGCATATATCTATATGCGATACGCGATGGTAAATTCTTCATTCGGCGAGTCTAAGAATAATTTGCGTAATGTGTAAAATGGCGCTAGTCAAGGATGCGGTGTGCGTGGATGGGTGGCGAAGGGAGGATAAAATGAGGAGGACTAAAAGAGACCACAAGAATACCCGACCCCCCCTGGCATTCTTCTATTTTTCCAGGAAAGAATTTTTCATGTCATTTCTTTCTTCATCCTTCTTTCCTTTTATACTATTCTCCATCCATCTCCCTTGCTCTCTTTTGTTCTTCGTTTCCCCCTCTCGTCCCCTATCCTCGTCATCCCCTGGACTTCTCATACTCAGGATGAAATTTTTACTGTATGCTAAGGCGGGTATATACCTGCTATGCAAGCAGGGCGGATCTTCGTAATAATCACGGTGGTATACGACTTCAAAGCGTTATCTGGGTTCACTGTTGCCGACCCCAGCTCCTCGCCCTCCTTCCCTTAATAATACCAGGGGTCGCACGAGCTAAGGGATGAACGCGTTATACACCACGGTAGATTGCTCCTGGCGCATTCGCGTGCTTACCGGATGAATTCTCTAAGAGGTCCAAAGTCGAATCTCTGCTTTTCTCGTTTAGCGCCTGCCATCTTTGAAATGTCACGATGTAGTCGGGAAATGGGATTGCATTTTAAATTACCACGCGACTGCACTACCCAACGAGAGTTTCACGCCATCAAGGATCACCGGGACACCTTCCGGATGCTGGACTCCCACGGGATAGAATTTCGATGCTCGGACGCCGAAAGATTTGTGCCGGACATCCGGCGAGGGAAAAGAGGAATATCTAATAAAGCCACTTGTCCTCTTGGCTATTCCAAAGGAGGCTAACTACCCTTCTCTCACCCTCTTAAAACCCACCCCCTTCCCTATTTTCTCTCTCCCTCGGTAATTCTCCATCTAGGAACCACGTGCGCGGAACGACACGACCTCGGCCATACTTTTTTTTCCCCCCTATCTCTTTCACTCTCGAACAAGGAAAACCACCCTGATGTCATTTGACGAAAAGCCGTAGCATCCCTCTGTCAGTTGGCAGACATCAACCCCCCTTTCGGCCACCAATGGGAATCACGAATTAGTACGGCTCGCTGCTGTTTTAATATCACATTTAATCATCATCCCCGTGACTGTTACCCCGCCGTCCTCCCCCCACGGCGCAATTTTCCCCAAGGAATTCTCCCGAAGCAGCTAGGCAGGTATATTCCCAACTTGGCAACTAGTTGGCAGTAATTACGTAAGTACCGGTGGCAAAATGTATACAAGACTCGAACCGTATGGCTGGGTTAAGATTTTGCGCGTTTCCTTCCCGCGAGCAATTGATTCGCCGGAAGGGAATAAAGCGATTCATGGTGAAAGGTAGAGACTTGCGGAATGAGAATGAAGGGAGGTATGAAGGGGGTGGAAGGGGGAAGCGTGGGAATATTTGCAAGAGTCAAGAAGGAAGTCGGGCCAATTCAGGCCAAGAGCCACGGATGGGCTCTTCTCGTTAGGTATTCGGACTGCGAGTCGTCTAATCTGCATCGTGTTTGCACAGCGGTATGGTATAGTAATACCAGTTGTAACCAGACGGTAGTAGTAGCGGTACGGACTGTACACGTACAGTTGTACCAAAATGTAGGGAGGGAGAACCCGCTGTTCCCCGTTGCTGCTACTGCGGAAACTTTGAGCGCCTCCTGAAGTCCTCTGGCCAATGTTATTCTCTCTGTGCTATGCGGTGCAGTAACGGCAGGGGTAGCGACAGTGGCGACGATGGTAGTAGCAGCGGTAGAACAGGCGCACTATACACTATAGCACTGTACTATAGATGGTGTATATACCCACCGGAATAGTATCTCGGCGCCGGGGATAGCAACGTTGGAGTGCCGTAAGAAACATCGTCGAGATGTGTACTGCTCATTAGCAAGTGTCCCCCAACTTTTGTAAAGTTTCGCCGTTGTACGTTGTTTCTGTCGTAGAGTTTCGTTTCGCCTAAAATCCTTGTAGTTAGCGCCTGAATGTTCTACGGTGGCCCCATCACTGTCTCTTCCTGTTTCACTGATCCTCTCGCGTTCCCGTCGAGCACCAGTCAGGCTTCCCATTGCCTTGCGGATTTTGGCCCACGCTTAAGCCCTTACGGATGGGTACCGGAAGTTGCCGCAGAGCCGAGTCCATAGGAGAGTAGCGTACTGGAAGTTAGCGTAGGGTATCGATTTGTGGTTTTCAACCTTTGACCTACCATTGGGCCGACCTCGGAAGTCCGCGGTTTGGTTACCGTACGGAAGGAAGTGAAATTCCTTTCTTTACTTCCTAGTTTTTTTTTTATACTCTTTTCGCTTTCGTTCTCCCTTCAGTACCTCGGCCACCCTTGCTTTGCTATGCTCTGCTTGCTCGAGCAGCTTCTGGGGGGATGATGGCGACTCTTCCGCGAGGGCAGTCAAGCTGAGGTTGCACGGTTCTTTGAAGTCGCGCGTACACGAAATATGCATTAGCAAGTCGATATTTTCGAGTGTTTTTCTTATATATATATATATATATATATTGCCTGCCGCAATTTTTCGAGGAACCACCCTCTCGACTTTTTTCACCCTTATTTGCCAACTGTCTCTACGGGTACCTTTGCCATTATCTTTGTGGAGGGTGCATTAGACGACCCGGGAAGATATTGGACGCTGGGTACGGGCTGGATTTTGGTTCGAGTAGAAAACTACCCCCTTTCTATATTCGCTCGCGTTAGACGTTTTTCATCCATAAGATGGTGAATCTTTTTGAGAAGGACAGTAGATTCGGTTTCTGGAGATAGTTCTTGCCCAAGGATATTCCCATGGACCCGTGGATGATCCGATAGCTCAAGAGGGTGGTTTCCCATCCGAGTCTCGTGAGGCACGATAAATCATCATTAGTTTGATTGCTGTTCGGATGCCGCGTCAATAAGTTAATGGCTGGTTCCCATGGTGCGGCACCCCATAACGTGCCCTGTCTCCCGCCTCCCTCTCTGCGCTTCCTCCTTACTATCTTCGTAAATTCTATGTAGCGAGGAGGATTTACGGGAGTTAGAGGGGGTTTCAAGAATCAGAGAGAGAAAGATGCTGAATGTGTCTGTGTGTTTGTACGTGTAAATGGGGTTGGTCGAGAGGGTGGTTTGGATACAGGGGTCCTTTCAAGAGCCATTAGCCGACTGAAGTTTTAATTACGGAAAAGGAAATCAGCCGCGATCACGGCAACTAAACTCCATTTCGAGCCTACCTTTTATATATATACACACATATATGTATATATAGGGTATAATGGGGTTGAGTAGAGAATGGGAGGTATACGTGGATAAGGAAAGAGAGGGTAGCTGTTTACTGGTGGCACGCGTTAACACACACACACGTACGAATAGGGGTAGTTTTTAGGAGTCGCGGACGTTCGAGTACCCATGGACGCATGCTTGTTTTTCATATATTTTCCATCCACTCCCGTCGATCAGTTCAAAAACAATATGGCGGAACGCGGTGGGACGAGACCCGTGGAGAAGTCTCGAAAAATATAAAACTCTCCGACCGGTTTTATATGGTGGATCTTGGAAAATCAAGGAAAACATCATCCCTCTCTCTTTTTCTCATTTATCCCTTCAGCCTGTTCTTTTTGCACCCCCCCTCTCCTCCTTTCCGCTAAATCTACAGCCCCCTTTATGCCCTACCGCAGTCTCTGTCCCAAGAAAAAAAAAAAAAAAAAAAGAAAAAGCTACTCAACACTTTGGCACACATGGTTCCGCTGGCAAAACCACCCTTCTCTGTCGCCCCGACGTCGGATTAAGCGACGTAGACGCCAGGAGGGGAAGTGTCCCGCGAGCGTTAATAACACCGCGAGATAGTCGGCAAAATCTGCCAGCCATACGGTGGGATTGCCGTGGAAGGGAATTAGCGAGAGAGAATCGTAGAGAAGGAGCAATAGGAAAATAGGGGATGGTGTTGACGGTAGGCGAAGTCGGGGAAGAGGGTGAGAACAACCCACCCGTCGCTAATCTCTCTACGCGCACCGAACCCCTTTCCGGAACCGTCGTTTTCCACGTGTGTACGTGTTACGTCACGTGACTCGACGCCGTGGCTACCACCCCCTTGTCACTACCTGTTTGCAGAGTCGCCGGCAAACATTGTAATCCGGTAACGCTTGGGACTCGAGGATACGTGGAATCAGACGAAAAAGGGGCGGGGGGGGGCAGAGGGACGTGAAGTTACGTGCCAACGGTATATATTATATATATCTATATATACATGTATATCCCACGTCACATGCATATGCATGAACGTGAGAATAGTCTGATAAGAGATATACGTGGATTATACAGAGTGAAAAGAAAAAAAAAAGGCGTCGGAGGATAAAACGTCTTTTGCGTGTAGATATCTACCTTACCGACGGCGCTGTTACCGTCCTATCGGTGTTCCTCCGTTACTTCGCGTTTCTGGTCTTGCTGATCAAGAACTGGCCCTCCGGGTGTCCCTTGAATCGATTTCGTGAACTACGCGCGGGTCATGGAAGGACTGCCCTTATACGTGTAAACGGATGAGTCTCTGTACCGCGAATCCTAAGGGATGAAAAGGACGGAAATGGTTGGAAAAGAGTCCAAGACGACGAGGGACGTCGGAGGTTTATACGAAGGGTTTGCGAATGGGGGTGCAAGAGATAGGGGGTGGCGAGGGTTGTTGGCGGGGGTGGACTTGGGGGTTGGTGGTGGGTACCAGGAGACCCGAGGACGAAGAATGGCAGAGGAGGGTGTCTCTTCGCTAATTGTTATCAATTCCAGACGCGGCGTCGCCACTAGGGGATGGTTCTTCGTTCGGCTGAATGCCTGACTGATGCTTCGAATGAATAACCGTCCCGTAATAGCACCCCTAAACGGGCCGGCATTTGTTATCTTTAAACCGCGCGTTGCCTCCGGCTCGGAAGGATTAGTGAAATGATTAGCGTTAGCGAATGGCCGCCGTTTTGAGAGATCCATACCCTCGCTCTACCCCTCTCCTCGTTCAACCCTTATTAGCTTATAGGCGGCAGCCCTTTTCTGAAGGGGGGTGAACGAGACTGCCGCGAACGATCTCATCCCCGATCGATCGCCATTACGCTTTACATCCCTGCTAGGTACCTTACAAGCCCTTACAACGCCCCTACACCCCTTTTCATCCCTTGGGAATGGTTTATGACGGTACTACGGCTCGAAAGGAAAAATAGTGAAAAACAGATTGTTCTGACAAATAATAGACAAAAGTGGATTTCCCGTATCTCGTATCGCTATAATGATCCATCCGGTATCTGTAATGGGTCTGGTCGCTTTTATTTTATTTCCGTTGAACGCATGTCGATCGGACTCTAGTAAAAGTCCTCGTATCTGCATATGAGATTTTAACGGGCTGTGTATACGCGTGCATCGTGGCTACTTGGACTCAATACGATCGATTGGAGGATTTCACTCGAGGAAATACGGATTATTTTTATATACGGATTTTATATGGTCATGCTATTCCGTTACCTGTTTATCATATACAATTTCGGTTCTTTTCAAATACGTCCCTCCGTGCATATCAATATGCCATTTATTCGTCCCTTTTCAACGTAAAGCTGATTTTGATTTTCTGCTCTATGAACCAATCCTCAGGAGGAAGTTATGGAGTTTTTTTTTCCTGAAAGGTCAAGGTTTACCCCTGCTTTCAATATCCGTACAACGGAAATACCATTTGGAAGAAAGAGAAAAGTCATGTCCGTTTCGTATATAAAATTTTCATTGAAATTCAATTATCTCCTTGGCGATCGAGCCGTGCGTTATTTTTGGTAAATTTTGAAAAATATTTTTACCGGCCAAGAGGATCGCGCGAGAGCGATTGCTCTCCGTAGATATTTTTTTTTTGTAAGGATGGTTGGTAAGTTCATCGTTTCAATTTTACATCCCCTCGTAGAAAGTTGTTGCGATTCTATTTGCTCGCTTTTTTTTACGGTTCTACCCCTATTTGTTAGCGGATTAAAAATACTAAATAACCGAGCAATTCATAAAAACGTCTTGGGGGAGGTTCAGGGGCGGTTTCTGGCCCCGGTAATTATGGCGGCTATTATTCATGGAAAATGAGAAGCGCCGAGGATGGTCGGATCAGCGGGAACGATGGGAAGATAGGGAAGGAGAGGATGGAAGACGATAGGGATGCTCGGTTGGATGGATAAGGGATGACTGAAGGGTTTGCCAAAGGGAACGAGAAAAAAAAGCGCAGGACACCACGCAGTAATGGAAAACACGCGAAGGGGTGGTATTTTCCTAGGAACGTAGAAATCACTTAACAAACAAATGGCCCCTGGGTTTCCCAGTAGCCCTTAAAGGGATGATCCTACAAATGGGGATATAGATCTTGCTAATGCTCAGGCAGACGGGGGGAGCCTTTTCTTAATCAATTTCTATTTTTTGTTTCAACCCTTATCCGTTCCAATAATCTCGTGATGATGTCGGGTACAGTCGACGCAAAGAGGGGGTGGCAAGTAGATACATTATAGAATTGTCAGGGTGAAATATATGGACGCGATACGAATGAAAAAAAATCTTGTCTCTCAAGGCGCGTTTACAAGCGAAGGTGTGCGCGTGATAAAGGACGAAGGGGGTTAAAAAAAATGGTGGGTACGGGTATGAGCTGTCCCAAGAAAATAATGGTCCAGGGAGAAACGAAATGGCTGCGGTAACAAGGAGGAAGTCCGATAGAAACAAAAGGAGCCTTTCGCGACTCGTAATCCATTCGCGTGGCGTGAAACTTACGACTGCGAAATTGGCAGGGTGTAGATAAGGGATGTCTTGAAAAAAAAAATAAATAAAAGGAAAAGAAAGGGATTCCCAAATCCTTATCAGCCACGTGTTATTTCACGCTCCTTTTTGTCCTGTGATTTCCGTCCTGGTTTTCCCCAGGGGGGGGGGGGGGTGCGACGGAGGGCGTATCGCCCTCCCTGAACGAACACGAGGACCACGAGCGAACCTACCTGTCAGAGAGGCGCGATTTTTACCCTGTGCAGGGTGTTAAAATCCGATTAGTGGTCCACGGAGAGACGACCAAGGGTGGCTCGTGAGTGCTGATACTACGTAAAGGGGGTTGCATTATAGACATCCCCTCCATATACGACTCACCCCTGTTTTCAGACGTATTCTTGACGTGCCCTTGTATTATAATTCCAGATATAGCAAGTATTAAAGGATCGAAAAAAAGGGGTCGCATTATTAATTTATGCTAACGTAGGCACCAACCCCTATAATTTTGTCTGCCATGGCGACTCTTTAATCTTCCACTTGACTGTAGGTTATGTCATATAGCTGACTGTAGGTAACTATCACAGTGATTGGGTACACGGATGTAGCTACATTCTTGGATAATGATTATAGATCCAACCCTTATATCCATAGATACATGAATGAAAGACCTTGAGAGGGATGACACAAGGTATATATAAGAGTTCAAAGTTCAACTTGTACTGGGCAATAAGTCGGTGCCAATTAAATTGTCTCTACGACACGATATGCAATAAAGGCACGTATAGGGGATGTTTTGAATTCAAGAGGACGACGATTGGCTCCCTTTTACTCAGCATTGGCGAGCCATTATCGCCGACCGACACTCGAGAACCAGCAGCAGGGGAACGAGGACGAAGTAAGAGACGATTGGTCCACAGGGAAGAAAGGCTCTTCCTCTAGGAACGACTTTCATCCTTTACTTTCTTGTTGGATTTCTCTTTTTCTTCGGGCTTTTAGCTTACCTTTCTCTCTCTTTCTTACGTCTCTCAGTCCACTGGACCAGTTATCTCGAATCTCGTGCTCCGGTAATGCCAGAGCCAGAGACCTGGGGAAACCAAGATGGTCTAGGATAACGGGATGCTGCAGTGTATATACAGCATATGGGACTAGGAATTTTTCTATTCAAGATTCCAGAAATCGTAGGAAATATTACGCGTGAGAAATTTACCAGGCAATCCTTTAGGTGTCTCGTTATTTTTACCTCACGAAGTCTCTTGTCTCACGAAGTCTTTCGAGCCCATTCTATTTAACTTTCAATATTTCCTCTTATCATATTTATCTATCCTTATCCTCCGTCGCTATCTCCTAACCCGCAAATAACCCATTCCGGCGCGGACCATTAAGCCGGCGTCGTACAGTACAAGTGAGCGCACAGTTGTTGCACCAGTTTACAACGTACAGTCCCTTTTAGAAGCACGCATCGCCTAACTCCTCGCGAAACTTTCTACCGGGTTCTTGAACGAAGCGCGAAGCTTTACTGAAATTCCAAGGGAAACCTCATTCCACTGTCAATTCCACAGTAGCAAAGTACCATTTAGTGTACCGTTTATCCGTTAGAGGGCTAAGTCGATCCTCCAGGGCCGTACTCCCTCCACGGGGTGGGGCGCAACTATGGGGAAGGTCTGTATTCTGTTGGTCCTGGTTAGGGTGGGGTGGTAACTCAGCCCTAAGCGTAACACACTCAGCCCATTAGCCGCTACATTTCGTGCCCGGTCGCGAGGGAAGTGGTACACGTCCGTGCCTACGTCAGCCCTCTCTCGTACATGCCACCCTGAAAATAGGGGTAGTAGAAGCATTCAGCAAGTCTTTCCTGAACTTTCATAAAGGAAATTTCTGTACCGTCGGTAAAGTCTCTGAATATGCCGGGTCACACGCGTGCTACATATGCCGTCACGCTGCGACGTGTCGCTAATAACCATGTGGGACGAGGGGTCGCGGAATGGCTTTAGCGGTGATTTTCAAGGAAAATTAATTTTCGGGGTGGTTGTCAAATTTTCGTGCTGTCCCCCCACATTCTCTTTTTTACCAGCCCACTATGAGGATCCTGGCTTCTAGTTAAGTAAAGGGGGTTGTAGATGACGGGTTAAGTTAGTTTATCAGAGGCAGGGGTTTCAAATACTACAGTACCGTAGAGGTTAGGTATATATGGTAAGCATTCAAGGTGGAGAAGCTGTGGGTATGCTAGAAGGGTGTATAGTTAATACTATACCGGTTTAAGGCAGAGTATAGCACCTATACTGGCCAGGCACGCACAGCCCCTCGCGTAATTGAATCACGCTTGGCCCGTCGAGTCGTAAAACGCGGATTAAATACGGCATACGTGGAACCGCACGGAACTGTGCGAAACTCTGGACGGCTCACAAGCCTCTGGGGGGGGGGGCGGGGGGAGGAGGAGGGGTGGCGGCCCTCTGTCGGTAACTAAGGGAAACTGGTTCAGGACCTAGAGATTGAAAATGGCGTCAGAGTTCTCGCGCCTGGTAATACACGCACAGAGGCCAAATAGTGAAATCAAGGGTCAAAGGTTATATTGCACTTGCATTTAGCTATCCACGAATACGGTTGATTTAACCGTAAATTTTTTTATTTCGCATGCGGTATATCTTACAATGGATTCTTTTTTTGAGCGAATTCGACGAATTCGTATACGTCCTCTAATTCGTAGATTTTTAACCCTTTGATTCGGGACGTGGGAAGGGTGCAAGTGAATTTTTCGAGGGCGCCGTCGATGCTCGATTCATGCCCTCTCGAGCGCCTCTGAAAACATCAACCTCCGACACGAGCCCCTGCCGCAATTCTGAAGATTGTTTGATCGCGGTCGACGAGTATTTGAAAGGCAGCCTTTTTTTACCTTGTTTCCTCCTTTTCTTTTCTTCATCTGACTCCCATCCGACTTCCTTCCCCTGTGCCTGTACCTTATAGTACCCTCTACGTCTTTCGCTCGTCTCCTCTTATTCACATCCGCCCTTTCGATTTCGCATCCTCCTGTTTCCGGCGTCCTCATTCAAGGTTTCACGATGATCATTGCCCTACCGTGTTTTCCGGACCTTCGCCGATGAGGAAGTACCCGCTCCCTCCCCCCGCCCCCCCCGTTTTAATGGAATCTTTTGCTCGTCGGTTTCCTTTGCTTTTTGCTGGTATATCTTTTTTACCTCATTTTCCTTTTTTTTATACTTTTCTTATAAGGCTGTCCGTTATGTCAGGACATTGAAAATAGTTTATACGAGGGTACGTATGGGTCTTAGGTATATGTATATTATACTTATAGAAACTGCCTGTATGAATCTGTACATTGCCTGCTATTCTTGTCGCTGGGGGAAAAACAGACGGATGCGTTTCATATCGCGACATAAGTATCCACCTTATTTTCTGTTATTTCGGTAAAGGATCCAAACTTGGTGACCCTCTATACAGGTGGGATAATAACGTTAGGCCGTATTTTCAGAGACAGTCGTACGTCGCTAATCGTCCGACAATTGTGTCTATGTTAGTGAAAACGTGAAAAATATGATTGTTTCCATGAAAAACCGTATCGTTAGTTCGTTTGAATAGGACTATATTTGAGTGAAACATCCCTAACGCAAAATAACTCCTGGAATTTTCATCGTCAGCGACCGAGCGACTCGGCGACAGTCATTTCCAGTACGACTGCTGACAATTCCGACCATTCAGCCGAGGCACAACGCGCCGGTAATAATTTGAAACGCAGCAAAGGCGCTGGATGGAGGGAATATGGGGAGACCGGAAAAGGGTGAGAATGTCGGAAGGGGCCGAAGTATAAAGGCGTCCTCACACCAAAGCCTCCGAGATTCCGCGGTGATTCTAAGGCCTCGGAATCGGAATCGAGAGAAGGGCCCATGCGAAATTCTCGGGAGGACGATCGCTCCGGAACTTCCTGACCGGGACGGGACGCTTGTGAACGGCGCTTAAGGGTGGGCGAGAACCACGGGAATAGTTTCGCAAATTGCGCGGCTCTCCTGCAATTCCAAAGGCGACGACGCTTTCGTACGATTCGACGTGGTCGTCGTTCTCGTCGTAAGTTTCGATTCTCGTCGAACCGTCGCTGCTTGATATCATAGAGAGGACTGGGCGAGCCTCATGCAATAGAAGTAAAAGTGGGGTTAAAGGGTGGCGAGAAAGCCATTGATGGGGGGGAGGGAGGGGTGGTTCGAAGGGTAAATGGTCTCATGCATGGTGGGGTAAAATAATTTGTCTTTCGCTCGCGCAGACTCATGCGAACTCGACTGTATGGTTGAGGGCAGTCGAGAGTGCGCTGAGTAATAAATAGAAGAAAACGTGCTAAGTGTTCCACCCCCTTTCAACCCCTTCCAGGCTCCTGGGGCTAATGCCAGGTATAGGATGTGGGAAAAACGGAATAAGTCGAGATTCCGAGTGAGAATATATTTTTATAAATCCTAGGAGGCTTAGAGAAAAAATAAACATCCATCCGACGATTATTAATATCGAGGGGGTTGATGGTCCTGAAAAAAAATTTACCCTTAGACGGTCAATAATAATACGAAATATCTTGCTTGGTTACAGGATCTCGACGTGGTTTATCGAGCACCAGATAAAAACTGGTAAGTCATCATCCCTTATTTTTATTCTACTCGAGAGAAGTCACTCTTTCTCTCTCTCTCTCTCTCTCTCTCTCTCTCTCTCTCTCTCTCTCTCTCGCTCTCTGGAATACCATTAGATTTTCATCCCTCTGTTGGTTTACCGTTCCGACAGTAATACGCGGAAAAATTATAATTTTAATCCAGGGTGCTTGACGTCATTTTTTTTTTACATTTCCTTCTTTTTGCCTACGGAAATAACAAATGGTGGGCGGCGTCGAGGGCTGCTTCTGCTGCATCCCTCGTTGTATCCACTATCCGTACCTCCTCGTTCGCCACCCTCCCTTTCTCGGCTGACGGTTTTGTATATTTATCACCCTCTGGAAAATATCATTCTTCACCGGCCCCGTGTGAACGACGAGGCGCGGATAGATAGCTACGGGCATCCTGACTATTCGTCAAACTAACCGGAAAGTTTGTCATGGCCTCCTTTCTTTTTTTCGGGATCGCTTGTTTTATGAAAATATCCTCGAACGGATCTCGCCACCCTTGGACGCTTTGAACTTTGGAAAAATTTAGACCGATCGCCTTTACCACTACACATGCGCAGTTATCCGTGCGTGTATATGCACCGTTAGTGGAAGCCGACGAGAAAAGTTGGCCAAGTTTTTTTTCCCTACCCTCCACGATCTCCTTTCATCCCCTACCAGCATATAGCAATTCCCTTGGCCGGTAAAGAGCTTTTCTTTGAGATACACGAGATGAATAGTTTCTCTCATTGTCATCGGCGTCCTGTAACCTGCTGTATAATAATATAGGGGTACAGCTTGGAGTGATAAATAAGGGATGAAAACTGTAAAAGATACGATACACCTGAGGGATTCCTACGAGCGTGATTCTCTGGAGTAAAATAACGAGTACAAAAATTACCGGTGACAAAAAAAAAGTTACATTTTCTAAAAAAAAAATAGGCCATAAAATATTCTAATTCAGTGAACAGTCGGAGAAGAGCCTGAGGTCGTTAATAACTTCTTGCGCAGTTACGCAGGTTACTCAACGCGATCGGGAATGAAGAATGTCTTTAAAGGATCCCTGAAAGCAGAAATAAATCACGTCACACCGTTTTCCTGGATAATACGCGTGTATATATATACATACGTATATAAAGGCCGTCGAAAGTAATAGTCGACGTCACTCGAGTGACGTCGAACCAGAGAAGGGGAACAGGAACCAGGATCTCGTCAGACGTAGCGATGACGTCTGCCAGCCTACAGAGGAATCGCAAGGATTGGAAAATGATATTTGTACTTCGCTAATGTATACAGAAGAAAACGTCCGTGCGATAAGAGTCCGTGAGTTCCTTGTCTCCTGGGTGGTGAAGTTTAACTCTGTCATTATGGACGCTGATCCCAAGGGTCCTTGATCGCTAAAGACGTCAGGCGACAGCACGGGGACGTAGGTTGACAGTTTGTCTACGGTAATAGGCATGGTGTATGCATGGAGTATAGGTTATGTACCGTATAGCCCTACCGTACGTGTAGGTTAGGGACGCGGCTGGTAACGAGTCGCAAATCGATACTCGTGGCCGGTTCTCAACCTGGTCGATTTAAGCGGCGATTAGTCGACGTAATGGGACGCGTAACGAGAGAGCTGCTCGTCACGGGGACGTATAGCGTCGACGTCGTCGTGACGACACCTATCGTATCCTAATCTGATTGCGTAAATACTCGTGAGAGTTACCGTCAAGCAAGGAGTATATATAGGTATATGTATTTTTGGATATCTCTCTCTCTCTCTCTCTCTCTCTCTCTCTCTCTCTCTCGCGTATGGTTTGTCTCTCATATGTAAACGCCCTCCAGCCGAGTGACGGAAATGCTTCTCATTAAGGACCGATTAGGCTTAAATGATCTAACGAGAAATCTTGTGGTCTCTCTCTCTGCGGGAGAGAGCGAGATAGAATTTTGTATGTAATCTAATGAGAGCCCCTGCTACGTTGTTATGGATTAGCATTAATTTCGAAGCACCCGCTTTATATCTGTGTAGCCAAAATTATGGATGCCTGTGCATTTACATGCATCCCTTGGAATTCGCGTTGTTATTTAAGGGTGGGAATATGTATGAAAAAAATTGACGATAAATTCGTCGTAAGATAGCGTCTGTGGTAAATATTGTCAGGCAATGAATGCCAGACGGTCGTCAGTGGCGTTTGCGTAACTCTACGGTGTGCACGGTAGCTTAAGAGCTGGTACCGGCGAACGGGTATCGCCTGTACTATCCAAAGTATCGATACTGTCGTACCGATTCAATTTCAATCCTTTCACATTTAAATCGAAAACAGTCGTCACAGTTCTGCCGATGGGTTTCGTGGAAGGATCTATAGGGGTTGATTTTAGGGGTAGGAAGTGACGAAGGGGTAAACCGGCTACACGGAGCAGACCTCCCGCGTGCTGTGCCAGGAACCCGTCGACACCCATAACTCTGTGCCTCCGATGGCCCTGGCACTTTACCTTCCTCCGTCCACCCCCTTACTCACTGCACACCCTGTACATCGTCGAACTTGCCTCGAGCCAAGGGTGGAGGGTTGACCCGGTCTCGTTTTTGGGCCTCGGCCAGACCAGGCTGCACGTAGGGATGGTTAGCCACGTGTAAAGAATGGAGAGACCTAAGGGTTTGCCCATTGGTTTTCATCCCCCTTTATCCTTGATGTATTATATCAAGGCAATGGCAATATCCCATTATTATTGATAACACCCTCGTGCTGTTATCAAGGTCCAGAAAAAAATGAACTTGGACACTTTTTTTTTTAATCTCTACCATCCCTTATTTTTCCCTTTCGACTTTGTTCTCCATCGCTAAGCGTCGGGTACTTATCCACCTACTGATAACTGGCCTCGTTTGTTCACGATGCGCTTAACGCATCGATGCGTGCGCTCGATGAATTTCATGCAAATGCAGGCGCAGCTGCGCGATTTGCGTACCGATAGATATACATGTATGTATATGTTTATACATATATGTCCATGCCTATGATTACTATAGGTGGGTGTATATGAATATATGGAGAGCTCCTATTTCGCTCGTATGGTAGTTTATAACACGTGATTCGTGCGAGAAGCGATGAGCGGCTACGATAAGGGATGAATAAATTCAGGGCGCAGGGGTTGCTGAATGCGTATTGGATATGCAGGCGCTTGGATGTACAGATGCACGATGCACTTATATACAGAGATATTTCGATTTACCTTGACGCGTGGATTACAATATCTGTAGGTACCGGAAGTCTGCGATTGCGTAATCGTTATGCCAGCAGGAAATGCGGCCGACAGGGTGGCTTGAGTGTCATGGCGGTCTTCAAAGGGCACGCTCCATCGATCGTCGTTTAATTTCGCGAAGTGAAAAGTATCCTCGACGAATATCGAAAGCCTATTATAGCCCGTAATGCGACTCTGCTGCATACAACCCGTTTAAATGCAGCTTCGTACCGCCGGCGTTAATGCAACTCTTCGCCTGGATGCAAACACACCAGAACCAATAGGGGATGCTTCGTAAATGGTATTCGCGCTATAGGAGGAAGGGCAGTCCCGTTGCGCGTGACGTAAATTCATATACAGAGTGGAAATTAATCGAATTTCCTGGTTGCGTCCCTGGTGCACCCCTGCACTTTTATGCACTTATGTCCCGTGGTCGAACCTCCCATAAGGAAATTATCTGTGATTTTTGGCGGCGGTTGATTTTTATTTCTATGTAATAGGGGATGGTTGAGATAATAATGCCGAGAGTGCACGGAGGGTGGTGTATTTCAGGCGCAGCTCCAATTCCACCTGATGCACTCACGTCATGAATGCACCTGTGATGTCACGTCGCAACGTCACTGCATCGGCGATGTGCGGTAGGTCAGGGGTCGCAACCCCTATTTCTCCGATGCCCGTGCTAGCTCGGCCTAGAAACCCCTCTAGGTTCTCCTCATTTTATCCTATTTGAACTGCCTCACCTCCTCTCCTTTTCACCCTTATGACCCAGCCGTTCTTTTGCCTCTGGGTCACCACCCCTATGACGCGCGGTACCAGCCACGTGTGGGTGGGGTGGTTAGTTGCAACCACTTTATGAGTGGCCCCGTTATCGAAATGCGATAATTCGTTTAGGGGATGGTCAACTCACCCTCCCTTCCTATCGTTATCCTCATCAACCGTTTGGATAGCGTCGCGTTGCGCCTGACAGCGCTGACATTTTGGCATCATTACGTTGTAAATGAACGGCCGATGTCAATAGCCGCCTACTACCCTGTCGCTAACTATATACAGTGTGAAGTTGCTTCATTATTTTTCAGGGCCGTATTTTTACTTTTTTTTTACACATTTTTCCTGCAGTTGGACCTGCACCTCCGTCGGTATGTGTACCGGTTTATTTATATACGTCATGTGCGATATATACGGAGCACATGCATTTGGCCCTAATGGGACAAATTCCTGCTGATCACCTTACGATGACCTATTCCTTGAATACAGAGGAAATTTCGCGGGAATCGACAATCATCCCCTATATTTTCTCTCGTGGTATACGCCGAAACAGCTTTACCCACTTTTCTTTTTCTATCCTTCCCACCACTTTCCTTCGGCAACGCATTTTTTAAAATCAATAACCGGCCCGCCCGGGACTGGGTCAAGTGGCCACTGCGCCAGGGAAACCGAGTGCCACTCATCTGCACCCTTATTCCATGGATATTACCAGTTTCGGCCTCGGAACACTCGTTGCTTGATCGCTGCAGCAGTCGAGGCTTCCGATTCAACCCTTAGTATGAGCCACCGATGCACATTTTAATTTGTCACGCGTTGCAGTGGTACTTTCCGGGATTTTTTTCCCTTATCACAGAATTTTTGTGACAGCTGAATTTTGGCGGGAAAGTTTTTGACCTTGAAGATTGACCGCGTGGTACGCCCACACACCCCTTTTGATCAGAGTGCCCCTCGACGGTGCGCAAGAGCTCTGCTCTCTGACCGAGGGGGGTAGGGGAGGAAAACGGTTCGTGACGTCATTCGTTACGGGAGGGTCGTTTCTGACGTAATACCCCGGAGAAGGACTGGAGGGATCGCATAAGGGTGGCTCTGGCTGATACGGCGCAGGCAGGGTGGCGGCCATTGGTATCGATCTTTGGAAAGACGCGAAAAAGCACCCCTGGCCGAGACGTGCATTTTCAAGCACCATGCTATTTCATCCCCCTTGGACTAATCTCGATATGGCCTAACAACCCCTTCCCAATCCCCTGGCCCTATTATTAATTCCACACAGATAGATTCGAGCGAACTGAAAACAGCTTCTCTATTTATTTCCCTTGAAATTTTCTTTTCTCTCCGCCTCGAAATATTCAACCCCTGCAGCTACGCGTTCAAAAGGTCAAAGATCATCAGCAGACCTTTCAAGCGTTTAATGAAATGTAAACTTGGAATACTTCTCTGTGTATAATAATTACATTGAAGCGTAAGGTACACGCTAGTGTTTTAAGTAATTTTTATAATTACAAAGACAATAAAAAAAAAACTGTACTCTTTCCACCCCTCGTCACGACTCTTCAGCCGTAAATTCTGCGAATGCATCGTATTTGATTACAACCAAGGACGGATGCGGCACTCGTCACAATTTGCCACAGTAATTAGAGTGTTTTCACGGAAGGCCCTAATTAGCCAGACCGATATTTCCCGCGACGGCCGCCATGTCAAAGTCGACACGATTAAATTCACGTATAACGGGGAGGACGCTTGTTTCCACGTGTGACGTCGCACGTGTTCGTCTATCGCTACGTAGGTATTATCGCGTGCGGCCAGGTACGTAGCTAGGTGTGGTGGGGTACGACCCCCCCACCCCACCCCTTATTACCCTTGGGGCAATATAATCGGATGCGCTTGAAATTAGCAAATTACAAGGCACGCGGCCGCAAAGAGGATTTCGTCGAAAGGGTCGTTTTTCGGTATTTTTCATCCACCTTCATTCGACGGACAATAACCCCTTGTCAATTATTAATTTTTTGTTTCCCACCCTTATTCCAGATACACCCAAACCGTCAACACCTCGCACCATAGGCGTCCCTCCTATAAACAATCCCTCCTCGAATTGGTAACTCGATTCTTCTCGAATGAAAAGGTTCCCTATTTACCCCAGGGCGAGGTCCTACCAACCCCTGGCTAAAAAGTTCCTCAAAGGAAGTTGCTGCTGCTCGACATCGGTTGCTGCTGGCACGCAAAGTATTTCTAGCAAGTCCGAGAGAACGTCGTAAAGGCGATACTCTCTATGGTAGACGAAAAAAAAAAAAATATTAAAAATTCACGCCATTATGTGGCACTCCATGTTGTGCATGCACTCATGATTACGTGTGCATTGTACATAGGTACGTCTATACACTTATTGTCAGGGCCGTCGGCAGGGGCGCCACGTGCGGGCGCTAGTGTAATGCTGTAAGTACAACCGGGAGATTACAGTTAGGAACAACAACAACTCTAAGCACTGGGTGTAAAAGCACTTTGTCGTAAGCCCTTTTAGTGGTGAAATTACGCACAAGTGAAAAACTAAAATTCCAAAGCTTGTTCAGTGATTTTTTGAAAAAATTTTATTTTTCAAATTTTTTCTCAAACAGCTTATTTGTAATCGTTAGTACTCTCGGTATACAAGAGCAACGGCAATATTCGTATATTGAGCTTGGCGCACGCCTCCGTTTCTCTGTCTACTTCAAGGGATGCAAAAATTTTTGGTACTTTTAATACGTGTGATTCGTTGATGCGATAAGGACGGTAGCTCCCTGCAGGCTTGATAAAGACATCGGGGTATCCATTGCAACAAAACGAGATTGATTGGATTGACGAATGAAGAATGGTTTATTATATATTTATGGTTTGACGCGGAAGACACTTTAGGGAGGACAGATCGTATTGTAATTGGCAAGGGACGTGAATTTCGAGCGAGTGACGTCACTTGCTATCGCGAATTGATTGCTAGTGGTTCTAATTTCTTAATTCGTCACAGACGGTATAAAACATCTTCGTTATATTGTACGGGCATATTCCTCGCTAAGTGAAATTGGTTTACCATTGCGTAAGTGATATCGAAGAAGTGACTATCAAGTAGAGAGAAGTTATGAGAAATGTCCCTAGGGAAAGTGACTAGGTATTTTTTTTAATAACAGTAGTAATGATCGGATACTAATTACATTGTAATTTATACGCGAACCGAAGTCACTGTATATCTTTTGAGAGGGGGATGAAAAAAAAATAATAATTAGAAAAGTAATCGAGCAGGGGTTCGGATTGTGTCGAGAGATCGATCCCGAAGACGGATATAAGTGGGTTTTTGGGGCGAAGCTAGGACGTCGCCCCCGTTGACGTTTCTGTTCGGGACGACGTCGTGTTTGAGAACTGGGGGAGGGGCGGGGAGGGGTTGAAAGCTGGCAAGGGTAAACCGTGACGACAGCTCGCAGGGAGATAGCGGAAGCAGCCTGACGGTGTTCCTGGAAATTACGCGGAAGAGAACGTCGTCAGCCTTTAGTTTCACCCCTTCTCGTTCGGCCCTCTCTATCCACTTCCATTTGTACGGCCCTGCCAGTGACGTTTGTGTTTCAACCCCTCTCGGCGACTACGGGAGAACGAGTGCAGTTTTAACGTTTTAATCGGTCGAAATTGCCCCAAGATTTTACCGCTGCCTCCGAGCTTGCGTTTCAAGGTATGAGATGTCAGGGGTGGATGGAGGTGGGTTCCCTAGGGGTGGGTCTGGATGATAAAAAGCGTGATTTCGCTGGGAGAAATGTAAAAAGGTGGTAAGGCTAGTCCGACAATGGTTAGGGGTAGTCTTTGATCTGCTCGACTGAGCTACGTTTTTTTTCCTCCATGAGGAACACCTACATGTAACGTATGTAGGTGTCTGCATATGGATAAAACCAAAAAAAGGATGTAAGTTGGGGGAGGGGGGTTTCGTCTGGCTCGGCTGGTTTTATAGTAATGAACATTTTTTTTTCTCTACACCTCAAAGGGGTAAAGTGCTGCTGCCTCCTAGGAATTCTGCAGCCTCCGGTAACGTGCAGTCGGCTATATCCATTCTGATCCTTTCACGTACTGCTAAACTTCCGTCGTCTCTCTCGGACGGGGGGATGAGATCTGCGTCCGCCCCTATCTAAGTCGTTACATTTTTTTATCATGGAAATTCCAACTTCAACGACTGTTCTGGATAAGCTCGAAGCCACTTAATGGACGTCTGCTTACCTCAAACTACCCCCTCGCTCCCTCCCTCCCACCCCCTCATTCTCTAACCGTTTCTTATTCTTCCCAAGTTCACCCTTATTTACCAACCCCTCTTCACGCTTTACAAGCTCCCGGCTTATACGGCTACGGAGCCTACAAGTCTCATAGGGGCACCGTCTAGGGGTTGTTTTTAAAAACATTTTAGTCAGACACCACACCGAAAGGGTTGCCACACTCGACAGCGAGCAGTCGCGCATGCGGAATTTCATCTTGAAAATCTTGACTGCTTCTACTCGTTCCTTTATTCCTTTCTTCATCCCCTAAACAGTATCATTCCGCTTGTGGATACGGCACTGGCCGGAAGACCCCGCCCGGTAGCTGCTTAACTCATCCGTGTCCAGGATAGACAAGTGCTGGAATGAGCACATGGAATACCAAGTCTTGGAAAACCACCCTGGAATGCAACACCCGAATGATGCACAATGTAATTTCCTATGCTTTACGCGTTCGCCAAGCTGGAAACAACAGGCAGACAACAATAAAATGGCGCGCCGCCTGTTACTTTTCCACTTGGCGTACGGCGATGGTGGCGCGCACCCCTTTAGTCAGTTTACCACAGCGTAATGGTATCTGGGGGATGAGAATCGGTAAGGTGTTATCCTACACTTACATACAAAAGTTTGCCGGTATACTTACCTCGAGAAATAGTTGAGCCAATTTCACTTAATTTCTCGAAACTTAGGGGAGGCGTAGGCGTATGATCTATAAATATACCTAACCTACCCTCAACAGTAGCAATACCGAGATTGGTGGCTGGACCGACGAAGCTACTCGAATACCTTTGACTTTCCTCCAGGTCGGAAAGATATGTGCCTGCACGTACCAAGGGGATGATTATCTCCCACGAAATCATCATATAGATGAAATATAGTAAGAAATATATTTTTACTATACCTCCACTTACATGTCGTTTTTATGGGGGTGACAATATGGCGGATCAGGAATAACATGGGTGGTTCCCGATTAGGGGTAGTGGCAATCTCGTTTAAATATATGTATAAATTCACCTCCCCGATGACTTAACGACGTATGAATTATACGAATTCAATCGAAAATATCCGATCAGCCAATATCACATTGACTCGACGGGTTTTTCTCCAAGGGTCGATACAGTCGCTCGCACGGCTGTCATTGAAAATCTTTAAGCCGGTCTGGCCTTGCCAAGTCTTTTTCTACTGACAGACCCGGGTATACATCATATACCGGAGCCACGTGATCGATGACACCAAAAGCCTTCTGGACCAGTTGGAGCATCCCCGTCCTTTCTACCCCTAGACAGAAGCTAAGGGGACTAAGATAAATTAATACTGTGGAATTTCTCAGAGTTGGAAACAAACTCGCGGTCGGGCTACCAGCACCACCCCCGTGACTATACCCACCCTTCACTTGTAGCTATACACACTTTGGCATACTGGAACCTCCACCCCCCTCCTAACCTACCTAGACCGAACTTCCTGAACCACCCCTCTCTCACCCTTCGGAATGAAGTGTCTACCTTCTGCAGTATTGTCCCGTATTGCTTGCCATTGGAAACCGTTCGGAACTACCCTTCTATTCGATTAACTATAATTCACCGGTTGTCGTATTTCCTAGAGGGTGTCACTGTGGCTTTTTGGATCTGCCGACACAGCTTATAAGGATTGTCAATATATGTTATGATTTTTATTCTGCACTCCGCGTTTTATCGTAAATAATAAAATAACATATCGGTTTGAATTAGCTGGATTTTTATTCATTTTTTTATAAATTATTCATAGGGGTTGGTTCTGTTTATTAGTAGCTGTATTCTCGTCTAACTGATGTAGGCACTAGGGGATGATTCTAAGCACGCGTTCAGCGTATGACCAGGTGTTAAATATATTCTTGTTTCACAAAGGGGATAGTTTTGGGATAGGATGGTGCGAATTGTGGCTTTCTGCACCCCATCCCTCTCTCTCTCTCTCTCTCTCTCTCTCTCTCTCTCTCTCTCTCTCTCTCTCTCTCTCTCTCTCTCTCTCTCT
>JARQTH010000629.1:377578-395422 GCA_030142595.1 Trachelus iudaicus
CTCTCTCTCTCTCTCTCTCTCTCTCTCTCTCTCTCTCTCTCTCTCTCTCTCTCTCTCTCTCTCTTTCTCTCTCTCTGAACAGCGGTTCTGTAAAACCCAATAATAATTCCTGTGGGACACAAATGAAGAGAACTAAAGATATTTTCGCCACCCTTCGACCGTAATTAACGCGTTCCCACAGATAAGGGATGATTTTCATGCCACGGCAGGAAGAATATATAAGGGTTTTTCCGATGCGTCATCGAGGTGGGAAGAGTGTTGGGTGGGTGGGTTGTCCCGGAATTTTTCCTCTCATCAAAGAAAATTTTTCTTTTCCTTCTTTCTTTTAACGTCCCGAAATTGTCAAAAGCGTCCACAATTTTTTCAGCGTGTCCGCTATCAGGTCATACTTTCTCTCGGCTCTTTTCTACCCCTATAACTCATAATCCATGTATACAATATAATTATATACCTATATCTTTTTCCATCTCTTTTTGTCTCTTTGTATCTATCAGGGGAATATCAAAATCGTTAATTTCGTCTCTGGTCTCAATCGCGCCGTCCGTGCATCCCCTTTGTGATATCACAATCGGGATTAAATTTCTGGTACGACGGAATCCCGAGAATCCTTTTCTCTCCCATCCAGTCTGTAACGGTAATTCGATCAGCAATCACTTCATCGTCCTTTTCTGACGTCTTTTACGTTCATCGTGGCTCCTCCTCCAATTGTCACCCTTTTATTTTTTCCCCCTGTATCCCCGTCCCTGACCTCAGCCTACCAACGTCCCCATCCAATAGGTACATTCGCGCCAATAACAAATGGTATAAATTTTTCTCCCAGCATATTTATATCCCACAGCTTATACAATATATATATATATATATATATATATTGCACTCAATAAATAAGAGTCAAATGTTCCCGGGATATAAAATCACGGATATTCAGGATGCTGCGCCGTTATATCCCAATCGCATACCCACTTACATGCAATTCCAGTTCGACCGAGTGAAACAAGATCTGGCGGATCGAGCTGTAATGTAACTTGACCAGGTAGGCGTTCAGGAATGATGACGCGTGGGCAGCTCAATAGCACGATGGACCGAAATAGATCTTGGCCATGCTCTGCGCCAGCCAGGATTTGCATATCAATAGATCCGCTCCCTGGTGGGGAGCAACGTCGTGTTTCCCATTATGCGGAAGAGAGTTCATCCCTGTTTGGATGGACCTAGGTATAGCTCCACATCAGAATCAGCCTCGCTCACATAACAGATAGGTCTTATCCGCAAGAGACTATAGCGTCGGAAGATAAAATTCTTTCAAAAAGAAATTGTGGACTTTGATATCCACGGAATAGGCACCCCTCGGTATCTTAACAACCCTTATTGCGTGTCCTTACCACATGGGTGTCTGAGGGCGCATAATGGTTAATACCTAAAGGGTGGTTTAAGGGAGATTATAAAACAAACCTTAACCTTAGCAGCCGAGATGAATCCTCCCTTTAGATCCGATACCAGCAGTTTACCACCCCCATCACCCTTTCTTCCTCCCTTAAAAGACGTTTGCTTCGATACATATAACCTAACTGCTATTTACTCGTTTACCCTCCCTGTAAATGTCACAGCGTGTTTATAAACGTATGTCCTTACTGTCTCAACAGACGCGCGTCGATTCTCAACCAACGTCAGATCATCTGGAACGTGCTGAGTCGAGAATTTTCAGAGCTGAAGATTTTTTTACTGCTAGCTAGAGCCTCTATGTATTGGATATTTGGAGTGTCTACTTCATTTGATTTTATCGTCAATAGGTTGAACAAAACAGAAAGAAAAATTTAGATTAGGACTCAACGAACTTATAAACCGTAGTTTACTGTGATTGTCACAGGGCCCCAAAACTACTTGATACTTCGCTGCCCTGGAAAAAACTGTAAATTCATCTTGGTCAGTGCTAAAGAAATGATTGGATAAACGTCCCAACGTGTTTGGATGGCTATGGATTTGGTGACTCGAAGCCGAGGATTATTCGGTGCCTTTTGGACGCGAGTGGGTAAAAAAACCTAATGGCTGACCAAGGTGATTTTTCCCGGGATAGACCATAAGGGTGGAACGCGAGGGGTGCACGGGTTAAGAAAAAGGGACTTGGATACGAACCGTAGTACGATGAGACGGTGGAAAATAAAAGGTTCCTCGAAGCGTTATACAAACCCGGGAAAACGGGGCGCGCTCGTTCGGATTTATTCGGGGTCCGATCTGACCCCTTTCGTAGCTCAGTTACTACGAGGAGTTCCACTGGCTCGAGGGTAACCGCGAGAAATGTATTTTTTAATATCGCATAAACTGACCAAATCAGCGACTCCCGTAACGCCCGCCGCCTTTCTCGCTCCATCGAACACCCCTTATATACTTGATCGGCACCCTTGTGACTTTTCACCCTTAACGGCATGATTATATGTACCCTTTATAAGGACGATCTTGCGCGCTACTGGCGACGCTCTAGCTTACTACGCTCCTGAATACCATTTCTATCCGTGCCAACTAACCAGACCAGCCCCTCCAGGTCGCAGGTGGTGCCGCTACTAAGTTCAAGGTCTCACCCTATTTCGGCGTTTAGCACACGCCACCCTTAAACTTCTTGGCTTTTATCCGTCGTAGTTTTACAGAATAAAAATCCCTATATATTATTTATAAAAAATTATTTACACGCCTTGGGCTATACATACGGGATTAAATATATATCCCGTACACGGTGACTCCTTTCGGTTCGTAAAATTGATAAAACGTCAAGGTTGAATATAGTCCATGAACCGGGAGGGTTGAAATTGTCTGCTGTCAGAGGGGTCAAAGGTCAGGCTAAAATTTTCAGAAGCAAAAGCAAGTAAGAGGTAGGGACACTAATGGCAACGCCAGCATCGGCCTCATTGAGGGGTGGTTACCCCCTCTCATTCCTTATAAGTTCGCCGCTTTCAGCGTTGCTTTTTTCCTCTGTCTCCATGCCATTCTTCCCTCTCGTATATACCAGTCGACACAACATAACCCGTCCGTGACAAGTATATCGACCGCGCACCCTTGCGCAAAAGAAACCCCATTAACATATTCCCGGGGACAGGGAGTCAGTGGGGAATGAAATAGCCTGTAGCGAGGTAGGTCGTTAGAAAATGCCACCGTGTATTTTTGTCATTCTGGATAAACGCGCATCCAACAATAAAGCACGTGACGTTACGGTTACGTAGATGATGACACGCGTCATCGTAATATATTCATTGATTAATAAAGCGCTATATACGGTGTTACCACCCTTAGAGAAAGAAAAAAGTAGGAGCACTATTACTTACATCGGACGTCTAACCCGGAGCGTAGAAGGGCCAAGGGAGAACGGAGAGAGGAGGAGGTCATCGTGGATAATCATATTTACACAAAATTTTCCAGCCCATAAATTATCAAAGTTCTAACGGAATTCAAGCGAGCGTCGTTGACGTTGATGCGTCTTTTGGACGTTTCCTGAAGGACTTTCAGGATATTCAGATGGTTATTCTCGGGGTGCTCCTGGCTCCAGTGCTATTACCATACGTTGATGCGGGCTTGTCTGATTCCTGGACGGTCATGAATTGCAATTAGATTAATTTGAGGGTGGTATAAGTTTATGGCAATACCACTGTGCACTGAAAGGGATATAGCGAGTTAGCTTGAATTGACTTTAGTGGGCTATGATTAGATTTGACTTATACAGGCTGGAGCTATAGTCGCTTATATCTCTTTAGGGTAGTGTGTGGCCTTGTACTGTCTTGTCTTATTGTAAGTTACTTAACTATATATATATATATATATATATCCCTATGGTGGCCCATAGGCATTATCCAAAGCGCGCGCAGAATCCCCGGGAAATTATTCGGTAATTCTCACCCGTCGACCTCGCCTAATCCGCGCAAGAGGCCTGGATACACTTAAGGGTGTCTACATCCCTGGCGAGCCGTCCGCCCTTATTTCGTCGGTCGTGTTACACACAGTAGCACAGGGACGCTGCCTGGCGTCGACAGGATTGAATCTGAGCCTACGTCTACCCTCAGTTCCCCAAAATACTTCTTTGTAATGCTGGTTGGCACTTTGCGAAGTGCCAAGTGGGGTTTATGTACTTTGAATATTCTAGGTCAAAATAAAACGTGAAGTATTTAGCCGTTGCGCAACCCCTGCTGAGTAGGAATTTTTTTTTAATAACGATTTTGTGTCGTTTCTTTTTTTTCAAACAGCATCAACGCAAACCTTACGTTTTCGTCTAAATTTCATCGCGATAACGAGTCACGTCCGTTTTTCGTTCTTTTCTATATCAGGAATTTAATTTTTTTTTATGTAGTCTTCTCTCTTTAACCTCCTTCTTCTCTTTTATCTCACCTTCCTCCCGCGCACTCACCTTCCAGCTCCTCCAGCGGTGGAGCCTTCTCGAAAGTTCGCCATTTGCGCAAAGTGCTTGGAACAATTCCGCGGAGAGTGGCGTCGATGGCTCAATTTCGACGGCGCCTTCGCCTCGCAGATAAGGCTTTGGCTTTTGTTTCGTCTGGTCGAAGATAATGCCGTAGATACGCATGTACGTCAGGTCGTACTAGGTCGATCTCACAATCAGTTCAGAGAATCGACTGCGCCAATAAGTAAATTTCCAGAGATTACGATTTCCCCTGTAATAGAAATAAGGGTGAAATTGTATAAAAAATAATTTTCCAAATTTATTATCTTCAGTTACCCTCGGGGGGGGGGGAGGGGGTAGAGGGTGGACGTTATTAGCGATGCATGAAAAGACAGTCAAGCATTTTCTGTATTTTCGTAACCCGCGTGAAAGTTCGAAAAAAAATTTGCAAAAGAAAAATTGCAAATTAATTCAGACTGTAAAAGTTGGCTGTGGGTTCGCAAGAATTGTTAGTACGCTCCTGGATGCCGCCCTTCTGCCCGATCAATATTACGTTGGAGGGGCCGAGGCAGGGTGGCTCCGACAGGGTTGGGGGTGGCACAGGATCGTAGGCTGCTCGGGGATGCTCGGGGCTCTGTGAAGTCGGGGGTTGGGAGCGCAGAGCCAGCAGCTAGAGTGTCATGGCGGCGCGCACCACCGCCAGGGAAGCGGGCCCGGCCTTTACATAAATCGAGACCACGCGTATTTTTCTGTCGTCGATAATCGAGCTAATCGTCGACAACCTAAAAGCTACGATTGCAGTGACGCGATTGTTAAAGAAAAAAAAAGTCACTCTTCGTCTTCTCGATCCTATTGGCTTTATGCGCTGGGAGACCCAAGTGCCAGAAAAGTCACCCTTGACGCGAGTGTAACAGTGTACGGTATCAGTAGGAGCTTCGGAATCGTCACAGGCAAAGTATCGTTGATTTTTCCATCGCGACATATTCAACTAATCACGACCGCTCGACGATTCGCAGTGATCTGTTTAATTGACAATTAAAAGAGATCATCCCCTAAAAATTTTATACACACAATATCTACCCTTAAAGACAAACCAGCAGTAACGCCTGTGCTGGAATATCCTGGAATCCAGTGGAACTTTCGATCTTTCTAGATTACTAGAAGTTTCGATAACCTCGCAAGGATCAGTGCAGTGTCGAATAAATTCAAGATCCTTTTGCATCCTTAGGGATAACAGTGTCCTGTCCGTGTCCGGGTCTCCGAGTTAAGGCCAAAGCAAGGTCCTTCGTCCGAGTGTGAATCCCTTCATCCTTGAACGTCATAATGTCAAAGGGTCCTTAGGTCGCGAAGTTGGCGAGGACACGTGCCCGGTCGAGGATCGAGGAACGCAGGATTAAAGGAAACGTGCATCAAGGAGTCACAATGTCCTAGCGAAGGCAGGAGCACGTCCAGGCGTTTCCCCTCATCCCTGTCCGCCTATCCACATACCCGTATTCCCTTACCAAGAACCCAAATAAATTCCCAAGCACAGTCGTTCCCCGCGCACGTCCTTGCCATACAAATCATCGCTCCTGGAAGGAATTTTTGCTCCTGACGTCGAGATTCTCGGCCACCGCCCGTGTACCGTGAAAAACCACACCCCGTATTCGACCTACTGAACGATCCTCTAGGAATCTCAGGTGCGTTGATTCTTCGATAGATTTAGTCCTTATTCAGGACCTCATTGTAGACCAAACGTTTGCGAACGTTCCTTAAGGACGCGCCAGTCACATGGCTACCGGCTATAGCATTGCACCGGTAGGATGCGTCCTGGCGCCACGTTGCATCCTACGATAATACCAATTTTTCGAATCCTACAAGAAAGTCCTTGCGACCGTGTGGATCCTTGGAGAAATCTTTAAAAGTGATTGATAAATATTTTGAAAAAATTTTTTTACTAATTTATTTCTGATATCAATTTTTTTTTCTACTTTTGTATCTCGCTATACGAAACCCTTAGGCATTTTTATTTCATTTACAAGACTTTATCGGTATTTATTTATTACGTTGGTATCCTTTATAGCCTAAATTTCATTCACTTTTGATTCCATGACCTCCACTTTTTGGATACTGTTTTTTTTAACATTAATTCAGGGTGGTTGGGAACGATTCTTCGTGCAGTATAAAGTCTGAATACTAGTATTATAGGATGCCCGGGATACGGCAAGTATTTCCGGCCGCTCCTCCATCGATCTCAGCAGCACTCGTCTTCTCCTCTCTTCTCGTGCCCTACGCTGCCAATCGAATATCGAACCTACCGAATGAATTGAGTGTTCTCCTAGAGTCATTTATCCATGGCTCGTGGGAACCCTTGGAACAGATCAAACTTCCTTTATAACGATTAATAAGAAGCTTTTCGGGCGAGCTGCATGTTATTATTATTTCAAACAGAAAGAAAAGGCGTGTCATGGAACTTTAATAAAGCGTCGCTTCCTCGGCTCTTTTTAATACGGTTTTATGTATATTTTTCTTTAATCGGGTAAACTCGTTTTATAATTGACAGGGCGCACACAATTTTTAATGGTATTTCCGATAAATGCGCATTATCGATGAACACACGATTACACACGTGGCTGCTAGAGAGAGAAACAAGATGGCGCTGGACACTTTGAATATATATTTCATCCACATGGTACTTTGCATTGACTCGCAGTACGTATCAGAATAGCGTTTTACTCTGTATACATAAGTAGGTCCCTGGTCGATTAAGACAATGTAGATTCAGAATTCGTTTCTCAAGCCACTAAACGGCCGCAAGCTACCGTCGGGAGAAATAAAACAGCGTCACGACGCCGTGCCAATTAGACGTCGCCAGTTCTTGGCAAGGGTTATAAGTTTCTGGTTGTAAAAATAATTACTTTGACCTAGGTCAGGAGCAATCTAATTTTAGGTAATTTTTGAATTGTTAGGGAATTCTCAAAAAATAAATTTATTACGTCGTTCGATCGACCTCGTGGCCCAGTACTACCAACTGAAATGGGACTTTGTATAGTCCATGATTAAGGTCTAAGTGAGTGAGTCCTGGCCAGGTCAGACCAGCCCTGTCAAGTTAGCTCCCTGATTTTATTCAAGGTCTAACAGCAGTGGCACATCATGCAATCTGTAGATTCCTTAGAAAGCTTGCCCGAAGGTCTTAGGTGCTACCGTTTCTGTGCGAAGGTTGCCCAGACTGCCGGGGATCCTTTTGCCTACGACGTAAGGAAGTCTCGGCCTTCTATAAGGATTCGTGACAGGTTGTCGTTAAAGGAGGGTCTTTCTCACGTTGGCTGCAATGATTGGTAACTTTTAGATTTCTCGCGTGTCTGAATTCGCTTGTGTTCGATAGTTTCAATCGTAACGGTGAGGGCCGGTGAGACTATCCTGCTGAAATATCTGCCCTACTTTAAAACACCTTATGCAAATACCAAAAAAATCTAAAATTAACTAAGCATCCCTTAAAATAGTCCTGCAGCCAATTCGACCAAACGTCGAGACGCCAAGAGTACGCCGTCGGTACTCTTACGCTACGTTAAATTCTAGTGAAATAATGAGCGCTTAAAAAAAATTCAAAAATATTATTTATTTTTCCAAAAAATAATTGCACCATTTCGTGCGATATGAAATATAAAAAGAAACATTTTAACTCATAAATCAAAATGATTCTCTGAAATTTTATCAAATAAAACTTCAACGCTTGCCATAACCATCCAAGTTGAACCCATTTCTGCTAGATGGCATTTCCGTCGCCCATGCCATCTTAATTCGAGCTTAATAACCGTTTAAACGGAATTTAAACGCAAGCCGAGCTACCGACCGGCAATATTATGTAAGTGAGGTCGTTCGAGGTCCTCCGAAACTGAGCTAAGTAAGTTTACCAGTAGCGACGTTGCTGGTGGTTTGCCATCATTTCTCATACGACATATATGTATGTATATGGAACAGAGAACACACTAGGTAATATGGCCAATATCCAATGCAGCTAACCAATAGCAGTGGTACACATGAGCATTCGTACGAGCAGCCGTTAACGATCGGATTATTCCTGGTCACGTTTTACCTTTACCTTTAACGATTTTCCTTAATTAGCTTTTTCTTCTCCCTCCCCCCCTTAACCATTGCATACCAAAATCATCTAGACAGAGATAACCATTTCCATCTATATAGTATTTCCTTTATATGTCGTTAACTCACTTGTGAACTACCAATCTCTCATTCATGGCTACTACGGAATTCACTGCATTGCAGTGTAATTTAATTTTAATACGCGTTAATCACAATTATGAACGTATATACTGCACTCAGTACAAAATTTAACGTTACGGTCCTATGTATCCTTGGCACTGACTACGCTTATCTTAAAAACAGATAATTTCATCTCGTATCGATACAAGACGATATCCAAGGCTTGGTAGTTTAAAGATTGAGATGAGGTAAAAAGAATTAATGAAATAGAAGAAAAAGGATGCACTTTATCCTAAGTGCTTACAGATGATTGAACTTTTGATCAGTGGTCCAGGGATGCTGTACGGTACAGATCCCAGAATTCCATAGACAATCGTTGATTAAACTTCGACTTCAAAGACAAGGAACCGTAACGAGATTCTCGCGTTAGTTGATAAGGTTATCGTGGTCCAGTGTCAGATGCAAGACTGTACCGGGATGAGACAAATGAACTGGCTAAGTGCACTTCTCTATGTTCGATTCAATTGCAGCTGCACTCGGTTGACCGAATTAACGGAGAAGTGTCTTTTGCTTTGAGAGGTCTCTCCAGCTTCCTTTGTCATCCTTAGGGAGGGTTTTCCGCCGGTGACGTCTATGACTGGTCCTTTTCAGCACTCCGCTCTCTGGTCCAGATACCCACCTTGGCAGCGTATCTCTTATTGTTTCTTTAATAAAAATGACGAAGCAGGATACGAAAAACGAAGTGCAGCATCCTGGGATGCAGTTGCAGTTGCGCTGTTAATTGTTACCGAGAGAAATTGCACTGACATCTTTCAGATCTTTATTGCACTTCGACGATCAGGTTAAATTTCAGTAAAATCGACGAATATATACATATACACACGTATACACAGTATATATACACAGAGGAGCATAGATACTATCAGCGGTGCAACTGCAGTGCTGCGGTACCAGATTGAAATTCCGCAACGGCTGGCAGTAACGCAGTTGCGGGAATACCTACCGGTTAGGTTCCATTACCGAGTGCTGTGACTTCACTGGAAATATCAACGGAATGATAAATTTCGTGCCAGTACTTTTCCATAAATGCATAACTTTCCAGTACAGTGTTTCGGCTCCACCCTCCTCCCGTTTGGCTGGCTGCTTTAAGAATCCCTATAGGAGGTTGCGGTACGAGGGATATATATATATATATATATATGTACCGTGCCCGAGGACACGCGATCTTGCCAGCCAAAGGATATTCTTATTTTTCCATGACCCAAGACTTCTTCTACCAGACTGGTATAACTTTACCCTTCTAGCTCGGAAACCTCATAAACCCCCTGTTCCGTGCAGTTGCGTCCTTTCCGTCTACGTAATCTGCACTCTGGTCTTTTCTATGCAGCGGTGCATCGTCGGTGCAGTATAGCGGATAGACGGATAGAGAGGGAGGGTCAGATAGATGGATAAGGATGGATAGGTAGAGAGTGAGAGAAATAACGATAGGGAGGAGCAAAGAGAGAAAACATGCTGGAGGATTCTTTCATACGACTCGTTTGGCAAACTCACAAAGATTAACGAAGATCCGATCGTCATGGCGATTTATGAGAGTAATTTTAACGAACGACCATCCATCCGGATTCGTGCTGCATCCCCTTCCCTCCTGGACCGTTTCGCCCTCTGCTGTTCGCTAAAAAAGCCACCCCCTATACGTAACATCCCGCTTGACGTACATAGATATACATGTATACTTTTTACGCTGACATTTCGTGGAATTTCGACGTTCCTTCTACTACCCCTATTATTCCACTTCGAAGTTTCCTCATTGTCCTCGTCGGGGAGGACAACCCCCTCTGTACCTAAGGGTTGTTTTGGACGGCGGACTCCGCGTGTACCTCGCTCCGGTGCATTGTCCTGCCGCTCGTAGGTACCTACTTGCGCATAGTTGTTATCGCGAACCACGGTAATCAGTGTAATTGAGTGGTAATGCTAGTTCGTTCATCTTTGTTCGATGCACTTGGTATGTGTACGGGGTACCGAGAGAACCCTCATATGCCGGCCCTGTCTTTATTATCCAGATTACCTGGCAGTTTGGAAAATATAAATGAGCCTTGGCTCTCACACGAAAATATTGGTAGCATTAATGTTTTTTTTATAGTTTTTTTCGGGGCGGGGAGGGGGAGGGGTGGAGATTTTGTATCTTCACGCTGGTAGATATTCAATGGGGTAGTCGAGGGGGTGGTTTTTTAATTCCAATACATTAAGCCAGATCCGACGGGATGCTGTGTATTTACATAAAGACCAAGCAACCCTCTTCGTGTTCTATCTTGAATCTGATCGGCGGCAAAGCTCATTCCCAAGCGACCTTTAACCCCTAGCATCAACCCTCCATTCACTTACTAGCAGATCCTATATCGACGACCTCCCTAAAAATCCTGTCTGACGACACGAAGGGTTGCAAACAATTTTCCAAATTTTCAATGTCGAGTCTTACGTCATTGCTTTTATTTTTTCCTATCGAACGGCAACCCTTCTTTTCTCACGGGGAACACTTCGTCGATGACCTCGTCACGTGCCCGAGATTACCATAGTGTCCTGGAGTCCTTCCCACGCAAGGATTTCGATAGCCGAATAAAGCAATCCCCCGAATTACGGTACTCCGGCTATCCCTTATATCACTCTGTCTCTTTCTATCTTCTAAACTTCCTAGGACAATCTTCTGACCATCCCAGCATCCCTCCGCTCCCCCTAAGGACTCGTCCGTACCTTCCAGCTCACTCACGCGATAACGATCCTGCACAATCGATTAATCCAACAAGTCAGTAGCAATCACTGCTACGTACCTACATTGAGACACACAAGGCAGACATCGATATGCGAGAGAAAAGTAGTAAATTTCAAATGAAATCTAAAACAGCTTATAAGTACTGTATTTAGCTTATAGAGAAAATTATCCTCGAATCTTTTGTATGAAATTTACAAAGGAATTGTTTCGTGCGATTGAGGGATTTGGCAATTTAATTTAGACTGATATAATTGAGTACCGCTCAAATTCCAGGGATCGTTTCTATAATTCGTGCCATTAATTTACTCGGATCATTATTATTATCGCTGAACGACCCATTACGTAATAAAAATATCGTCGCGATTCACCGTACGCTTTGTATATTTAACTGATAAAATTTAATTTATAAATTGCACGGTCAGCGTTCTCCGTTCTACGATGGAGCCCGAAGGATCGTTTGGGTCACCGATAAGATCCAGAGTATCCTGACGTCACAATTTCGGGATCCACACAGCATCCTTGTTTGCTCACGAGAAAGATGCTACGCTACCATACGTGTTCTCTTGCTGATAGTATTCCGTTATGGATGAAACTCTTAATCTTCCTTAATCTTAGATCGGTATCTGTACCCTCCTATGTACTCACGTAGTATATACTTAGTATATGTGCATATATAGGCATGCATATATAGATATAGTACATTTATCCCAAGACTTTGAATACCTTGATGCCTTTCCTGACCCGCAGCCTCCATTCTCTTCTGTATCACTGGTCCTTCGGATCTACAGTCATCTTGGTCTATTTTTCCCCTTTTCATCCCCTTTCGTCCGGCTATCTCACGCGCTCGTCCCTTAGGATTTTTAGATCTTGAAGTAATAATTAACGTTTCCATCAAGACGAGTAAGCTCAAACAGATTCTACGCTGATATAACTAACCATCCCTTCGACACCTCTAAAGATGCTCGACGCGGTCCAGACTCTTCTGTTGAATCTTGAAAGAGATGGCAGAGGGTGCCTAGGGGTGGCAATGGAAAATAAGGGTTGGCAATGCCTGCGGAACATCCGGACAGTCTAAATGGGCGACCGGCGAGGCACGACTTGGGGGGGGGGGGGTGACTAGGCAACGTGTTGCATACTAAGAACCCATCCCCCCCCTTTTTTATCTTAAGGGAGTGAGAAGAAAAAATCTCTCTGACTTTGCATAGTAATCTTCCCCTTATACACCGGCCATGCTTTTATCTCGGATTCATCCCCCTCGCTGAGTAGAGAATCCTGGGCACCGGGTCTCGCTGCGATTCCATTCCTTTCGCAGGGGGATGTCTTTTAATTCGTTATTTTAACATGGAATTTTATGTGGTGGCTGCTTCTTGCCGTCGCTTCGAATGGCGCGCGGTTTGTAATCCCTTTGACAATGCAGCTCTCACCCTGTATAAGGTTCTTTGAATTTTGGCTTAACTTCCCCAAATTCACGAAAACCATTATCGTGCTGCCGGTCCATGCGAAAAATCCGTTTGCCAATATTTATTAGGCTGGCTGCGAAAAAAGAGAGAGGAGAAAGTACCGGCTCGGATCGAGAAGTAAAAAGAACAGGGGTGGCTTGATAGACAAGGGTATGCAGAGAGAGAGAGAGAGAGAGAGAGAGAGGATTGATGACGAGGACGCTTCGCGTATCGGGGATGAAATTGGCCGCGAACCTTCGCGATAATTTAGCCGCACGCGTGTATAACTAATAAAGCCTGAATAACGCGGGCGAATATCGACGGGCGTGAAAAAAAAAGACTACGGGATATCAAATTGAGAGGGTTGGATAACGAAAAGGGTTGAGGGTAGAAAAATAACTATGGATAGGTAGTAGGGGTAGTTTCGCGTCAATAGGTTGAGCGATGGGAAAACCTGTCTCTAGGCATTGCCAATTGTCGTTAACAAATGACGTCACACTGCACGACGGCTCCTGACATGGACCAATTAGTCACGGATCTGTGAGGGGGTAGTTTTTTCGTTCTCATCTTCCTTTCTCATATTATGACTCCCCACCCCCCTACTACAATGCAACGACACGTCCCGAACGATGCAATTTTTGTTTGATACTAATCAATTCAATAATGAAAAAAACCGTAGCTGATAATTAAAAAAATTGAAATTCAATATAGCACTTTTTTTTAAAGGCATTTCGTGTAAAATCTATCATCGAGTTTTCTCTTATCTCTCAAGCACTCCAGCCGCCGTTAATGCACACGTATCTGAAGACGTATCTACTTGAATACTCACCCTTAGCACAAGTACACCTACGTACCTAACCTATTTAACTCACCGGATGATATAGACGTTCATTATGTTCCCAGACAATGACGAAGTCTATGGACTGCCGGATTCCCAACTGGAACCGTATGAACGAAATCTGAATCCGATAATTAGACTTCCACAGAGGGATGAAATTCTACGGGGAAATCAAATTGCTACATAATAGTTGCCATGGCTCAAATCACGAGTTACCTACGAATCGCTAGAGCTCTCGTGAGTCGGATGGGAAAGAACGATTATTGGACATTTAAAAGAATAGGGGTTGATTTTAATAAGGAGAGCGGATTAATGTAAAATTTTATTTTTTAATCGTCATCTTTGTCGGTTAACCCTTGACATTATTTTTCCTATTGGATTCTAATCTCCATGCACGTATCTCGTCAGCGAATTTATAATCAGCGATGGCACGAGAGGGTGTACCTATATAGAGTGGTATTAGGGGTAGTAACCAGGGTTCATTCTAGTGGGTATGCAAGGCTAGAGGGTGGTGGGCAAGGCTGGAGGGTAGGCAATCCCAACGGCTCGCTGCTAATAACCGAGGAACACGGAGACGGGTTATGACAGGGGATGTCGCAACTCCCTGATGACGGCGTGGGCGCAATTGCTCGAGCGACATATGCCATTGTTCAAACAGTGCAACCCCTGTAACCCTATATTAACCCTTTATTCACCCCAAATTTAACTGGAAGGCACGCACCTGACTCGGAAAAAAAAACGAAGCTTGAATTCTTATCTAACGCTATACGTCAAAGTGGACGTTTTCTTATCAGTCTTCAGAGTGACTTTATAAAGTTTCTTCTAATTTTACTTATGTGTCCCATACAGATTTTCATCCCCCCTTGGTCTTTAAGTCAAATTATTTTTCAACCCCTTCGAAAAGGGTCTCAATGTATTCGATTTGCACCCTCCAGGGTGAACGGCGTATCACACTGAAAGGGGATGGTACCACACACGTAACAGTAGTTACACAGGGAGAAATATTATGAACCCCTATGACGAATTCGCTCACCCTTATCAGAGGCGAGCTATCTTTGAAAAAAGTCTGTTGTACCTTCGTGGGTGCCGTTGACGTTCTTCCCTCGTAACGTCCCAACGATGATGAACACCGATGACGGCGTCCCAGCAGCAGGGGTGTTGCCGACGCCTAGAGAAAAATCAGGACGATCTTTTTGGGGTTGTTAATAATACGTAATATCCGGTTTTGTTGTAGGTGATGCCAACGGAACGTTGCGGAGACTAGGACGGGACACGAGACGGAAGTGGCGAGGGTTGGGAAAATCGGCGCCGGAGGCAGACGAGCCGGGCAACGGTTGTGGCGGCAGAGCGGCAGGGGTGAGTTTTTTCCCCAAATTTTGTTCAAAAGTAAAAAGAAAAATCAATCTTCATTGTCCCCTTCTGTTATCCTCTTTTTATATTTCCTCCTTGCAATAACGACTATTGTTAAGTATTCGCGTTTGAAATCGTCCCCCCAGCAGAGGCTTACATATTTGTCCACAAAAGACGTATTGAAATATTTTATAATTGGAGGATCCTTTTTATAAAAATTGGTTATATAAAAGCGACACTTGGGTACGGTTGGACTTTGAAACTCGAACTTTTGTCAGTCAAAGAGATCTATGAGACTACGAATCTTTAAATTTTCTAATGCCTCGCTTCTAGAACTTGAAATTTTAGATCGAAACTACGGTAACCCGAAGCATATTTCATATCCCTCGAGATTCGAGTTATCCACTGTATTTCGTAATAAATTCACTGTATTTCGTGATACTATATTTTTAGGTACTATGGGAGCGGGGGTATGGGGGGCGGAGGAGGGCTACAAGCCACGGACCTCCGGCGACGGCAGTCCCAGCGATTCAGGAACTTGCGGCAGTCATATCGTTCTCTAAATGAGAATGATCATCCCTTGGGAGAGGCTGCGGTCCGGCAAGACGTGGAGAGGTGAGTTTTCGTAATTTACAAGAAATTTAATTACATACAAATAATTAATTAAGGGTTGAATACGTATGACTTCAATTGTATATTAATAGTAATACAGAAATAATGTAAAAAAATCACCAAAATTGTATTAAATCTCAAAATTTGAAAAAAGCAAAAATATTTTTTTAAATCTTTCTCAACATTTTTTTTACAGTTTCAGAGGTGTCGCCTCATGCGCGACGCTCTCGTCGGCTCAGCCAACATGTGTAGGAATTCGAAGACGGCGTCCTGACGACCCGGACGCCGCGACGGAAGATCCCCTGAGGTCGGGAAGGATCGAGGACTACTATCAGCGAGAATATCCGCTCAAGGATGGTCTTCGGCATGAGGTCGTACACGGGGACGACGTTGACGACGAGGACAGTAGACGCTGTCGTCGGGCCTACAGTGGGGACTTTCGAAGACTTGCGGAAATGGCCGCGAGGGCTTTGCTCCTCGGCATCGTCCTTCTTGTCACTCCAGGTAAGCAGTATCTCTGGATCGCTTCTAATTGACTCCATTAATTAGTAGCAATGAGCACGGGATGGCTGATTGTTAGACGAAGATCGATTGGGCTCGATGAGCTTGTTTTGACGTCTTGGAGCTAGCGTTTCCCAAGTCTGACACATTCAGGGATGTTACCACTGACTCTAGGTTTGGGTCCTCCGAATGATACTTTACGACCCTGTCCTACCTGCATTCCCCCTCATTTGCTTTCACTCTCTGTCTCTTATACATCCCCACAAGATAACACTCTCATAAAGCTGTTCTGAATACCAGCCTTTACGCCAACGGTGTTAGCGATGTTCGACAGTCCTGTCCGTCATATATGTCGAGAAGAGTGCAGGATTCATCTTAGCATGCTCGTTAGTCTCATTAGCGAACGTTACGATGAATGGCCACCTTTATTTGAAAAGAAAAAAAAAAGGGTAAAAATACCTAGCCATTGAAACCGTGTCGCCCACATGAATACGTTCTGAAGATGGAATTATTCGAAAATACTCACTTAGACTGTTTTCTTCAAAATTGGGTTAAATTTTAATTTAAATTTCAAACTAAAAACTATTTTTAAAATTTGACTAAATTCCAATTTCTCTATATAACGAAAGGACATTTTACTCGCTTTTACAACCTTGTGTCCCGCTATTGTCGTAGCTTGAGAATACCCCTTTAAAAGAGGCGTATACCACCTCGTGTTATCAAAGCCCTGTCGCTCTTATAAATTAACGAGACAGCAGTTGGCGACGGCGTGGCCGTGAAGGCTCTCACGAAAATGAAGAAAATCGTGCGACGCCTTACACCCGTTGACGTCGGCGTCGTCGCTGCGCTCGCTCGGAGGAGCACGAAATTAGCGGAAAAGTTGTTTAATATAGGAAGTTTTCTAAGTCGTGCTATGGGCGAAAGACCTCCCCATTGTGATCGCCACTTGCGCGGCACTGCCTTTTCCAGGGACGGCTATCGGGCTGCCATGCCGGATGAAAATGGCGAGAGAGAAACGCAAGAAAGAGAATGAGAAAGAGAGAGAGAGGGAGAGAGAGAGAGAGAGAAAGAAAGAAAGAAAGAAAGAAAGAAAGAAAGAAGAGATGGCGGCAAGATCCAGCCACCCCCGGAAACTTTACCAGGCTAATGCCCGTAATTTATTTATTTCTCAATTATTTCTCAGCGCTTGCTCGGCAGTTGCTGTCGGCCTCGATTTTTAAAATTCCATTACAACCACCGTCCTCTATGTACACATATTTATATGGACACCTCGCTATATCTATATGTATATATATTAACGTAAATAATACATAGGACTTGCTTCCAACCTCCTATATTTATATATTATATATTCATACGTATATACCTATATAGTTGTATATAATAGCGTCGGTCATATATCTATATAGTCGTTATAGCATAGACCTGTATACCTATAGAAACCAGGGCCGTATACAAACTGGATTCTCCGGATTACAGGGTTCTCTTTATGAAGCGTCGAGCGACGGCTAACGGTTGGACGTTCGGGTAGAAACCGGGCTTAAGATCATCTCGTGTACTTTTCCGCTTTCTTCTGCCTTAGTTATAATCGTCATGCCTACAGCCTTATCCTTTTGCCGTCTAATAAAACGGGCCGAGGTAAATTAGAATACCTATTATTACGTTGCCCACCTCTCTCTCTTTCGCTCTCTCTCTCTCTCGCTCTCTCTCTCTCTCTCTCTCTCTCTCTCTCTCTCTCTCTCTCTCTCTCTCTCTCTCTCTC
>JARQTH010000063.1:0-423594 GCA_030142595.1 Trachelus iudaicus
AAAATTCGTCGGGACTCGTTACGGCACAGTCTAACTATTTTCTCTGCGCGAAAACCTTTCTGCCAATAATTTAATACTACAGCGTATAATACATTATAAAGGAGAGAATTTTTTGGTTTTTTTTTTCACCCTATGAAATTCACGATATAATTTCACGTAGAAACCAGCCATCATGGGACATCGCTGCCAATTAATTATCTATTATTTTTATGACACATGAAATTTTGAGTGGCTGCAAGCAAAATCTACGGTGCATGCGGTAAATATTATTTTTCATTTTTATTCCGTTTCACGGTTAAATTTAATGTGGAGCACGAAATAATTCGACTGTTTTAAATTACTTTTTTAATTCAACGAGGTAAAAGCTATAGTTTTATAATATATCGGTTTCGAAAATTTTGCCGCAGACCAGTCAAAGCTGACGTCTCATGCTCACTTTTTGACATATTTTCCTGAGTTTCTCTTAATAAATACATATAGGCATTACATTATGAAACACCACGATGTCCCGCGATTACCGTGAGTTTCACTGTATCTTTTAACGAACAACTCTCATCGTGTAGAGAGTCAAAGCACACGCGAATACGAGTTGAAATTGAATTTTTACCCCTCAAAGCGGTGGTGCCAATCGGACAAAAATAAAAGTCACTATCCGCAAACATAGGAACTTTATCCTTGTTTTACCCTTATATCGGTACAATATTTGACAAGGTGGTATAATATTTGGCAATCTGAGGTCATCCGAAATTAGTCCCTGGCGAGAAGAGTCACGTATTAAGGGTGGTAAACGTGTCAGCCTACTACCAGTGGATGTTGGCGACCCTGTCACCGTACTGATTATAACGTAACCGTGTGCAAACACGTACCTTAAACAAAATCCCGAAACCCGAAATGATTGAACATAAATAAAAGAAAAAGACAATGTACCAACCTTTTCTTTCTTTCCCCCAACAGCGCGAAATCGAGCTGTCCTGTCGTTGGAAGCGAGAATAAAAAGTAACTAGACGTCCGAAGGAGTCTCGTGTTTTCCTAGGGACACCCGGGGCTCCATGAGAAACATCGAAGTTCGCGAAAACACACGAACCGGGTATTTCGGGGGAATCGAATTGAACATCAAAGAGCAGAACCTCCGGACCCGGAGACTTCTTCGGCCCCGAAGTAATCTCATCCTAGGGAAACTCCCTAGTAAAGCGATTTGAAGCCACTGATAGTCCAGAGCCATACACGTATACAGGACCGGTACAGTCGCACACGTGTCCACGTATTTAGAGGCCGGATAGGCCCGTCTTAAGGGAGATACTGGGAGACGTCCCAGCCTAACCTAAACTGAACTCTGTACGTTTGATCTGGTTCAGATCTAGGATGAAGTTCTGCCGCCCCATTTTACTCGTGTCGGAACGGATGTTCTGTTATCGTTGTCTTCAAAGCATCCTCTTTCTGCTGATGAATATTACACACGTATACGTACCCATAACTAGATCTTCAAGTGAATGTACTATAGCATGTGCTTTTGGGTATAGAGTATACTGTACCTATGATATACATAGGTATCTAGATCCATACCTAGATATGTATATCTAGGGGAAGGTCTAGTGTCTGGGACTCCTTCGCCCTCAGCTTAGCTCTATCTCGTTATACTGGTTATACCCACGTTGTACTGGCGTAATTGTGACAAACAGTTTAACTAGCCGACCCTCACACACCCAGTGTTTGGATGTTGGTAGCAGCTCTGCTGGACTCAACCAGAGGAAACTGCTATAGCCAGTACGTAACCTAGGAGAATAGGATACTAACGAGTTACATACTATAATACTACTGCCGGTGCTACTTGAACTCTTAGAAGCTTGGTACCACTGGGCAAAAGTTTGACTGTCTAGGGACTTTGTTTTTCTATTTGCATCTAGTTACGTCTTACCTGGGACTGGGTAGGCCGGGACCAACTTTTCCTATAGTCTCTTGTGTATGCCTAGGGAATTTTTTTTTTCGACCGTCGAAACAAGGGATTTTTTTGGGGGAATTTTGGGTGACGAGGTTTCTTCGGCGCTTAAATTTCCCTAGATGCTTGTCGCGCTGTAGATTTTATTCCGTGCAGTAAATGACGTCTGGAATGACACGGGGGTGTTTATCGCGTCAGTTTAAATCTAAGGGTTGTCCGTATGGCTGTATGGGAAATTTTGAGCACGTAAATGTCGGCTAGTGGTTAAACTTTACGAAGGGGTTGGTTTTTGTTGGTTTTCTTCCTTTGAAACGGCCTGTAAATGGGGAAACTCGTTTAACCGCGGTCCAACGAGGATCTGACGAAAAGGATTCCACGAATTCATTCGTTTCTAACCCTGTCGGCCGTATCTCAAAAACTTTGCAACCCTTCTCCAGGGAAATTCCTAAGGAAGGACCTTAACAATTCTGCCGTGAAAATTCGCAGGTACCAAAGGAGGCGTTTCGTTGGCCGCGAAAAAAATTGGCAGCGCGGAAGTGCGGTAAAAAATTTTTTTTCAAGGACGTGTCAGAATTTCACTTTTTTTTTTCTTTTGAGCGATATACTCTCGCGCCTTATGTGCTTTTTTCTTCGTAACTTCATTGCCATAACTTTAATGACATTTAAAAAAAATTACATTAATCATCCCCCTTTCAACTTTTTCCCTCAATGTCGTATCCCATTGCATGCATTGTCCTTGACCTTTACTTCTTAATCACCAGCCTCTTCAGGGTCAGGTGGCTCATTCCCAAAACATGAATGAATTAGGATCTCGTCCTTTCCCAAACTTTCCAGTAGACTCACCCCAATGTATTTTCTTAGCAAAATAAGACTGAATTTCTCCAATTCTCACCCTCTGGCCCCAGCAACGCGAACCCACATTCCCACCTACAAAGACGTTAACAGCTAACAGTGATAACAACTTCCAATCTTCGATGTCCAATTGGACGATTCTGGTCCCGAACACGTATTTCGTCCAAGCACCGTTAGCCGAAATTGCCCCTTTAAGCTACTAATACATGCATAACTGTATCTGAGAATAGAGAATTGGTATTTACTGTTTGTATAATGTTACCCAGCAATTTCCACCCCTAAAATCATATTGAACTTCGAAACGCAACTAAAACCAATTGAGTCCCCAAAAACTGGTTCACGGACGTTTCACGTTCTTCGGTCACGCGTCCCATTGGCTGCGTACGTAAATTGGCCCACCCTCTTAATATGCATGCTGCCAATTACCCTAAACAAATTTTCAGAGCAACCACTCCGAGAGAGTGTACCCCTGGCTTCGTTAGGGGATGATCCAAGTCGTACAGCCCGACGAGCGCGTTTCACATCAGTAACCTGGACAGATAACCTTCCAGTAGGTTAGGGGTTACTAAGCAACCAAACTTGACCACCGTGAATTCCCGGTGCATCCTGGAAAGGGTTTGTCTTTCTAATGAAACCAGGCCAGTAGTTACGTTTACGTTTTCCGAGGTTGGTACTGGACCCATACATTTTTCCATTTGATTTTCATTATTTTTTTTATAAATAAAAACAGTATCGACGTGTATTAATTAATTGATGAATTAATCACGCACCAAGTGCAATACATAATTACGAACGTTGTCACCTCCTTTATTCACCCCCTTAACCACTAATGGCTCCAATTACAAAAATTTTTGACAATTCGATCAAACAATTTTTTTTGAATACTCAGCGAGCAACTTTAACCCAAAATGTTCATTCATCCCTTAAAAAGGGGCAAAAGGTCAGGTACACTTACGGCACCCCCTCTTTGCCCGAGAGGAAGCTTCGTATAGCTTTTGAGATGGAGATCTTCATCCCGCTGGCTGTAACTGGCATCTCTCGGGGCTGATGATCTTTGTTAATTAAAATGGGGATAATTAATTAACCGGGGGTGTAAGTCAGGCCGATATTTGTTAATTAAATTGTAACTGTTTTATAAATATATATATGTATATATATGAGATAAATTTGTAATTAGTCTCAATGTCCGTTATACAACAAGAAAGGGGAGTTATGATCTATTGCCTCAAATTTCCGAAAATTCATTGACTGCAGCCACCATTGAATTTTGATAAATGTCCCTAGGAAATATATTCCATTATACCTTTGAGATATTGCTTCTACAGCCTGTGATGTAGCTTTATCAGCCCCACTGCATTCTTAAGGACGAGAGCGTGGGACGAGCAGATTTTTGTGTAATATTCAAATCGACTAAACCCTTATCAAATTTTTGGTTCTCTCTCTTAACACGTCGGACTCCATAGATTTTTAATTAAAGAACTTGTTTTGGTTTACCAACCAGTCCGCGATCTCCGAGTACCACCAACCATTTTGGATTTAAATACCAAATCTGGTACGGGGATTGGGAGTCTGAGCCTCCCTCCTCCCTCCCTCCCTCCCCCCCTCACAGACGGAATAATTACGCAGGAATCTTGTGATAAATATTCAAACTTTGTTTTGAACCAGTCACGGACGTGGTTTTCGTGTTCACGGATTGTCGAGAGAATCTCTTGGTACTGATTCCCTCTCTCTGTCTTTTTCATTCTCCATGTCTCTCCTTCTTTCTGTCTCTCTCTCTCTTATCCACGTTTCTCCAGCGTATAAAGGAATTTTAAAAAGTCTTGCATATTCTTGCCACCGAACCGTTCCTTTTGTACGAACCCCAATGGGTTACCTTTGAAAAAAAAAGAAAAATTCCTTAAATATGTATTTTAAGAATACGCACTTTAATCATCTCCCCCAGATCCACCTTAATTGTCTTATCTTAACGAATTCCCTAAAAGAAATCTCAATAGAGTCTGAGGGTCCAGAGGGTTTAAAAAATAAACAATTTCTCTGTTTTTTTTTTAAGAGTGGAAGATCTTTTTGTTTAGGTAGCCAAGAGATCCTACGGTACCTACCTGGCTGCAATTTAAATAGCACGAGCGAGGTTGCTCATGAATTACGGTATTCAGATGATGGCGAAATGGGTAGGGGGATGCTGTGCTGTACCAAGAAATCAGCTTAGGGCTGGGGAATTTAGGGAGAATTGTTGGATGCTGGCATTGCTGCATCTTGCTGCTTGGTTTTCTCTTTCATCTTATTCTAGCTGTTTCTCTCTCTCTCTCTCTCTCTCTCACGAAGTACCCTCGCCCTTTACGCCTTCGTCCCTCACCATATTCACTCCCACCCTCGTACTCCTTGTTGTCCCTGTTGTCTACTTCGCGTGGAAGCTGCCGAGCGTAGCGTGGCTTCGGATGAATAATTCAGCTTGTAGTGTTTGCCTTATTTATCAGAACCCGACTTACCCAGGGCCGTAGCGAAGAAAGAGAAGCGGAAAGGGGTGCTTGCGTCGTGACTGAGAATTCTCGATTCGCACAACTCGCTAACTTTACCGAACGTGGAAAACGATCGAGCGAAGCATGTGCATGAAACTCTTTAAACACTCTTCCGCCGTATGTAGAATTTATGCCGTATGTGGGATGTAGAATTTATCGTTAAAGGTCATTCATTTTTACTTGTAACACTGTGTCGGAAGAGAAGTGCAAATTTGCAAAATAACGGACTGTACCAAAATAATTTATTAAAATTCACGTTTGACTATACGCGTATGTAAAAAAAATTACCCTATAAATAACCTACTTCGCACATTGTACATTGTCGAAGTATCTTGCCCAAATACAGCCCGGGCACTTTTCTCTGTACATTTTTTTTTTATGTTCGTACCTCATGTTTTTTCATGCTCGTGAAAGATCGAAAATTTACGATTGAATAAAATTCTGCTATTGCTATACCGGGAAGGGAGCGATAATTAAAAAGTTATTGCTGCAGCGCTGGGTGCGTTCGCCGCCTGTTAACTATAGGGCGTGCAAAAATTCTCGGGTGGTTCTTCGTTCTCTGTAAAACCAGCCGTTTACGGGAATCTTAACGAAAGGTCGACCAGGGAATATAAAAAAAGATAAAATATAACGAAGAATTATAAAAATGAGAAAATGAAAAAGATGTATATAAATAAATCAATAAATTAATTTTTAACAGAAAATAAAAGCACGTACCACCAATCGGTAGCACAGTCAACATTTGTCCCCGGCGCGTGCATGTAAAACTGTACCAGATTAAAAATCTGCATTGGTGATTTCTCTTCGTCTAGGGAATTTCTTTTTTTTTCGTTCCACAGGCTGCACACAAAAATTTGGAGAAATGCGTGAAACATGTGCAGGCTTATTCGGCGTGCCGTATCGAGCAAGGAACGTCGACTGGCTCGAAGAAAGATCGGTGCATGCTGCGTCGTGTTGCACCTGCTGTGCACCTGCCTCGATGCAACCGGCACGTGTCTGGAAAGACTGCGCTGCAGACGCGTGCCGACTGTCGGGCATGTTTTACGGTTTGTCGAGGCTCGACGTGTCTGCGCGACAGGAATTTCCTTTATTCGTGTCACGTGGGACGTGCAATTTTTTTTCGACACCCGTTAACTGCACCGGACTCACTTTGCATTATGAACCTGGACACCCAGAACGTTGCTGCATATGTTTTCGCACCGAATTTAACGCATCCAAATATGGATATGTACATGCAGATGTTATTGCATAATCCTGCAACTGCATACCGAGAGAAAAGTCATTGCGATGAATATATATTTTTTTAATTTTACGCTGCTAAAACTTTTTATTTCTTTTACCATTATACAAATATTATTGGCATACAATAAGGCAAGATACGATCGGCAAACTTTGTGCACTTGTACAGGTCGTTTTAAATCATCCGGTAAAATAGCATGCCACCGTTTAATTGAGCTAGTTTTAGTTTTATGGGTGTTCATGCTTAATTGGCTGGTTGTTAATTGCCTTACTCCGGGGGCCATATGGGCCCCTGTGAAGTCCCCGTATACGCAATGATATATATATATATATATATACATGTACCATATATATTTATATGGGGTGGCTACTACGTGAATCCTATCTGTAATGGAAATCTCGATGACTCAAGTTTATCTAACCATTTTGGTTAGGCCCGAGGGGGGTCGGTAAGGGCCGAGCCTATCTATTAATTTCGAATTCAACGGAAATCGTGGAAGCCATTGGGTTTTCTACTGTCTTCCGGTTTCCGGCCGTTCTCGTGAACGTTTTTCATGACGACCATGATAGATGCACTTAAGCCCCTCCTAAGAAGATAATTGCCGATCGATCTCGAAAGTACTGACACTTTTATATCGATTAAAAGCGATAATTTCTTATTAGAAACAACGCAGCGATGTTATTCTCAAAATTGTGCTCTTTCATCCCTTAATCTTTTTGTCATCCGTGACGAAATTAATTACGCGGATTTTCTTCCTAGACGAAGTTCCTGCTATTGAATCGAAAGAAAAAAAAAATCTCATTACCGTCTAATTAATCTTTAAAGGTAATTAATGACGTGACGTCGGCCAAATCCTGTCTTTGTACATTTTTAATGCAATCTCGAGTCTTTCGATCGAAAAGAAGCTACGCGAAAATTGATTTAGATGTCGAAAAGTCTCGATAACGTTGATACCTAGCAGTACACCCTGTATGCAAAATTTTACGTAACTCTACGCCATACGAGGAAGATCACTCTCGGCTTATCAGATTATCTTTTTCCTTTGTTATCGTTCCGCTTTAATTCTCTCTCACGACAGATCACCACGTCCCGAGACTCAAAATCGCAAACTGCATCTATCTGCACCTAACCAAATCTGTACTTTTCGTAAGAATAGGTAAACCCGTCAAGTGCTATCAATACGAAGTAATTACTTCGTACCGTCTCAACCAGTCAAGCAGATTGCAATGGCTGATTGGGAATCCGCTTAGAGCTCCTCAGCGCGGAACATGGAGTGAGCACTGCATTCCATGCAGACAGACTGCATCGTACTCGGTGCAACGGTGCAACGGCGCAGACGGCTGTGATTATATTAGTCGATCGAGTTAGCTATTGTTCTACCAAGAGATGTTGAATATCCGTACTCCAAGAGATAAAATAATACTAACAGTCTCCACTGCAAATCCAACTATCAAATTCCCTATACTTTCAACGGTAGTCACTTTTTCAATGTAAAGATAGCACGCTCGCGAGCATCCAAAGAGTGACTACCATCGAAAGGATAGGGGAATAAGACACTTGGATCTGCAGTGCACTACCATAACCGGCATCACCTTGAGGGTCTCTCCTGCGTTCTATAAAACGGATTAGAAACTTTGAGACATCGTTGGTTACTGCACCAGTGGGGCCAACTTGATGCGGATTCTGGTAACATTTCGAGGAGTGGCAGTGGTGCCACTACCATCGTCCGAGAGTAAGCGTAGCCATGGTTGTAGCAGTGGTGGTATTAGATCGAGAACCTTTGCGGGTCTCGGTCCGCGCATCAGACTAAAGAGGGTTTGAGTCTTGGGAGTGGCACCAGTGAGCCACCAGAATCAAGGAAGAGGTTCGGCAGTGCTGGGTATAGCTGGGCTACTGTAACTTGGTAATAAGGATGCGATGAGGTCGGACGCAGCGGAGGCTCGAGGTTCAAGGTTTCATACTTCGATCCTGAATAGCAGAGGGAAAGGGCGTCTCGTTTCCCCTATTTCGGCAAGCTTCCCTCCCGGCAGCCATCCTTGAAAACCCTCAGACTCCTCTTCTAACCTTCTCCGCCGTCACCCTGCCAACCTACATTTAATTAGTCTTTCTAGTTAGGTTCAAAGGGGTTACGTGTTAATGATACTATTTCATTAACTCCAGCTGAGAGACACGCATTCGCAACGGACGTCAGGGGAATTTAGTTGCTATCGTTGCCAATTGCAAATTCGCTTAAAATTCCCTAGGGAATTTCTCTCCCTTTTTTTTTTCGTTCTTATACCCTTTCAAACGGTAAATATTACACGGGCTCGTTTATTGGCAGTCAAGTATCACGTTGCGAAAGATAGAACATTTTGTCTGTCGAAGGATACTTTTTTTTTTTGAAAATTCATTGCTTATCTCTAGTTCATGTTTTTCCCGTCGTCTGCGCTTAAATCGTATATTTAATCACGTGACTCCCGTGCGCGATTTCCTAGGGAATCATGTTGGCGGTTAGGTCTGGAAAAATGCACATGTTTAAAAGTGCACGAGGCTGTCTATATAAATTGTGCATAAGGGGTGTATAAATAAATGTGTACAAGGGGTTAAAGAAAGGGGGAAAAAAATAACTAATGACACAATGCACGTGCCTGTGCATGTGCGTGCCGCGAAGCAATGCACCCGGTTGCAACGGCAGACTGCAAGCAGTGCCCCGAGGGCTTCTTGCACTTGTTACGGATTAACCAGAACTGCCAACTGTCGGGGTATCATTTATCCCTGTGCTGCCAAATGCCGGCATGTAAGAGATGACATTTTCGGTGGTTTTTAGAATTTTGAGAGAGTCGAGGAGCAATTTTATTTATGGGATTTTTGCTGTCGGTCACTTTTGAAACGGCAAGTGCATCTCGCTGAAGTCATGATCCGGATACTTTTCATGAAAAATTTTATGAGCTCTGCGGAAGACACCTTCGGCATATGAATATTGGGATGTTTTAAGAAAAGGGGGTGGCGGGTAGAAAGACGAGGTTGAAGGTTGTGGGACTTTTAGCTGGATATCGACCTTGGGGTCAGCCGACTATGCATAATCCAGCAAAGGTCACCATAAGGGTCGTAGGGAATCACCCTTAGAACCTATTTCATCCCTTGTACCAGGGGTGCGCTATTTACCTACTTGACTAGCAGCCTGCCCTTTATTGCTTCTTATTCCTCGCTATACTTACAACAGCCGTGTAATACCCTAGGGACTTTTTTTCTACTCCTCAAGGGTTCTCTGTCAGAGCCCTGTCAATTTTTCTGATCTCTCTACAATTTTGGATAAATAATCCTGTTTCGGGAATTTCCTAAAATAGCAAAGACAAAGAGAGAGACATCTTTTTCAGGTCACACGAAAGACTAGGTAGCGTCCAGAAAAAAACGAGGAATTGAGTTCGGTATATATTGGTATCGACTCCATGGAACATGCCAATAAGTTATCAAGCCCTACTGTATAATTGAAAGGCACTGTAGAATAGTCAAGGGTGCCTCCTGCACATGGATGCCAGCCTGAGGAAAACCACACCCTCCATACCGTAGGATCTCTTAAAGTTTTACGGCGGAGAAGGTCTGAAGCTTGTACGTGATCCGCAGTTAAACATGAACCACCTTCTGCGAGATCTTCCTCAATTATACATAAACCGGAAGCGGATGTATCGTGAAAATTTCAAAAATTCTCTTCAAAAAGTAACTAGGCTTAGCCCATCAATTGATTCGGTATCCCTTAGCGACGACGAAGTCTAACGTTAAAAAGAAAATTAATTACCAAAGTTCACGTATGAATAGATCGTATAGAAAATATGACGGAATAAAAATTCCCTAGGTAAAGCTTTAAGAGAAATTCAGTAGCATCGAGAGTATCTCGACCTAACAGGTAGCCAATACCTTTTCCCAGTGGATGCAGAAATCCAGTAGGATCTTTTCGCGGATCCCTGAGTAAGTATCGTGAAAGGTCTATTCGGTTCAGCTTCGTGCAAGTTCGGGCGTCTTCGTTCCACGTGTAAAAATAAGGATATCTCCGGTTGCGTTAGTGGAGGAACGTCTAGACGACGGCATACATCCAATTCCTAGCGACTTCATAACTTATATCGAGTTGGACGTTACCGAAAGGAGTCGGCGAAGGTGCCGGAGTCTTATAAGGTGGTGGTGGCGGCAGTTTCTGTAGCTTCCTGTAGCTTCGCCCTATATACAGCTCTTCCAAGATCCTGCTGAAAGTGGCAAAGCTCCAGCTTCGTTCTTCACGTACGTACGTGGGTACGTAGGTGATACCAGTGTGTGCCGCAGTACAGTACCATACACGTATCTTATTCTATACCTCCTACAAACGTGGTAAAAACTCCTTCGGGACTCTCTCACAGGACTTCCTACGAAATACTTTTCCAACAGTTTTGACGGAAGAGCAAGTACGAGATACGAGCCACAACCTTCAACGATGATTTGCAGACCTGTTTTCAAACCTAAATTTCACTAGATGTACACTTGAAAAATAGCTGTTACTTACGTGTGTACGTTTACGATTTACAATATTACCAGACATACCCAGGAGCCGTTCTAGTGATATTCATAGTGTCTGCGTCATTGAATAATAATCTAGTGATAATTTGAAATATCGTATAACTCTTCATATATTCTAGATATCGTGTTATAGTTTACCAGCCGGCCTGTTACCCTGGCACGTGTCCGTAACTGTTCCAAATAATTTTTTTAATTACTTCGTTCCGAGCTAGTTTGAAAAAAAAACTAGATGGCGTAACGAAATCGACCAGAAGTCATTAGACAGACTGGCAAGCTGACGAGGTGACTGGCCATGATCCTAGCTAGCCTTAGGGACGAAATGGAGGGGGGTTGGTAGTAGTGAGCCAAGTAAGAGGGATACCCTAGCTGCAGGAATAGTGATGGTGGTGGTGGCAATGACGGTGGTCGTATTACTAGGTTTTAGTTTAGGGGTAGCTACCCTATTCATCTCGAGCTCTCGGGGCTCTAGACACTTAACGGTCCTATCCTAGTCGAACGGTAAGCGCGTGCGCCCCTTACCGCTAGCTAGTATTTTTTTTCCCGTGCGGTCTTTTACCACCCTGAAATTTCTTCTTTTTTTTTTTCTTTAGCTTATACACCCCTGCGCATTCTCGTTCCTCCGTCTTCATTTTTTGTTTTCATTTCTCTCTTTTGAGATCCGCTTTACCAACGCGTCGACCTCAGTCTCCGTCAGCTGCCTTGACGCGTGGCCGATCTACTTCCGCCAAGCCTGCCAACTGCCACCCGCTATATAGTCCTTTTTTTTCCGTTCTTTGCATTGTTTCTCTTTTTTTCCTCTTAAAGTCTCCTCGATTATTTCGTCAATTTTTTTTTTTTCGTACCTTTCAACATTTTATTTTTGAGGTTAGTTATGGTTAGCTCACTGCACCAAGACCGATTCTCTGTGAAACGTTTTTCTTTATATATTTTAACACGTTATATCAATTCGTCCAAGAATCGCGTCCCGAATTTTTAGTATGACTTTAAATTAAAGTCGAAAGACTCGGCGGCCGATTCGCCCAATGAAATCGAACGAATTGGCCTTTGGAACTCGAACGATTGCAGTCGATGTATTTTCCCCGCAAAAAATGAGTCGTTAATTTTGTTCCTAGGGAAGTAAATAGCCCCCACGATTTTATTGGTGACTTTTAATCGGCTAGTGATTTTTATCGCGTGTCCGAAACGTCGAAATAATTTTCCCAGTAAACAGAATAAAAATCATTTAAACCTCGCCGACTCGTTGTCGTGCCTTCGGTCGTGTAACCTGCAAACATCAAGTAATTAATGATCATCCGAAGTTATTAATTAGCCAGGCATACCGCATACGGAGAAATGGCTTAGGGTCAGGGATGAAATGCAATATCACTAGGGCCTCGTTCCATTATCCCATTCAATTCATTTGTTAGCTCAAAATTTTCCACAGTCCGGCTGTACTGCGTGCGCACGGCTCATACGTGCACCAGTGGTACCACCTTCATCCCTCTTCGCTGTGGTGGCAGCCCCTTCGCATTCCTCCTCGGCAACACAAAAGAATAATTACGGGAAATTACCGCCGCATGAGATTTGAACGATTACTTCCTCGGGTGTGTCGCGCAGAGACCGACACGGCAACCTCGCAAAGTAAAATGAAACACGCACCGTGGCACGCGATATGCCCGGGGGGCCTACCTACCCCTAGAACGAAATAGGGACGAAAAAAAGCGTAAATTCCCACCCCTTGATAGCTACTCATTAATTATAGTGATTTGGAGAATTTATTTGCTCTGACCGATACTATCGCGATCCTAGGGATATATGGTTTTATCACAGCGATGACCATTCCTCACGGCTTATTCCAGTCTCGTCTAGGGGAATTTTAAAGAGGAATTTTTTACCACCCTAACAACTTTAACCATACACTGATATACTCACTATTATTATTCTCGTTTTATTAGCGTCACGTTGGCAAGCATTAATATATACATATATCAGGCAGATCTCTATGTATCTACTTCCCTTAATTGGACACTACTCGATAAGACTACATAAGGGTAGATTTTCATTAAATGGATATACTATCTACGTACTAACCCTGGTATATACTGTAAAAATATGTGTACGCTGGTTTTCATGAATACGAAAGATTATTATAGACTTTTTAAATCAGCTTGAACGTCATTGATAAGAATATTAGAGGTGTTAAAGAAAAAAGATTTTTTTGACCTTCAAAATTATCACGAATTCCACACAAGTTTAATACATACGTCCCTTCGTCGTATGATAACACGACTGACGCAAATTTTTTGTTCCGTAATCGATAACAGATTTACGTAATCGCCAACCTGCTACACGCGTCCGGAACGATCGGTGTCGTGCTGTAGATATCGGACTTTAACCTAATGCTATTGCGTCTACTATATAAAATAACAGGGCGCTGTTACGAATAGGGGTTGCAACCCCTTCTTATCGACTAGACTGCCGTTCTGTTGTGTCTCCGTACGTTAATTTCGTGTAAACTCTACCCTTTTACCTGGAGTCAATGTCGATGAATAAATTAAGACGCCGTCGTGTAAATCCTCCTTTAACTTGGAATCAACGTCAGGTCAAACGCAGGTCGTCTGTCTTATAATAAGATTGTGTTAAAGTACTGAGTCAAAGGTATTGTACTCGTGATTCTCAGTTGAGTCGGATTAATAACGTTGGACGATAATATTAAGGGTGTGACGTTGATTTGTCTTCCATATAAATCACGAAATTCAGTATAGTACCAACCTGCTAAAGTTGACGCGACGAGAAAGCATAAAGTCTATTAAGTTGGACAATTAAAGTCCAGCAATACGAAACGTGGATATCGTGAAAATAATATACATCTCGTATTATTATCAATGCTTATCACGGTGAGAGATAACGGGATAATAATAATAGATCTGATTAAAAAAAATAAAGATACATTCCGTCCTAAATATTCCGTCGGGATTAACTTTAATCATTTTTTACGGAAAAATAAAAATTCAAGTAAAATCTGACGAATGGGGTAAATTGTACTTTGAATATTTTTTTTTCTTTGCTCCTTTTTATACAATTTTTCTTCCTTATTTTACTCAATACCGTCTACTATTTTAATGGCGGCGCGTTGTCGCCGGTAACTCACCGCGAAGGTCCACCGGCTTCGTTCCCGTAATATCAGGCGCGTTCGTAATTCAGGTAACGAGCAGCTCGAATAATTAATGGAGATTAATTTAGTCCCTGACGACCGAAGCCCCAGACAGCTGCCTGGACTCATCCGATTTGGTTAGCGGGGAACCTTAAGTAACCAACGTATCTGCGCTCGACCTTATCTTGAATAAAGATAATCGAGATACAAGCAGAGGTGTCTATTTAGAGAAAGAGAGGAAGAGTCTTTGACGAGATGAAATTGTGAATTACTTGTTAACACATTTTGTATTTGATTCTCAATTTATTGACCCTCAACTCCCCCCCTCCCCCCTCCAGGGTACGTATTATGTAAATTTTGTGGGGGTGTTCTTAACGGGGGAATAATTATAAAATAAGGGAGGTTTTGATTCAACGGAGTACACAGAGATTTCGGCTTTGTACAATCACTTCTGAAAGGTCCTGTAGAGTTATTAAACGTAAGTAAAATTTATGTGGAATATATATGTGTACGTATGTTAGGGTGTAGGTGTTGGAAGGCTTTAGGTTTCTCGGCATGTACACCATATGTCAGGACGAATATCCTGCGCCAGGATCCTGGTAGCTACCGGGTGTCCGCCCACTTTGGAAATCTGTCATTTGGCACGTATGGGCCCTCGAAATGACCGTATGGGCCGATTGCGATACCTTATATGTCATTTACTTCTCTTCGTTTTTCTTTCTCTGTTCTTTATCCTTTACAGTTATACCTCGTTCCCGCTCTTTAGGGTATAATTATTATCCTTGATTCGATGAATGGGAAGGGTCTTAATAAGGGGATTTCGATCGTCGGCATCGTTCGACATAAAAATTTTTTTGTTTTTATATTGTTGGAGAATTTAAAAAAATGTTTTTTGACAATATCAAAAATTATTGTCTTAGTTTATTATTTTATTGTTTTTGACGAGAGCGTGCTTACGGCGAGGTAAAATTTTCCTGGGATTTCTAACGTTGAGGTATTCTATTTCGCGAATCGGAATTATATTATCTTACGAATTAGTAAAATTTCGCGAAAAGCACGACCATCCGGAAAATGATTAAGGTTACTCGTGTCCCGGACTGACACGTTTGTGAAATTGAAATGACTGACTTGATCGACTTTACTGATTTTCGTTCTTTGGATTTGACGTTGCTGCTGTCGTTAAACCTGACTTTACGTATTAAACAAGAATTTTGATTTTCTGCAAATATTCAGAGTACTGAAAAATCCTGTCAATGGGCAATAAATTTTTAACAGTTATGGCGTACAAAAAAAAACCTAGCTGTACCTGTTATTAGGGCAGCCGTAGATTCAGGGGTCATCGATAAATTACATCGTAGGGGTTTGTTAGGTATCCCTATCTGGAGTAGAAGTAAAAAAAAAAGGGTGGGTCGAGGCAGGGAGAAAGGAACAAAAAGGATATGGGAATCCCCGAAAAAAGAAAGGAATGTATCGAAAGAGAGATAAAAAAATTGGGCAAACCGATGGTTTTACCAATTGGCTGATAACGATTGGCGAAAAATCCTGAAACTAGAGAAAATTGCCGAATCTAGTAATTCGGCTAATCCTGCTCGTAAACAAGCTGTACGATCGAGCAAGCATCGATTAACGTTCGTTGCTTAGCCCCTAGGGAATTTTTGTTATTTGCACTGTTTTCAGCCTGCGTCGAAATTTCATTTTTTATCGTCTAGCGTCACGGTCGCCGTTAACGCAAGCACCTGTGTATCTACAACAGTGCATGCGTAATACGGACTCGGTCGAGGTGCAACGTTAATATAACTTATAAAAGTGAAAAATAGAAGTTTGGTACCAACTTGTTTGAAAGGTTACTAAATAATTTTTTTATTCTTTTAAAGAGTGAATATTTTTGAGAACAAGTATCGTCAGGAACACATTACACTATAGAAAATTGTTGAATGTAAATTGCCAAATTTTCCAAAGAAAAAAGAATGACGTCGATATTTCTCAGCAGTCTAGTGACTATTTATTCGACAGCCGTTTTTTCACCTAGTTCCGTTTGCTATACTTGCCCCAGAATCTTGTCTCCGCCTTTCCGCCAGTGACGACGTGTCTCCAAGTGCCAGCGTGTTTTTCTTCTCGTTTCCCGTTTCTCTCATTTTTCCTCCATTTTTTTTGGTCACCTTTTTCTCAAGCGTCGCGAGGGTCGAAGAAGTTTCCTTAAAAAATGTCGCGTGACAAATTAGTCGCGAGGACGGCTAATTAATCACACCTTTTGGGGCATTCACCGATCCCGATGGTGAGTAGGGTGCAGGTTGAAGGTTCTGAAGGTGGGGGTAGAAGGTTACGAGAACGTCCGTACGACCTTCCCTGAATGTCGGAGTTCTCGAAAAACATTTTTCAATACCTTCTACGATTGGCCGACTGGTTTAGGGGAACGGATAAATTGGCGTCCACCTAACCCCCCCCCCCCCCCTCCACTACCCTTGAACTCGCCCCCAGTCACCTACAGCTCTTTTTCTTCCTTTAAAGATAAATTAGCACGCGCCACGTCGTACCTTGTAAATCAGACCTAAAAAGAAAAAGTATGCGAGTAGACTTAAGAATTTTACGTAAGACAAGCTGAAATGTCTGAAACAATAAAAAAGTCAATTAATAACATAAAACAGGTATATCATCAAATTACCGCATTAACGATAAAATTGAGTGAATTGAAAATGGCATATTAAAAAAATCAGAAAGGGCAACGTGCGGTACATTGTATAATAAACGTAATTAATTGAAAGTATATTTTGTAGCAAATTTCCAATGAATTCGATGGCAAATATATATTTAATTAGCGGGCTACGTTTATTTAGAGGGTACTGCGAGGGCGGAGGTCAAAGGTCGACACGATTGACTGAATCAAAACAGCTCTCGATACCAATTATTAAACCGATAACTCTGGCTTGAATAATAGCCGAAGGAAAATGTACTTGATAGTTTAAAGGGTTAATGAAAAAAATAAATCAATGAAGGGAATAATTATTTTAATTAACGTTACGAACGGTACGCAGCTTCCTGTGTATCCTTCAGGAAGATAACTAAATTCTAAAGGTGATGGGCGCGAGGTGGGCTGGGTGCGTAAATCCAAAGAAGTGCAACTCAGGGCCGTATCACGACCAGATAAAATTGTAATAGTCCCATGACGCTGCCAGTAACGCCTCAACCTCCGGAAGTTCCGAGACTCGTAACGCTTCCGGCATAAAAAAGTGCCCACATAGCCAACCGGTGCGAGTAAAAGGGACAGATAATTTACCGACATTGACGACCTCATAACTTTGGCGACGCCTCTCGGTAGCTCATCATTACGACGATCCGCGAAGACGCCAGGCGTCCCCGTGCTATCCCTTCACTATCGCCCCGCACGAAACCTGCCACTAAAAGTAAAGGAGTTTTCACCGTTGAAAAATTACCCGAGTGCATCGAGATGCACACGTTGCACTTTTCCGAACAGATCACGTAGGTAATGCCGCCATTGTGATCCGGCACTTACAGAACCTATAATCCAGGATTACCGTGCAGAACGCTTAAAAAGATGGATTTTGCCAAAAAAAATGTATGTTTTAAGAAAAACTAATTTAGACTTTTTTTTTCCTTACATTCTTTTTATAATAATATTTCGTGAAATTGTGTTCGGTAAAAATTTTGCTGTTCCAGGTAAATAAATACGTACGGATCCGTATGACAGTTCACTTCGGTTAACCGTGTTAATTGCAGGGGTAAGTGGGAAAAGGGGCGAAATACAGAAAATTATTAGAACTTTTTGTCTATGGCACATTTTCACAATGGCTGGACCGTCGTATTGCCAGAGAATAAAACCAAGTGTTACGTGACCACCTAAGTCTTCCCGAAACACCGTTTCGCCGTAATTTCCAGTAGTTCGCGCACTGTGCTGCTCACTGTACCAGAGAGATAAAGTATAAGCGATTCTATTTCTTTGCTTGTTACCTTGACTATTCGAATACCAGTTTGCCATCCCATTCTGTAGGCCGCGGAACCTGCAACTGTGTTTCGCTATAGTTACTTTGTTTAACGTGTCAGAGGATATGGCGCTGGCACCCCAGTTACTACTGCCGGCACTGTCACCGGTACCTTCAGCCAGTACTGTGCCACTAGAAAATTATTTAATTGCTAAACGGACGCGAAACACTGTGCCAAAGTCCCTAGGGAAACGAGATAAAAGGTAATTGCTTTCCATTGCGTGAACGTTGACGTATGTAAAATGTGTGTAACTTACGCGACAACGACAGCAAAGTTCGGTGATTTAATTAAAACTTGAATTTTGGCAAAATTCGATATTAGATTTAACCAAATTTCAATGGTTTTTCGAAAAACGTAAATTGACGTATGACAACGAATAGAAATTTGCTTAACAGAATATATTTTCAAAATAGACATGTATTTGATAGTGGCTCGAGCGTGTTTCAATTTTCCTCTTTACTTTGTCCGATTTGCTTACAGTCGAACACAACCAAAGAAAGAAACTACAGCTTGTCACCTATCTCTGAAAATGTTTGGATCGCACGTGGCCGAAAAAGTCCCTAGGGAAGAAAGTCAGAGTTTTCCGAGCGGTCGAACATTGCAAAAGCGGAAGTACGAGAGAGAGAGAGATATAAAAAAAATGAAAAGTCCCTAGAACAGGGAAGAAAGGAGGAAACAATTATCGGCATGGCGAAACAATCGCTTTATCGAGAAATTCTGCGGTGAGATTGTGTCGTTCCGCGTTGGCAAAGAGACAGAAAAGCGGTTGCTGAAACAAAATGAGAAATAAAGTAAAAGGCAGCCAGGCAACCCGAGGAGCCAGAGTCAGTATCTGTACGGAAAGAGGAAAAGAGAGACGGAGGAGCCGAAGGACAGACGGATAGTAGAGACGCAGAAAAGAAGGTTGGTTAAGCATTGTAGGTGGGGACAGAGGGGGGGGGGGGGGTAGGATTGTCACTAGGGAATTGTCCCGCGTTCGCTGGAAAACCGTTTGCTTGGTCGGTACCGAGTCTAGTCGAGCTTGACGATAGGGAATTTGCCGTCTAAGTAGAAAGAAACTTTCCTAGGGATAAAATCCGATCTCGAGAATGACTCCGCGCATGCGCACACGTGCCACACGCAATAGCACTCTGCGCTGCTACTCGTTCGTACCGCACAGCCTCCAATGGACTTTACACCCCCCCGAGCTTAAGTGCAACCCATTAAAATTTTACCACAGTCGAACAACTTCTTTTCCCTCGCTATATCCACCCCCTGTACGTTGGCATTTTTGCTTTTATCTCCACTAAAAACATTTTCCAGCGTTAATTAATCTACCGTGAGAGTGGTTGGCTAGGTTCGACGTAATATGGGAATTTGCATTAAAGGAATGGAAAATGTATAAGAAAATATTTTTATCGTTTAATCTGCCTGTAGGTCACAATTTTGGGACGATTAGCAAAGGTGCAAGCGGGTCCAGGCTACCGGGATTGAAACTCCATGGCATTGCCGCAGTGATTTGGTATGGACCATGAGTGGTAATGCCGTGGGGGTGGAGTGGCTTTAGTCGGCCCTGGTGCAAGAGTGCAAGAGATGCAAGAGATGCAAGAGATGCAAGGGATGCAATGAAGCGCGGAAGGGTGGTGTCCACGAGTCGAGCTATTATGGCGGGAAATGAAGCGCGCTTCGTAATTGTGGGTCTAGACTAAATAATTATAGTCCGATTTTCAGGAGCCGCGCTATTTCCCAACTAATTTGCAGGGCGAAACGAGCTGCCGGTTAATTAACGCAGAATGGATAAAGTTTATTTTAATTGCCGTACCGGACTACCCGCGTCCAGTTCCCAGCGTCACAAAGTGCACGCGGCTGCGCTCAATGCACGTTATTGATGCATGCGACCGATACGAAGGTAACTATAGGGTGAGATAAGGGCTGCGGACTATAGAGGGTGCAAGATATAAATAAATATAGGGTGACTGTCACTGCCTTAATTCCTTTCGTATTTTAATCATCTCGATGATCGATGACGATGATTATACTTCTGTTGGATGACCTGCGAAGATTTTAATTAAACGCGAGTGCATCTCTTTATTTATTTATATAGAGAGATCGACGGATTAATTTTGGATTTTTTTTTTATAACGACGGAAACTTTTTGATTAGAGGTTAATCTCATTTATTAATTGTGAGTCGTTACTGTTTTAGGAGCTAACGAATTGGATGGTGTTAAAGTGATAATTGATAGAGTATCTGCTGGTCGAGATAATTCATAGTTACTAATTGTTCTTGGTGTGATAAAATAATTAAATGGCATTAACGGGATAATTAATGGGTTATGGGAAAAAGATACGTAAAGTGGGTGTATTTAATTACGGTTGATCGTTTTTAAGATAGGATTGTCTTATAATCATCGATATGGGACCGAACTACTAATTGCGTCTTAATTATGATTATAAGATTCCTTTAAGCGAATCGAGTCGTCGTATGAATAATTTCGATTAAATATATTTTTTACTTTCAGTTCACGCTTACGCTAAAGATATTGCAGAAAGGGCAAATAGAAAAAATTAATGCAGCAAATTTATAGCCCGGTCGTAGTACACGGACGGATAAGAAAAATTCCCCAAGAAGCAGCCTCAATAAATAATCCCATTATCTTCGATACATTGTTTCCGGCAAGTTTGACGTCCGAAAGGGACGAGAAAAAAGGACATAAATAACAAAAATTTCCTAATTAAAATAGTAGAGATACCCAAAGGTTAATGAATAACTCAATGGGAAAGAAAAGACTTGGAGTAAAATATTTTAAACACCAAGTCCCTAGGAACTAATAATTCCCCAGGATATCGTACCGATACCAGACAGCATTGCCACTTCTCCATTAGCAATTACGATGCTCAGTGCCAACGAACGAAAACTAAATATCGAATATTCTCGGGTAAACGAGGCAATAATTTTCCACCCTCCTGTAATTAATCGTCAAAGGAAGAAGCGACAAAGCAAAAGAAAAGAGAGGATCGGGCGAATAAAAAAGTTACTAGAAAAAAATTAAATATCCAAAGGAAGAGAAAACGTCGAGGACGCAGTTACGACGAATGTAACGAAACGTGAGAAAGAAAAAAAAAATATAACTACTTTGAGAAAAGAGGACGAGAACAGGGATGGGACAAAAAAAGCAAAAAAAAATTTCGAATCGTCTTGCGGGCAACTCTTTCGTCGTCTCCTCGTAAATTAGTAAATTAACGTCTAGTTAGCTCGATGCACTAATGGGACACCGGATACGAGCAGGGCGCATGTGTACGCACATTCGTGTGCGGATCGTGTGCATGAGCTCGGCTTCCGGAACACACGTAAAATTTTCCAAAGCGAACACGTGTGTTCAGGGCCGACGAATTTCTCACCCCCGGAGGCACGAACACAGTGCTGTGTCTAGGCACATTTCCCACTTTTAAAAGGGTGTTGCTCGGTCACACTTAAGGGCTGACACTCATTATCGCCCATGTACGGCAGTTTTTAAGCAGGCCTTTTTTCTTCTTCTTCGTCTTCCTCTACCTCCTCGTTTTTCACCCTCAGGAAACCCCTCGGAGAGCTTCAACCAGCCTCCTCCGAAGCCTCCGACGAAATCTCCGCGACAACCCCAGGGACACCACGTGACTTCCTGCCGTCATCGGATTCTCGGATATTTTCAAGGCCAACTGAGATCGACGTCGGCACCCTTTGGCCTCGTAAAAAAAAACCCACTAAGACGTTACATATATAGTAACTATCGCACGGTGCACCAAGGGTGAACTGCAGATAATATTTATAGCAGGGGTAAGTATATATTTTTTCATTAGTTTCTTTCTAGGTCTTGTCCAAAGAGTTAAATTGCACGGACGAAGAAAATTAAGAAAAAAAAAATTCTCTTCTTTTTTTTCACTAGACGTTCGAGCAAACTCGGCGTTATTAATTACCGTCTAATTATGAATTATGACTCACGAATGCAGGAAATAAAGGTACGGGGCTGCCCTACCAGAATGACTTTATCTACGTTACGTGTGTAACCGATATCTCTGCCCCCTCCCCCCCCCCGCGATAAGGGGCAAAAGAGAGGAGGGTTGGCCGCGCACTGTCTAAAGTTGCCAATTATTATCAGGGGGTGGAATCACGGAGATAAGTTATAGCACGTGCCAGGGGTGTAGTTAAGAAAAGGAGGAGTCGGTTTTCGTGCTACGTCAAGGGGAGGTGGAACCAAGAGGGGTTGAAGGGGGTGGGGGGGTGTATAAAAATAATTTTAATAACAACCACCTCGGCAGTGTTACCAACCCAACCATCCCCACCGTTTCTACTTTACTCGTATTAAGCCTCGGGGCCCACCGACCGACTAAGATTCCGATCTGCAATTTCTCCCCGGAATTTGTGTTGCCGCACGGCAAAGAGAGCAAAGAAGATACGGCCCTGGCAATTATGCGATACGCGATGCAAACAAAACCGTTTAGATAAATTACCAACGATAATAATACACAGACTCGCAGCGCGGTCCTTTGACTGTAGCCACTTTAGGTTGGTACCGGTTCACTCGTGTGTTTCGTACAGTAAGAGAACTGCCAGGCTAACGATTGAATTTTTATTTTCATTTTACGTCAGCCGACTTTTCATTTTTTTTTTTACGGGGCATCGTCCTTTATTAATTTCAGTCCATCCTTGTGCATGCATGATTATATACGTAATATATATATATACGAGTATATATACTCATCAACTATATCGCGTGCACTATTCTGACATATGCACTTTCGCTCCTTATATGTAACGTGGATTATTATTATTATTATCGTTATCGTTAACAGACAGGTTTGACAATTTAATTGCGTCTACGTCCAGACCCTAAGTTGAACTTTCTTATCTGGGTAGGCATTGATATTCGCTTTTTATCGTAAAATTTTCAATGCGTTAGTAAAATGATAGAGATTCGATCTTTTTCTTTTTGGAATAAAATTATTTAATTTTGGTTTGAATATGTCAGGAAACGTTTGTGTAGAACAATATTTATATAAACATAGTTTTAGGTATTATGTATACTTTTGGTTATTTATGCATGTAAAGAATTTAATGAGAGAATCTAGTCGATAAACCAGGACCGTATAGTGAAACGGCTTATGGGGGGCAATTAGATTTAGAAATATGCGTTACCAATGGGACAATTAGTTTTACAAATCTTTTTGAAGGTTCACGTTCGGATATATATATATATATATATATATATATATACGTATATAGAGTATCCAGTAAGTACCTAGTCTTCTCCCCACCCTGGGCTTCCCCTTTAACTATTGTCTGAACGGTTTCTGAACGAACGGAACCCCGTTCGAACCAAGGGGATTTCAGAACACATACTCCTGGAAAACACTGTGAGGTAAAGAACTGGGGGCGAAACATGTTGTGCAGTAGGTACTGAGGTAGCGTAACAAATAGGAAAGTTTGTTACCCATGTTACGATGGCCGCTGGGTTGCAATTTCTAAGAATCAACGGTGCCCGGTCGACGAGGGCCCCTTTGCTCCTACAAATTCTAAGACTTCATTGTACGGCCCTGCGCGCGCATGCACGCGTAGCCAGTGTTCTTGCGGTTCCGAATGAAAAAAAAATGTTTTTCTTATTTATGGACAGATCCGAGCACCGAATTGCTACGTAAACGGGGCGCCAGTGTCTCTCTTGGCGTTGCTGGTTAAAACCAGGAACCGGTTTTTTTCCCCCACAAGTTAACGTGACAATTAGTCAGACGGATAATTTGTGCAGGAGCGTACGAAGAGACTCTTTGTTTGGTGACTAAATTCTTCGATAATTATTACTCGGAATTTGATCCAATGACTACTTTTTACGGTGGATGGGGAATTAACGTGAAAGTCCCTATAATTACAACGCCCGGAGTTTATTTAATTCGTTCGTATATTTTTGTACTCGAAAGATACCTCGAATTGATATTTTGAATAAAATATTTCTAGCTACATTCATCCGCGTATGGTAATGTTTCGCGATACTCGGTTGTCTCGTCGTTCGCGTACGTAATTGTATTATTTGGCTGTAATATGTATAGATAAAACAATCCCCCGGGCTCTTTGCGATCTGCCTGTATAAATAAATATATAACGAAATATCTTTTTCGTAGGTTTAAAAAGATTTGCTCGACTGACAAAATGGGTTTTGCGCGTTTGCCAGCTAAAAACGGCATTTACGCCCGGACGAGCAATAATGTCGTCGGCACGGACACAACGGATTAATCCACCCGACGCATTCCGACGGTAGCAGGTCGTCATAACGTTTTCGTAAAAGCGTCGAAATTTTCGGGTAAAATAATTTTGGGCTTTCACGAGAGAGAGCTTAGGTTTTTATATTATTTTCATCGAGAGTATAAATAACTCCTTTCAAGCGATCAATCAAAATAAATCTTCTTCGATCCAACCGATCGAACCGCTCCGTTCCGTAAAAATTAGAAAAAAAAAATGATTTTTTTTTCAAAAACTCTATTTCAAACCTATTCAGTTCAATTCGCACAAAATCAAAAATCGCGAGGATCATTCTTAAAAAAAAAAAGAATACAAATTATTTTTTACTAAAAAATAAAAAAAATAGTGACTAGTGAACCATAGATTTTGAAAAAATATTCAAAAATTCTACCTTCTCTATCGCAGTACATCCGATACTCCCTCACGGAATAACCATTAGAATTTCGTAGGTTGGTACTAATGACGGAAAAGGTTTCCACCAGGTATCCCCAGTACCACCCGTACGGATACTAAAGGGCACAAGGACAATTAATCCCGACGTCGACTCGGCGCACTTTCAAGCCTATCTCTCTGGCAGCTATGAAGTTACAGCCGGATGATAAATCGGATTTGGAGATCGGGACACGCCGAGGCACGAGAGGGTAACCTAATAGTTCTGCCGAGTATTCCGGCAGTCTGGGAGCGTTAGCGTTAGCGTTAACGTCAGCGTTCGCGTACGCGTACCGTAGTTCGACGTTGACGTAACCCTTTCCCCGATATAAGAATCACGTTTCGGGCGAATCGCACCATTTACCCGGGCAGGATAAAAGTGACGAGCCTCGATCGCTCCGGGCGATGAATAAATGAGATTTTGAAATTTTTCTACGTCCATTTTTTCCCCTGTACGAATCGACCGTAGAGAGGAAGCACGATACGAGATGTGAAACCACTCTGACTTTCTACGTAATTTTTATTTTCCCCTAGCATACGATATCTAGTTACTTTTAAAACTCGAACCATCACGTTCGTTTCATTCTACAATTTTTCTCTTCCTATTAGATTGGTAATCCTATAGGGGATTTAAGAGCGGATTACTTTTACTCAAAGATTTCATATCCACTTGGGTTACACGTGTCTCGAGATATCGCGAACCGACTATATCCATACATGATAAGAGCACTGTCAATGATATCGAAGCCAACTATAAACCCGATGCTATGTACGATTTTAAATAATAGTGAAATTTTCATTGGCACCTATCGCATTGCCATACGGAATATTAAGTTGCTATCCTTTTCTCCTTTTCGTATTGTATTACCAAGTATAACCCTAGGTCCCGTTACCAGAGAAAGTATCGAACTTTCTTCGGCAAGGAAAAACTTTATAATTACAATTTAATATCGTATAGCAATGCCTATCGGGAATTACGAGTCAATTAAACGTAATTAGAAATCTCCTGCTAGTCGGCGGCCAGTTAATGCAGATTGATCGATAAAATTTATATATACGGAATTTCAATTAATTTTACATGCACCCGCGTATTATCACGTACCTGTGCCTATAATGAAATGGCGAGTTCATTCGAGAACGAAGGTAATGGAAGTTTCGATTTTTAAGTGCACAGTCGCGTTATACACATGTGCGCGTATGCATGCCATATATATTCATACACGTATGCTGTAATGACGTAGTCACACCTACGCGAACTGGAATAAAGACACAAGAAAAACTTATATATATACATATACATATAGCTGTGCATACAGCATAGAGTACAGGTACAACACTGGGCCAATGGAAATGGGAAATAGTGAGGTCAGAACCCAAATGGGAAAACCTAGGGATTTATTCGAGCATTGGTCACTTCCAACAATGCTTACTTCCAGGGCAATTCTTCTTATTCCTCCACACGGGATTCTTTCTGCTTTTCTGCTTTCATGTTTCCACCTCTCCCCTCCACCCTCCACCCCCACCGCCCCCTCCGACCCGCCGTACACGTAACAGAAGTCCTTTCTTTTCCTTCCCCGCTTTCCCCCTCTCTCTCTGTCGGTTGGCCTTATTTCTCTTACTCTGTCTTCTGTGCCCCTCCCCCTCCCCTTCAACCCTCCCCTCTCGTGCTTCTTTAATCCCGTATAACCCACCTTCGCCACCTTATTTTCTTCTGACCCATTTTATATCGCACGGACGAAGCCCCGCCCCCACATTTACCTATGGACATAATATGCCGCGTCGAACGTGGCATCCTTCGGATTTCATTCTCCTAATGATTAAATTCTTTCGCGGATAACTGCATCTCTGGCGATGCTGGAAGGTACCCCGGTACCTGACCTAGGTTAACGCGGAGGATTCTGTATCTGGAGCAGGATTTGCAGGGATGTATCTCTATGCTCGCTGGCTGGTATTTCCGTCGAAGGCACGCCTAGGGAATTAGTGGTTAAGATCTGGGGAAAAAATAATTTGTTACCGGCTGTGACGTCACGAGGAGCGAAGGGAACGATTCGATGTGATTCGTGTAATTAAATTAATTGCAGCGTCAAAAGTTTGTGCAGTTACTGGTTGGGTTGAAATTTTAATGTGCGATAATGCAATTACGGGAGGATGGTTATGCGATGCTGGAATTGACAATGGGATGACGATAAAATGGAGTTGGTTTTACATAGACTCCTGGAATCCTAGAGCAAACTTCGCATCGGAGTATCCTTCCACTTCCAGGACACGTATCGTTCCTGGTAGTCGGGAGTGAATATTAAAGAGAGAATTCGCGGGACCAGGTCGAATCTCGGACAACATATGTCAGCCCCATTAAAGATTCACGCGAGTACACATAGGAGAGGGCACTAGCTAGCTGGAGAATACTTGAGAGAAGAGAAATGGCTCGGTGGAAATGGAAGAGAGTTCTCGTTGAAAAGTACTATGGGAATGGGGAGAATTGAATAGCTCCACGTAAAATTCCCTAGGACGTCGACGCGAAATCATTTTCCGTGTAAGCAAGAAAATTTTTTTTCTTTTTTTTTACTATAATTCGGTAGGATATTACCAGGATTGTTCGACTGGACGAAAATTAAAATTATGGATGCATGGTAGCTCGTCTAGTTTCTTTTTTTTTGTCTGGGGGAAATCTTAGTGACGTGGGATTCTTTTTGTCAAGGTATATACACGTCACAAGTATTGTATGGGTTTCAGGCGTATACCGAGAGACTTTAAAAAGCCAGTAATACCGGAAAGTGGTATTCTCTCTTTTCTCTTTCTCTTTCTTTGCCTCTCTTATTCTCCTTATCTTGGTTAAATGAGAATCCCGTCATTTCTGCAGTTGGAAAGTACTGAAAACTATTGTTGGATGTTCGCGGAGAATATTTCGCCACTGACGTAGTAGCGAGGGTACCTTTAATCTAGGAATAAAAGGGGCGCCTACCATTTTCATCCCTTGTGCCTGGTATATAACCACTTCTGGTTTTCTGCTCTCTATCTTGAATCCGTCTTGGAACTCTTTTCCGGTCACCCCTTGTGTCTCTCTTTCTCTTGCACGATATCGCGTCCTCGTGACTCTGATTTCATGCTTGTATTTTTTCTGAAAAGATTCGTCTGTGCATAAGGGACCACGTGGAGCCGCTCCTGGATTTTCTCTCATTCGCTATACTCAAACGTCCTGACCACTTACACGGGATACGAATCCGCCACTTCCAACCCCTCAAGGGCTACCATTCGCAAGGCTGAAAGTCTCTGCGGAGTCTTTCTCGTTCAACGGGAATCTCATGGCTGAATAAACGTCCGAATCTAGGGATATTTTTTGCTTCTAGGGATATTAAAAGTTTTCGTTAATATCATTAAATCACTTAATGCGTCATCTTCGTATGGGATTAGCGCCGAAACCCTATTTTATTCGAACGATAGAAAAATTGTGAATGACGTAAAAGAGGAAGTTAAAGAGGAAGGACGCATATCGGTACCCCTGGCTCTGGGGTGAATTGCCGAGGAAGGGAGTGGAAAAAAAACAGATTATTTACTGGCACGTCGGGATTTCGTGTTTCGGGAAAATAATTCAGAAAATCTCGGAAATTTCGCTAGCGTTACCTGAAAATGGACTTTTCTTCTCGTTCTCGAGACGGGCGAAGTTCGAGTTAAAAATTTTGTTCATCTTCCTCGTCGATGTATTGGTTAAATTTCTGTATAATTTCAAGGGTTGTTTCAGCGAATGCGCCTAGCCTGAAACTCCCATTACCAGTTCGCGACTGACTATACAATTTGCTGTACAACCAAAAGGGGTTGTTTAACATGTATGACGTTTGAAACCGATAACAGTGAAATAGGGGTTGTAAATATATATACAAATTCACGTGTAAACATCTCTATACGTATATAAGGGAGGATGCACTCTGTATCCTGTATATCCCATCAGATACGATGCTTCCATTCACGCACAGCCTAGCGTGTTCAACGGGGGCTGTTCGTGGCACGAAGGTAACGTAATTTTCAGGGAAATTCCCTAGCGTCTAGAAACGCTACGAAAGACATAGGGGTTGCTCTTGGGGATGGTCCAGAAATAGGGTGAATCCTCCTCGTGGTCTTGCCGAGTTAGAAACCCCCGAAAGAAGAGCTCGAGGATACACAAGGGTTGGTTATGGTACAAGGGTGAGTTTTGATGGGGCTGAGTTCGAGGTCTTGTTTAACCTCACCAGCCTGGTAAATAAACCTAACAATATATATATACAGGGGTGGATAGGTGGCCGAGTCTAAATTTCTTATCGCCAGGACTAGGTTAGGGTAGTTTTTTGTCTCCGAATTTATTTATCGTTCTTTCGCATCGATCGCTTACCACAAAAATAAACCAAAAATTTTACAGCATCCGAAATCTAACCCTTTCAATAAATTAGGGTTGACAGGCTGCGGTCCACAAGCGGGTTGCACGAATTTACGAATTCGCCCCGAAAAGACGTTCAAACGCAGCTAAACTCGATCGAGGGTTGTTTCGTCCTGTCGGACAATTTTTTATCTTCGAGTCAATTAAAAAAAAAGACTTTATCTAAGGGTGGTCGAAAGGCGCCGATATCACCTCTTTATCTGAAAATCTCGATAAAACTTCCTGAGGCTTCTTTTTCTTTTTTCTTTCTTTTCTCTTCCGCAACCCTTTGCACGCCGAGAACTACCAACCCCTCACTTTCCAAGATTATTTCCTGGAGCCATCCCTTAACCCCGCCCCGCCCCCCACCCCCACCCCCACCCACCGCGAACCATCGCACTTTTCCAAGCGCCCACCTATACCCGAGCACTACCGCCCCTAGCGCCATCAATTTGCCAAATAAAAATGCTAATGGCTCTCGACCACCGCCTCGGCCTGGCGGCCTAATTGACCGAGCCAATAGCAACCCCTTTTTGTCTCTCACTACGCGAGGGGGTTGATAACTTTTATTAACGGGGGTTGCACTTTGCACGAACAGAGCCCGAGGGACTCCTTATTCTCGCGGTCCACTCACCCCCTTTGACACTTTTTCTCTTTGTACACAATTATATATATATATATATACATTTCTTAACTTTTTTTATGTCTCATCGCTCTCGTCGCCCTTAAACATCCCTTAACCGCTGTCCTTGTCGAGCCTGACCATCCCTTATTTTTTATCCCTTTTCCCCCACCTTTCAACGTCGTTTCTCCATCCATAACCAAAACCAACCCCATTAACGCCCTGTCTGCAGGCAAGAAACCTCAAATATACTCGGCACCCCCCTACGAAGGGTACGTGCACCAGCATCCCATAGTAAATCATCCCTTAATCACACTGGGAAACTAAACTCCAGAATTCCGACACATACCGTACATAAATTGTATACCCTTCTTGTAATTTCTCAATATCCTGTATTACTTGTTTTACCTGTAAACGCTTCGTATGCTTATACAGTTGAAACTCGTTCCTTTCGGACGTTTCCATACCTGTATATGCATTGACATACGTCGCAGTGATTTTTACCTGTTTCATAGAAATTTATCGTACCCACTGTGTCCCCCGAAATTGATTGCCGTTTTGATTGCATCGCCTACGGCAAACTTTTTGCGCACCCTGACAAAAAGCTAACGAGCATGATGCACCCTGTATTGTGCACAAAACATTTACACATGCATAGCTTGATGCATATAAAGGTGAAGAGGGGGTGGCGGAGAGAAGGGGGGGAGTTATGTGTATAACGTGTGAATGTGCATCGTGCTAATTCCATATGTAGAGAACAAATAACCATAAACGTATTTCCAAAGTGTGATCAATCGTGTTCGGTAGGGCGGCGCAAGCGACAGTGTCAAAAAAAAAATTTGAAATTAAAAACTCAAATGAAATTATAATATTTGATCCGAAAATATACTTTGTTTCGAAATAACAATGACACCCCGTGTCTATGTACGCAACCGCACTATCGGATCCGACGCGTGCAATCAGTCGTCACGTGTTCATGATAATTTGTCACCGTTAATTTTCGAATATCAGATTTTTCGGCTAACCGTATTCGATTTTCCAAAAACCACAAGCGAATCCGAATTAAACCCCCTCCCCCCTCCACCCGCTCCCCTCCCCCCTCCTCCTCAATCATCCCATCGGTCCTGAAATTTCGTAATCGTAATGCAGTAATGTCCGGTTGTGGTTATAAATATCTGCGTGGCCAGCGCTATATATGTACGTAAGCCGGCAGATTCTGGAACTGAATAACGTTATCGATAGTCGTTACGCATAAATTTTCTGGGCAAACAGGGAAACGTTAATTAATGCACCGTGTGACTAATTAGCTTTGGCAAGTGCTCGATGTTTTTTTAGGAACAAACGAAAAAAAAAAAAATTCTGTTCGAAGAAAAATTTTATCGGCAAGTACAGAAGATAAGCAGATCGAAATCGTCGAAGCATATTTCACGGTCTACCGGGTGGCTATTTTTTTCAATTAGAATACCAATTTTTCACATTCGTTACACTTCCATCTGGGTAACGCATCAATGATTGCCGGCTTACTGGCCACATCAAAGAGACTCGCGAAATGTGATTAGCCGATGATAATTGAACTCGAGTGCGCGTCTACGTGCCATGTGTAGTTCCCATAGGGACGTAATGGTGTGCGGTGTCTACATTTTCTAAAATGATATTTTGGGATAGAGATCAGCACTCGGAGCAGCAACCGTAACCTCTAATAGGATTACTGGTACCAACTGTTGAGGTTATGGGGGTGGCTTTTTACTACCCTGTAATAACCCTAGAACGAGCACACGTGGACCACGTGTGTACATATCTCTGAATTCCCTATGGATTTCACATGGTAAGTTCGTATAGTATTTGTAAATAAAACTTAAAAATAATTTCTCTCTCTCTCTCTCTCTCTCTCTCTCTCTCTCTCTCTCTCTCTCTCTCTCTCTCTCTCTCTCTCTCTAACTAACTTGTGTATACGATTCAAAATTAGAATTACTAAGCGAAAGCTCATAATACAAATTTTTCGTTTGTTCTTTATACTTCAGATAATACCAAGCGAAAGGTCAAAGTTGAGTGGCGTATAAGGCAAAGCCGATGGTACCTGATTGCATAAGGAAGCTCGGTGGCAAAGTGCCGCCTTAATTGGGAAAAGTAATAAAAAAAAAAAGCTTTAATATCAAGGCAAGACTTTACTCTTAAGGATTGGCTAAAAAAAAAAGAATTCTGGTGAGTCGGTCAGGTCAACCTTTATCTTTCGTCTTTTAGATCTTTCCCTCTTTAATTTTTCTAAGAAACCCTCGTTACAGGATAGTTGAAAAAAAAAACATAAAACTCATTACGAATAAACTTTCGATTAATTAATTAAGCTGGGAAATTTGGAAATTTAAAAATTACTTTTACCGTTTTCATTTACCTCACCGAAATACCATATGTAGAGATGGAGTTATAGGATCACGTATAGGTATTAGAACAAACTAGCTTGACATAATTTTCTAGGGGTAAAAAGAAAAAGAACTAGAACTACCCACGTTTATTACTATTATCCTTGAAACTTTTACCCTGACGAAATTTAATAAAAGCTTCCAAGACAAAGAGCCCGACTCGATGCATAACTGCATAAGGGCATCATTGCACCGGTGCACTATTATGCAAATATCTTGATGGTCGGTGCAACGTTTTAATGCAACGTTCTATCCGACCCCGTGGGCAGTGTATCCGACGCTTGATGGCTCGACGAAGATGCGAGAATGCATTAGCCGTGCTCTCATGCACCTATGCAACTCCGTATGCAATTCCTTTGCAATGCGTTTCCCCCTGATACATTCGTACACACGTACCAACATGGGGGCACGAATGCTGCACTTTAACGAGTTAAGTTCTGCCGTAGTGTCGGTACTGGCCGCTCGCTCGGTTCCCGGAAGACTCGCTGTACGAATTCAAGCCACACTTGTTGTGCACTCCTCGTGGTAGTTCTTACGCAATCGACCACTCGGACGAAATGGCCAAGATAGAAAACGGTACCCGTACGCAAAATTTTATGCATCGTATACATCGGGTAGGGCATTTTTTTTCAGGCTTGAATATTTTCGAAATTGAAAAATTGCATCCATTTTCATTTTTAACGTATCTGCTCCTGCTGAATGGGGATCGATGAAAAGTTTAATATCGCGGATAAGTGAATTCTCATTTTTTAACGGATCGGCACTGTAATAGGAATTCTGAAGTTGGTAGGATGCTATATTAGTGACTGTTGGAATATAAAATGATATAGAAAAACTGATCCTTTGATTAAAGTTCGAAATTGCAATGAAAGGGCACGGATAACGGCGATAGGATAAAATGCATCGGGGTGCATACTAAAAACTGCATAAAAGGAAATGCACGGTTCGGTAGACATATCTCGAGAGTTTAACGTAGGTTCGAATCGCGACGTCGGTTAAGAAAAAGGAATGACGAATAGGGAGAGAACGGAAGAACGAATAAAATTGGGGTGGAAGGAATAAAATTATGAAGCAACTAATTTTCTCGAATTTCTGGATACGAAGAGACGCTTAAAAATCGTCACCGGAAATCTAAAGAGGGACCAAAAAAAATTTCCAGCAAATGGAAAACACGAGAAAAGGACGAAATCCATGAAATACGGCAGATAGGATGAATTACGGTAGTTTCGCGCAAAACTCCGCGGAAAGCTTCGCGATATATTTCCGATCAATGGGTTTTAAGAGAAAAAAAAATTTCAAGAGAAAAAAGTACAAAATAGGGGATTCGGCTGCTCCCGAAGGCAGTGCACCGGGTGTTCACGAAGTCTCGATCAATTTCCATGAAATGTCGATCGACTGCCACCATTACTTAGAAACACGGATACACGTTTATCCTCGCTCACTGGCTCGCCTTAGTCTCTATCTGGTAACCCGGTAAAAGCATTAAAGGGTAGGTAACTTTCAAAAGCAGGTACAGGACCGGTGAGCACGGTTGCTCCTAGGAACATTTTATATCAAATTTTCTTCCTTCTCTCCCGGTCGTCGTACATAGCTTTTTAAGTGTATTTTTATCGACTGTTTTTCAATACAGATAATTACAACGGACTATATATTTCCCTTTAAATTTTCATCCTAGGGAATTTTTTTTTCGCTCCAATCATAATTTATTATCCCTAATAAATTTTCTTTATCCGCAGGCTCTGGCGATCGAGGATTACGATGGCTGGGGAATTTTTAATTTTCTAATTGCATACTTTTAAAATAACTAACTAGCGAATTCCTGATTGTTACGCTCAATAAAATTCCCTAGCACTGTCGCGAGTAAAATGCTGAGCGCGTCACGCGGTACCAACCACCGCGAGGCGAAAGACTATAAATCCCCGAGGAGCAGTCATGCTCAGGGTGTTTATTGCTCTACTGTCGTTACTACTGACTTTTTCTACTGTTCTCGACTTAAGCTCCACCCGCATGTAACCATGAGAAACTACGTTCATCTACGACACACACACACGTGCCGCGTCCTTAGATTGTGATCTATTCGAATGGGTCAGAGTAAAACGAAATTAATGTAAAATACAAAAATCCCGACCAATAACGACGGGTGCACATAAATCCGAATGAGCCACAATTGAAGAAATATTTCTTCCTCTTTATCAATTTCAAGCACAAAAGTTACATTCAATTTACGAACAATTCGAAGGACATCACCGTATATAACGTCGCCTCAGATTTTACGTACAACGCAACCGACCATCTACCAGCGAGCATAAAAATTTCTGATTCTTTCTCTTTTATTAGGGTTCGGACTACTTTTAATTAAGACATCATATATACGTCCGCGTATGAGCATTTTATTAATGTATACGCACGACGCTGGATGCAAGAGTTTACGTTGAAATTAAACTTTGTAAAGAAAATAACCCTGGAGTCTGCCGAGAGTTTCATAAGCTAAACGACGAATTTTATGTGCGTATACTAGGTACGACGTAACTGTACAAATTTCAGATTTTCATGCATATATCTATATATGCGTTCGTTGTATGACTCTATAGCATATACTATAGGTTCCTACGTAGCAGGGATAGGCAGAGAGTGTCGCTAGCATGTGACGCCATGTTCACTCCGTTGGTTTCCTGACAAACGTCAGACGCAGCTCGACCTCCAGTCGAAAGGACAAGTCAGGATAGGCTCGTTATTGAAAGAAGAAAAAAAGAAAAATAGACTTATCCTGACGCGAGATGCAAAGAAAATCCCGTGGGACGTGATAGGTATACGTCAGCACGTAAAAAAAAAAAAAAAAAAAAAATGAAAAGTCGAGTCAAGCCCGTCGAAAGCACGAAATTAAAATTGTTGAAACAAATAGTAGCATGACAGACCGCTTGGTGAATACGTAATAGGTATAGAGGTATAGGGAGTAACGCAAAAGTCCCTAGACACAAAATTAACGTTACCTTAACATCGTGCACGTACTGCGTATTAATCGCGTTTAAAAAATGGTCGGAGTATTTACCAAATCTGACAAAGTTGAGGTTAACGCGCGTAAGGCCTAGGGAATTTTTTTTCTCTCCCCCCTCGAAACGTAGCTATGCTTCCGGGAAGCCTCGCTATCCAGGATCATCAAGAACCTCGATATTTCGCTTTCGAATCACGTCATTGAAATACGAGGGAAATATTTCAGAAACAGGAGACGCCCCTGACCGCACCCCCCTGCATTCCCCCCTTATCCACCCCTGGTCGCCTCTATACTCCAGTCATCCATCCTTCTCCCTCGTCACGGATACTGCCTACCTAGGGACCGGTTCTGGTACTGAAAGGGTTCCTAAATAAGGATGCTGGTAGTGTTCCAGCGGTGATGGTCTCTCGGATGCTCGTGTGGACCATTTTGGGATGGATATCAGGAGCGTAGAGATCAAAGTCAATTTTTCAGGGTGCCACTGTCGCTTGCCGTCCCCTTACGTATCCGACCGTCCTACCCTTGCTGCTGCTGCCGTCCCTTTTCCTGTTCCACGTAACATTGTCGGCTCTTTTTCCGGCGTAAGGCTGAAGTTATGACAGTGGCCAGACTTTTCTCATTTTTCTCAGGAGGCACGTGACCCCGATGCTCGAGCAGGATTAGAGAGAAACAAAAAGGTCGAAAGGGAGTCATGGGACTGGTAAGGATGAAGGTAGGGAATAAAAAAAATGGTAATTCGAATGCGGCATTCCGGGGGAGGGAAGATTTGACAGTTGGGGGTCAGTGTGGACTGGGCTTTAGGGTCAAGGGCTGAAATTTGGATATTTCAAAAAGTATTAGAAAGACAATACTTGTACGATGTTCTTAGGGTTTGGGAGGCTGGGTACCCTTGAGAACCTTACAAGTCGGGGGGGGAAAAGTGAAAGCAAAGATACGAAAGGGAATTGAATGAGAGGCTGATATTTTTTCAAATTTTATTATTGTATTTTTGGGGGAATCGAGGTGAGCTCGTAAGTCCGTATCGTTTCCTAAGTATTTTTCAATCTGCATCGGGACCAACCAGGGCGAAGCCTTTGACGAATAAGTAATGGACGAAGGCATTAAAAAGACAGTAATACGTGAAAGCTCGAGCGAGGGCATCGCTCTAGGGATTTTTCTTTATCTTCTGTACGGATGGCGCTGAATAAAGAATAGGAACAGCAGAATCAAAGGTGATTCGATTTGTGAAAATGATTTTTATCGTCGAATACGTCGATATTCAAAAATTGAAAATTTCATTGTTATATACCCGTGATCGTAACGTAACGCGGGTTATACTATTTTCAGAATTTTTCATTTTTCAATACTCCTACGTGAAATGCATATATGCCTCTCTCTCGCTCTCTGTGTCACGTCTTCGAAAAATCCCCCAGAAATTTCCACGGTGCAATACACAATAACCGTTACGATTTCACGCGATGAGATCACTCCGCGATTCAACTTTTTTTTTGTTTTTTTTTCTCAATAGCAGAGGAACATCGAAAGATTCTCATGGATTCGTTTAATCCGATTGCATTGGAATCGATAGACTCGAGTTAGAGAATTTTCACGAAGGTCTCGATTTTACCCTATAAAACTTCCTAGACTCTCCCAATCGCTCCATCGATACGAGACGATATTTTCGTATTTTCAAAATCGTAGCTCATCGCACTCGAGATAAGTAATCAGTTTCACCCTAGTAAAAATCTACCTATTTCTTATTTGTGTATTTCTTTTCTCCCTAGATCTCAAAGCATCGACTGTAACTCGCTTCCTATAAATCACGTGGGCGTGTAAAAGGGGCCCCCGTAACAAATGGCCAGCACGTATCGATAATGGGTCCCGTTTAGTGATGGCCCCCCCCCCCGCAGTGCCGGATGTAATAAAAATTACGTCGTCTTATTATGAGCGTTGCCGCCACGGACCGCGGTATGTTTAGCCAAGAATTCCAGCAGTGAAAGGAAGACACGACAAGAGTGCTAGGGGAAAAAAAAGAAAAAAAAAATACCAAAGTAATTTCGTGGATATTTACTATCGTGCATATATTTCCCCTAGGATTTCCAGCAACGAACAAGATATTAAAATATAGAAAGTTCACGCAGGTACGAAACGAGTAATAAAAATAGAGACAGTCGTCACCGAGCGAAGAGGGACGAAGAAAAAAATGCGGTAACCTGGAAGGAGGACTCGATAGAAGAAAACAGGGTTGATGAAGTAATCGTCGACACGACCCAATTAAATAATGAGCGGATCGACAAGCTCCTATATTAACGACTAAGTAGTAGCTCGTTAATTAGAATTAAAAGTAACTAGGACGTCACAAGTCGAATCGGTTGCAAGTCGTCCTTCTGTTGTCCCTAAGTTTCATAATTTTCTTTTAATTTTCTTCCGCGCAAGCTGCTTTTATTTTTTTTCCCCCAGAATTCCCACCCTGCTTCTTTATTTTCCCACTAGTTATTTCTTGCCCGGCACGGCCGCTGCGATCTTTACGGTCGCAGCTGCGAGTCAGTCGCGTGCCAAGAGTGCGCCCGCGCCCTCTGCCAAAAGTCAGTTTAAAAGGCTGGTGCAGAGCGAGGGGGGTGGTTGAGGAAGAATAAAAAAATTTGTAGCTAGAAAAAACGTGGAGGTAGAGGGGGGTGGAAGAAGTTTATCATAGAAAATATCGTCGACCGTGGTCGCCAAACGAATCGCTCTTTCGTATTTGCCATGAGAATGGACTTTACGCCAAGAATAGGGATGAATGCGAAGGATGAAAGAGAAGGGGAAAAAAAACACTAGGATGTGCCACCGCTGCTAGGAAATAACATGCCAATTTCTTTCCCTAGGTATATTCCTCTTCCATACGTTCGCTTTGGTTGGGCTTTTGTTTTTTTTTTTCGTAGGGAATTTTTTGTTCGCGTCATTCAGTCCGACGAATGGATTGAAGAGGACAAGAACGTATTTTAAAGGTTCTTTCTATGGCTGTTCTTTATTTAATTGAAATTCCCTGGATCTCTCTTTTTTCGTATCTAGGGATAAGTATTCCTTTCTCCTGCTAGTCCACTTCATCTTCTTCTTTTGACGTCACGATACATCACCCGGCTGGCCGACAGACTCGAATTATCCATCTCGATTAATGGAGCGCGTAATTAATTAGGTTTTCGTTGAGCGCTGATTTAATTTCCTTGCAAACGAGAGAACTCCCTAGACTGTCGAAATTTACGTAAGTACTTACAAACGATAACGCATTAATATTACTGCTACGTAAATACACAAAGTACGCGTAATATAAATTTACGACGCTCTAAAATTGGGCCCGTGGGACACGAAGCGTGTGTGTATTATTTTTTTGTATCATTTTTTTTCAACCCTACCAGCATACCTTTACATCAAAGAGTCATCCCCTGATTACCCTAATTGATTGAACTATCAGTAGTAATGGTTCATTAGCCACTCCACGACGACGAACAAAGCTGAAAGCCGAAGTGCGGTTTCAAAAATAAATTGATCGTGACGAGTCCTTAAGCCTAATTTTCATCGACGTCACGAGCATGGGGCAGCAGACACAAAGGGAATCCTTAAAGTGATTTCGCTCGCGGCGAAACGATACTGAAAACTACGATAACTTAATTTTCGACAGGATACAAATTTCACTGTAAAAATTTTCCCGAGCGTTTCACGAAAATTTTCTTCGCACCGATAAGCACCAGCATGTAACCTCTGATTATGCACTTGTGCATCGGGCAGTTGCATTTCTCCTGACTCTCAGTGTAGACGCAACGTACGTTTGGATGTTCGAGACTGCTAACCTAGATTCCTGAGTTCACGGAGGTACAGGACATTTTTCGTATCCTTCGAGTTCAGTCATGTAACGGGTGTCTGGAAAAATAAAAAAATATACAACTCCAGCAGTAACATCGGTAAGAAAATATTTTCAAATTTTGGAAAGGAGGAGATAATGATAATTCCTTCGGTGTATTTAAAGTTATTCGAAATTGTTGGTTTTTTTTTTTGTAAATTACAAGCTCATTCGGATTCTGAATCTCGTAAGACGATTCTAGACTGCGTTATGTTAGGTTAGGTTAGGTTTAAGGTACGACATCATGTACAGGGTGTCCGCGTGTGTGTACAGGATACGATTATCCTGTTCGTTCGCGCTGTTTGCAAATCCTCCATTAACTGTTCCGGCACGTCTCGGATTACAACGGTGCATTACCCATTTGCATTTCTCAGTGATATCTAAGGGTGCGTTCACACCGAACACCACTGGCACACGCAACCAGACACGTCGCGCGATACGAAATTATCGGAGTGCATTCGAGTTGGCAAGCCGATGGAATTTGTTGTCAAGGGAAATTTATGTTTCGCGAAGAAAAGTGCACCGATTTGTTCCGCCCACCCGTTATACGGGAACACCCATATAAATCCTCAGAATGCATTTTGGACTTTCGTCTCGTGCGCTTTTCCCTTGGGATAAATTTAAAGTCACATACGTAAGAATATTGATTGCCGTCATATTTTTTCGAAGAAACCTCTTTTTTTTAACCTCAAAATTTTTGTACTTGGTATTCAACGAATAGATTCTCCAGTAAAATTTCTTCGTTGTTACGATATTTTGTTTTGGATTTTTTAAAATAATTCTAGACTATACGTATACGCAGCGTGCCCTACGGATGAAAGTATGGTAATATTTTTTTTAATTTTATTTCCCTAGACACTAGCCTGACTCTCATTGATTCTCAGCGTTAATTCCTGTTGTTCGCACAAAACATTCGATTGCGCCTCGTGTCTCAATCTGACGCGATAAGCCTCGAGTAATCACGAACATAGCGACCCAGACCTGTAGGATCTACCGAGTACAGTGAAACCTGTATGCAAGCAATATGCTGGATTCGATAGGTCAACAACATTGGTACGCATGATTCAACATCGGTCTACCACCAGACAGAGAGTGTACTGTCAATGAACTACAAACTGGTCCGTATAGTTATATTGGCAACCCTGAGGCGATAATATGCCCCAGTGGAAATCCAGTAACTCATGAATATTCGGAAAATACCCTAGACTCCAATAGATTTGGAGCAAGCGCATTACTTTTCTGAATGAAAATCCGAACTAGGGATTTTTTTGACACGTGCAATATCCCTAGCACCGTCAGAGACCTGTAACTATGTTCGCGTGACATACGTTAAAATATCACTAGACGATGGAGGAATCGCTTGTTACGTAGAAGATCAAGATAGGTCTGACCGTGACCTGGGAGGATCAGAACGTGGAATAGCTAAATAGTCAGCTGATTTTCATCCTTTGATAATAGAGACATTATTGTTATTATAGGACTCTATAATCTAGGGTTATAACTGAACCCTATTTCTAATACGAGGATGAGAAATAAGTTTAAAGAATTTCCCTAGGGAATAATTTTACGTGGTTGATGTTCCTCTGGGTTGAACTTTCTTCAAAGGATTTTCATCCGCTGATCCTAAAGGATGAGTCGCTGTCGATGACGTTGACGGCTGTTAAAGGTACGCCCTGAAGGTGGTGGGTACTGGTCCTGGTAGTGGTGCTGGTGCCGCTGGTCAAGCCAGCATGAAATACGAGGCTCGAAGAGATTATTGGCATGATACGAGGGTTGCCGAGCCACATGATTACCAATCGCTTCCGATCAGTTCGATCGTCTTCATCGACCTCCGATCACCTCCGACCGCCTTCGGTGACCTCGCTTAGCCATAGACCCGGATATACTGTAAGACGACCTTATCCAGTTTCTAATACTTAAGACCTACTTTCCAGGGATTTTATAACTAGGATCTCACATTTTTAACCATATTTTTTCACTCGTATTTCCACCTTGCGACGATCTGCATGAAATCCTAGAAACAATATGAGACGCAGGAAAATCTTGATGATCTAAAACCTTGGTAACCCAATGCGTAGCTCCTGAGCTTTCGTTAAGGAAATTGGTTGGTATTACTGAAAATTGCACCTAAATCAAATGAGACTCAGGCAAGTGCCGACCCCTTTTGAATTTCCTAATTTGGCAACGTGTTCGTACATACATGAAATCAGGCAATTGCAGTAATTAACCTTACGGATCGATATACCTTCTCAGGTTAGCCAACTTAGGCCACCTAGTCACCTATTACGGTAATACTCCATTGGTCCGACTGATCGAGTATCGGATGGACATCTTACACGTCCAGCAACCTAATAGGGTATATCTTACTCTACACAGTGAGATAGAGGTAATACCAATTTCTAGAACACCGTCCAGGGAATTTTAGGGAATTTCGTCTCAGCCATATTAGGTTTGTAATTGCCATCGGAGATCGTACGATCTGATGTTACGATAACAGAAAATTTTTAAATTAGTGTGTATGGGGAGTTTTCTAGGGGAAAAATATGACTAAATACCTGTGGAAGTAGTTGGCAACTCTGCGCACTTATAACGGGTGCAAACGTTGAAACGATGCGGGTGAAAATTTTCAGCGGCAACAATAACGCGAAAATCTGCTTTCGCACCGACGCGAATGAGGGGGACGGTGCGGCGCGGAACGATAGCGATTTAAACTTTCGCCGGGGTAAAGTTAACTTATTTAGTTTTCAAGGAGAGCTGGCAACAATGTGCAAATTATTCCGCATCCTTTATCGCGTCCTTACGCCTCAAGGATTCGCAGGACCCTAACGAAGGAACGAGCGCAGTTCTGGACTCCTGCAATTTTATACTTCGTTAATTTCAGAGGATACGCCAATATCTTGCCGCTTTATCCACGTTTATATGCTTTTCGTGTATCCGTAGCAAAACCAGCCGTGTACTCATTGCCGCGAGGTTAATGTCTAGGGAATTTTTCGAGTGTGATAATAACCCGTATGTGATAATAATTAAGCGTTTGATTTTTTTAAATAACAAAAGAAATATTTTTCAAAGGCGAACGGTGAAATTATTTTTGAACAAAAACAACAAATATATCCCTGGTGTAAACCCTGATTGAATTTTTTTTTGGAGATTTTGGAATTATTCATTTTCACTCGACTAAGAGTAAACTCGGTATACCAACCTCAAAGAGATTACCATATAATTATTTTCCACCAAGTGAATACTCAACTGGGTGAATTTGAACCAATGAATTTTGGATGCCCATAAATACCAATATTACGTAGACAAATATATGTATATACGGAATTCGCTATGCATATAGGGATTTTAAGTATACTTATGTGGTAACAGTATCTGAGGAATTCGTTACCGTGCATTTCATTCAAAGCTAAAACAATCGTTACTTTCAGTACATTATTACTGACGAATTTGAGCATTTCGGATAAATATTTTTTGAAAATTCGGTGCAGCAAAGGGATTTTTGTGTGTTCATTTAAAAAGTACTGTATCTTTTTTCTTCGTTTTATTTCCTAGCTGTTATAATACTTTTTTTTTACAAATGGATTCCTTTGATGTACACGCAGTATATAGGGATGCCAATAAAAGTACGTATATACAAAATAATTTTGCAACAACAGTTTCTATTGTATTTTATTTTTATTATGCTTTCGACAGACTGACTGTCTAGTAACTTATTTTTCAAATGTATCTGGTCTGGTCTTCAAACATTTTTCTAGGGATTTTGTACTCTCCATAAATGGATTTAACATGGGATTGAACAATCGCGAGTGAAATCGCATTAAATCACAGTACAGTTATATTCCGTGCATTCCTAGTGAATTTTGTGTTCGTGAAATATAGTAGCTGTCGCTTTCAGTCTGCAGTACGTCCTAGGGATAATTTTCTGACTCTCTTCATCATTAATTAACGACGATGAAAAATAACCATTTTAACATTCTTAAAATTTCTAACTCATTCCTCTCCAGTTATTTCGTGTCTGCGTGGTAAACGAAAAATTTTTACTTCGACACAAAAAATCTGTTCTCTTTGACTTTCTTAATACGAGTGCATTTCGTGAGAGGCAAATGCATTCGATATTGAATTATTAAAAAAATGAGTGAAAAGATACAGGCAATTAGGTCAACTTCGTTCAAAAGTAAAGACTTTATATAACACTCTGATAAAATTGAAATTTAATTGGAATACTTTTTCGAATATCAAAATGAATTCGTAGAATATATAATTTTTTAATTTTCATAAATAACATTCGCCCAATGCCAAACGAAAGGTGCATCCTGTAGCCATCGAATATCATTAACCAAAGTACAATAAAGTAAGATAGGTAAAAGTACTAGGGGCGTGGTTGGCTCTCAGCTTGCTCGGTTGTCCAAGGCGTGGCTGGGTCGGCTGTCTGACTGGTTTGTTCCTTTTCCACTTGCTCCTGTACAAAGTACAAAGTAAGCAGGAGTAACGGCACGCCGAGTAAGTACAAATCTGCTGGTTTTCAAAGTAACTAGTCGCTCGCACCGAGGCGCTCAGTATGCGAAGTCCAAACGAAACGAGCTAGGGTATTTTCCCAATAAGTACCAAATACACTTTGAATACTTACTGCAAGATGCATTTATATAATTTCGTCTAGGGAATTTTTCGTACACGTACATTCACATTGATATTCGCAGAGAAAAATTAAAGACGCGTCTCCATACCGTTGAGTGAAATCTTACGTATGAAAATTTAGTATAAAATTTTGAATAAAGAATTTACCCATTGAGATACGAATACCTCTTGCAATTATTTCGTGCCTGACCCATATGTCATATTCGAGGCTATTGTCAAGCTTTCCAATAGCAAGGATACGTGGCTCTTACTACTTCCTACTGTTTCGCGTCTACGCGTATGCATGGCTACCCGGCCCAGTTATGTATCTCGTAAATACGGAATGCAAAAGTGCATGGGTGCATTTCGCAACGTGTATCCAGCCAAGGACTTTTCATACCCGACGACCGTATAGTACGGTGACATATTCATGAGGGTTTCTTTCTGCGGCGTTACTAGAGCAAATTTTAGGCTACGGGAAGCCTCATGCATTATGCATTACAAACTTTTGTTGCCTATTTCTCCACACTTCAACCTATATTTTCCTGAGCACAATGCGAACTTTGTTACCAACAACCGGCTGTAAAATCATGAGCGAAATGGCGGCAGCTTACAAATTGACAGAAAAAAATAAATATAACTAGGACCAATGACACCGTGAACAATACTAGATTTACTTTTTTCAATAATCCTGAGCCGGATGGCTTGTGGAAGGTGGCGATAAGTTTAAAATAAAAATTCCCTAGATCGGACACGACTTCTTTTTAAATCTGTTTAAACCTCTGAGTCTGACACAGTGGAGGTGTGTCTGCGATAAAAAAAGTTCCTAGATGAGAAATACGGTAGATTTCCTGGACTCGGCTATTTTAATCCTGCCCGCAGGTACACGATGCCAACTAGGGTTCATCGAAGTGAACCGAAGAAAAGGAACTAGACAAGAGAGAAAAAGAAGACACGGCCATTCTGGCCTGGTCATCGAGGGTGCCTAGTGGAATATGAAAGGGGTGAAAATGGTCGAGGGTGGGGGGGGGGGCGGTCATTATTTCTGGGTAGACGCAGACACAGGAAGCTCTCCCTCCTAGTAAAATATTCCGCGGAATAAAAGAATACAGCCCGGAGTACTTTACATTGTAGCATGGCAGCCAACCTACTCGCTCTTACTTTTCTAGGGGAAAACTCGGCTCCGTTTCTCAAACTCTCCCACACAGTGTCCGTATTGCCCTCCTCTTCTCATCTCCAGTCCTCGGCGAACCCCAGCAGCCTCCCGGATAACCCAGTCAAGCCAACGTACCGTCCCGACTGCGTTCCTGCCCCCTCCCCCCGCTCCACCCCTCACCACCCCATCATCCACTCGAGGTACCGACACTTTTGTTTCGCACGCGAAATGCTACCGAGAGACATTTCTGCCGTGGAAAAACCCGGAAGAGCATTCAGAACGCGAGATGGCGCCATCTTCAACGATGGGGATATAAGGTTGGAGAGCGAGGGAAATAATTCTGGGTATTTTCTTTTAGCTTTGTTCCGAAACTTCTGGCAGCGCCATAAAAAAATACTAGGGGAAGTACAAAAAAGTTCTAGGGAAATATTCAAACGGTTAAAAAAGTACCTAGTTTTTGGTAATCCAAGTTCGACGGGACTCTAGCTTCTCTCTGGGTTCCAACGAATAACGCTGTGACGCGTCTAACTAGTTCCTGGCCCTAAACGCCAAGTTCATCCCGAACGCGAAATCTGCCTGCCATATGTGGAGCATGAATCTGAGATCAGCCGAGTGTCAAAGTTCAACCACCATTCAACCAACAGGATCGTCGATCTACTTGAATCGAACTTGAATCCACTTGGACCGAACTTGAATTTCAGTAGGAACGTAAGACTAAGGTCCAAATCAGCCTTAGGTACGTAGACCGAGTATCTCCCGATGGGAATTACCCATGACTGGAATTTCGATTGGCACCTCCGCAATTCCAGATAATTCGCGGCACTTTGGAAAATCGAGCCAAAAGAAAAATCACCGGCATTATCCCAAAAGTGGGCTGAAAGTTTCTCCTTTGGGAGGAGAGAGGGGGGGGGGGAGAGTCCAGGTGAGATCTCGAAGTCTGCTCGCTACGTGAGAACTCGGCTTAATGGAGCGAACTCGGCATTAAGCCATGAATACGGAAACGGCCGCACTTACCCCACAAACCTATTTACATATCCAAGCCATAGCCGGCTGTATTTCTCGGCAGCCACCGTGGAAACCAACCCCCTACGGAACAGTATAAAGGTAGGTAGGTACGTAGGCAAGTAGATAGGTTTAGTTGTTACAAGTGTGGTACCACTGTGGAACCACCAAAAACTACAGGTTGGACCACCCTTAAGTCACCAGGCCAAACCTGGGCGGAATCACCCTATAGAAACAGCCACCTACGAAAACTTCAGGTTTCCTACCCTGTAATCTTCGCCTATTACGAAATCCCGAGATTAGCGCAGTGCTGCCAACGTTTATTTACCCATTAACCCAATCTTCTTGTAAACATCCTCCAAACGTCAATCGCCGCCTCCCTCGTACCACGTGCTTGGGGTTGTTTATATAGCTATATATCATTTTGATTTTTCCACAGTTCCACGAATCGAGCAAACGCTGCGCTAGGATTTATTAATTATTAATATTTGTCGAGCTCTGATAGTCGAGCTTAAGAACTTGTTATTGCTATGCTTATAAATTAACGCGATAATTGCGCTGTTGGAATTATTTACTCTGGAAATTAGCGAGTAAGTAATATACGTTTACGTAATTTATCAAGAAAATTACTATCATTCGTTATCGCGAGCATGCGGAGGGATGCTAATGATAAATAATTGTCGCGGGTCGATACAGTCATAACAATAGCAGAACCCGGGCGCAGTTTATTCGACGCGCGACGACACGGCAAATACGAATTTTCCACATTTACGGAAAATACCACGGTCCATTAAGTCGAGCGTCGCTTGTATAAGCTGTCGCGCTACTAATCGGTAAGTAAGCGGCTAATTTCGCGCTACTTTTACGACACTCGTCGCCCTAATGTAACCGGGACTTAACGAAGCTACGTTGAACGGTACAAAAAAAAAAATGAAATCTTTATTTCGAACTGAAAAAAAGCAAGTATCAATTTTTTCCAGAATGTCTTCTTTTGACGTTACTGAAAAACATTGTTTTTCTTATCTTCGTTTAGACTTATTAAAAACTTGAGCAATCGCCGATACGCGATAATAGAAAATTTTTTTAGTCTCAAATTCTTATATAAAAAATTGCCATCTATATAGGGTGTACGGAAAGAACACGTGAGCTGTTGAACGAGGGTTGCCACAGCCAGGCACTTAAATCGAGAATAGAAAAAGAAAATGGTCCATTTACCTGTCCTTACGCATTAACGTCAAACGGTAGGCTTCTTGTAATGAATAACAAACACGAGGAAATATTCAGTGAAGCGTTTATGACACGTGTGCTTGAACACACGCACGCACGTATACGCACAATTGAAAAAAATATGATCCACTCGTGGAGAACTAGAAACGGGGTTCTTAGGTAACGTACCCTTGTCATAATTTGTGGACGTACGTCAAAAGGGGAGAGGGCGAGGTCTGTTTTGAAATTTTAGAAATTTCTCAGCCCCCTCGGTCCCCGTTTCAAAAATCCATTGTCCTTTACTCTTCTGTACAAGTCATTGCCAGCGATCTCTAATTCTGCTGCGAGGTTAATTTTTTTTTTTCATATTACTTTTTTTTCCACCCTCCACAGAGACGTTAGAAAATTCAACCGTGCGGAAAATCCGAAATCTAGCGTTTCGCTAAGGGATTTTCGTAAGACCCGGGGACCCATGGGATTCAAGGTACACCCCTGAAGGTAACAACACTATTTCCTCCTTTTGTTATCTTTAATCGCAGATATCGGTTATACGTAACCAAGTGTGGTGGGTCTTCATTAAGTATTCCTTTTAATATCTTAATTAAGGGTTGTATTAATTTCACATAGTAATTTCCATCTCCCATCGCATCCTCATTACCAAGATATAACGTTTGATATTTCATATTCGTACTTTACACAGACTGACATGACCTTTGAACTCCCTAGAAACGAAGCAACCCCTTTTCATTACCAGCTGCGAATTAATTTAATTCCGCGAAATAATTTACCGAATCTACGGCGGACCGAATGGAGTAGAGCAGCTATGAAAATTCGTCCCCGGTTAACTAAGATCGATGCCGGAAGTCCTGGCGATAGGGTAACTGAGTAAGGGTGGTTGGTGAAAAAGATAATAATTTTTCCTCGCAAGGGTTGTTGCCGTAGGTAAATACGACGCGAAGATTAAATAGGGGTAGGAGTGTCTTTACCTTTTCGCGGGAAGATTCAAACGTCCCCGATACTCCTTACGGCACGTAGAATCGGAGGGGGTGGGTCGGACGGTGAAACAGGGGTAGGTACCGTAAATATTGACGGATGCAAATTAAAACGCGGCCTCGTGCTGATTACGTGGTTAAATTTTAAAACATGCCTTCCGGCACTCCCTACACACACACCCTGTACCAGACACCGTTTCGACTCGCTACCGTCGAACCCCATCACCAGATTTCAACCCCCCCGCCCAACCACCCCTCAGCGATCATAAACGTTCCTAGAAGCTCCTGCAATCATCCAGCGAGTCTCTCTATGATTCAGCATCGTTAGGTTGTGAACATAGCCGACTGGCTAGAAAACCCACCCCATTCCTTTCCACCCTTGTTTTCTTGCCACCCCGTTCCACCCTTAGCATCCCGGCCGCGATCATAGCCAAACTTTTCATCAGGGATTCATCCTCGGAATATAAACTAAAGCCCCCGTTCAAATCCCGTTCTACTCTGCATCCCTTACAGTAATTTTAGGTTGGACAGAGATAAAAAAGGTATACAAAAAAAAACATCCCCTTTTGCAAAATATGCTCGATCAGCCCGCGAATATTTTTCACCCCGCATGACTCCTTACGCTTCTACGCTATATGGGATTATATTGGTTTACACGTGATTTTAATGTTTGCAGCTGCTTTTTATTTGTTGGCAAGCGTATCTACCCCCGATGCAGCGCAGGGGTTGCACTCCGAATATCATCGAGAATCGTGGGAGGGAAAAAAAAATATACTCCGACCCTGCAATTCCCAGACGGATTTAACAGTCTGGAAATGGATTGATGCTTCCGCCTGTATGGAATTTTGCATTGTTCTTCAGTTACAATTTTTTTTTTCATTTTTATCTCTTCCAATGCCGTCCCGATCACTCTCGAAACTGATCAGTGTTAAGTGTAACGTGGAATTCTCTGGTGACACGTGAGATTGAAACTGTCGATAAGGTCTGTTTGCGCGTGATTTTTTATACGTATGACGTATGCAATCTCGCCTGATGGTATACCAGTCACGAAATTGAGAATATTGAATTATTTTAAAAAATTCGTGGAAACCAGTGACAAATTTTTTTCTACCGTAATATTTTCATTGATACTGTTTTACAGTGTGAATTACACGCTGTTACTTGCCTCGGGCGAACGGTAGTTTTTTCAATTTTGAAAATAAATTAGTCGATGTTTTTATTAAAAATATTTTCCCACGTTCTATGTACGAGCTACCTTTCAAAATATTGCCACGTGCTTTTCGGGATTGGTCCGGTAAACGTGCTTAACCACGTGCTCGATATCTGATATTTGGGATAAATTTGTCAAACGTTAATTTTCGTTTATTGACACGATATATGAAATCCTTATATCAAAGTAATATATTATTCGTTATTTATGTCTATTTATTCGCGCGTTTATTTTTGTTCCAGAAATAAAAAAATCTGAAATTGATACCAACCGAGCTCTCGTCGCAGCGTGTAATTCGGAATGATTTAAAGGTAGGAGGAACTAAAGTGAAGAAAAGTAAAGGTATAAAATCGTTACCACGCGCGATTCGCCCAGGTCGTTATTAACTTTCCTGAAAACTCCAGGGACTCAAGCTCGCCTAACCTGTCTGACAGCAATAAACTTTGACCTGTATGCGAGCGATAAACTTTTTTTTTAAGCATGTGCAACAACGATGAACTTTACGGTTGCGCTAGGATCAAATTGCAGGCTTCCTTGTTCCCTGTCTAGAGTAACGTCCCACGACAAGGCTTAGAGGTTATTTCCGGGGTGGCAATAAAAAAAATGCTACTGGCAGTTCAAAGTGGAGTCCTTAAATTCAAAAAGGAACAACACTAAACGCTTTGACCCTTCCATTATAATACGTCACTGTAGCGGGTGTGCACTTTGTCTCAGACAGAAATACGCAGAGGAAGCCGGGGGGTGGATTTCGTTTGTTTCATTATACGACGCCTAAGTGACTGTAAGTATTCAGGGAGATGTAAAGGAATTGCCCTTAAGGGTTGTTTTCCGCCGGATGTAAGAAAACGGGGTGCGAAAAGCTAACCCAGTTTTAGGGTGGCTAGAAGCCCAATGAAGTAACTTAGAGTTTTCCTTTTTACTTCGTAAAGCCAAATTTTTCTGCTTACCCGAGGGATGATAAATTTAGGGGAGAGAAAATAAATATTTTGGCCAATGATGGTTATACGACGTTCGAGGCTGAATTTTCAAAATTTCGCCATTTTTTTTTCTTGCGGTTGGTAATGAAAGAGTAAGAAAAATCATCCCTCGAGGCTAAAGTTTTTGGATAGTCGCCAGGTTCCTTATGTCTCGCACGTGCAAATAAGAATGGCTGTCCTCGTTGGTAGGGGATGCATGCGGGAGGATTGAAAATCTAGGGGATGATAATCATTGAGCTCGAATGAGAAGGGGTACAAAGAGTATCGCGTAATTGGGAAATGGCAAAAACTTTCTGCATAAAATTTTTCATAATATTTCTACCCTTGAAATATAGCTATTCGGTATAAAAATGAAAAAAGTTACCCTTACCGGAACTCACCCTTAATGTAATACATTTATTTATTAACTTAAGCACAGCTACAGCGATTTTCGCGTAATTGGCTTCGATGTTTCAGTAATAAAGGCCAATGCCGTCATTGGAAAGCTCTCTGAGTTTTTAGATGGGGGTGCAGAGATATTTTAGAAGGCCGGCGAGAGAATGGGCCTCCGAGGTAGAAGGCTTTCGCAACCAGGTAATTCACTTTTTTTACCTCGAATTAATTAAATGGAGGAAAGGCCGGCATCCTCCAAATTGAATATTCAATTCATACCCGTCCTCGAGTTCGTATTTTTAGGGAAATAGCCAATTCCCGTTGGGTTACGTAGTCATTACCGAAATACGTGTGCGCTCTTAGTACACGAGAGTGTTGGTATATATAACGAATAAAATTTACGCCTAATCTAGTTACATTTTCCACTTCTTAGGGGAAAAAAAAGTGCGTTCTCTTACAGATCCTCGTGCGTAATACAAATCAAAGTAGCTCTTACGATGATTATTAATATTATTAAATACTAAAAAATCATCACACCAAATACGACAAAATTCCAGAATTTTTAAATTACAAACAAATCATAAATTCATTTTCGCAACGCTGTATTTGAAGCCAAAAAGAGAAGGAAAAATTTCAAAAAGTAAAAAAGATCTACTGAAATAAAATTGACAAATTCTCCGCGTTTCGTATCCGAAAATGAGTTAATCCATCGCGCGCACATTTTACGAGTAAAACTTTGGCCTTAAGCAGCAAACGCATCGCTTACCATCGCGTCTCCCTAAGTATCCCTAGAGAATAGTTGTTTCCCCCTTGTAACTTCAAGTGCAAATGCACTATACGGGTATAACGCAAATACCCATTACTTGGATTTACCTGGATGGCACATTGTACATACGTGGAGGTACGAAACAGTTTCGAACGCACGATCTGCAGCGCTCGTAACGCGTACCAGGTGCACTTAACTGATATTCATAAACTCCCTAGGAAAGTTGCACTTGCGACTTTCTCCAAGTTTGCTAGTGTTTTCGCATTAAAAAAAAAGTTGAATTTACGCGCGCGTGTTACACGAACTTGCATTATGCACACACTCGTTACGGGATGGATCTACGTCTGGTGCGAAGTTAACCTAACCCTAACCTAATTCAGGAACTAACCTATGTAAAGCGAATGTATATTTCAGTCTGATTTATATATATACGTATACATTTGTATTTATATGCGTATATATGTACATGCGTGTAAATGGGATTCTATGTAAAGTCAGCCATTTCGAGTGGGAGGCGCGCAGGACACGTGATATAGTGCCTGGGAGCCATCTTGGATAAACTGTGAGTAGGGAAAGTGTTGGCGAGACTATTAGGCTGCCATGGTTTAGATTTAAGGGCCATTCCGATGCCCGTGGATTCGGAATACATTTGCAATATGGTGACGGCAGGCGTACTGTACGGTTACGGTTAAGAAGTGGAGCCTCTATGGGGGTAGTTCGGCTGAGTGTGTAAAGGCTTGATTTCCCTAGATCTCGAAGTAAAGAGCTTTGGCACCTTGGGAAAGGGCATAAATCCAACGGAAGTTGCCGGAAGTGGAAGTCCCGTAAAACCAGTTTACATGTCCCTGCAAGGACTTTACTTGAGGCTTCGGAGTAACGACTGTGTGTCGAGGATCCTAGGGAATTTTTAGCTATGCGCATGCAATATAGGTAATTGTATACTTTTATCTTGTCTGATCTGCACAGGTCAAATCCACTGCCTAGTGAGATTTTTTGGCGCATCGCGTGTAAGCTAGGACACGTCGAAGAAAGGAAATTCGAATGAAATAGATAAAATTCCCTAGAGATTAGTCTTGTGTTAATTTGTCACTAGATCGGTACCTGATGAATTAGTAACCGACAAAGTCTGCGTAGATACGGGTTTTAAAAATGCTTAGAGGTATTGCCCGATAAAATTCCCTAGATTGAAAAGTTTCCACAACTCTTGATTACTCGACGGAACCAGCCTACAGGTAGTTTCAATCAAACTCTCGCTTCCACGGGCGTATTCAAAGAGCCTGCGAGTTCCATATCCGGTGGTTGCGCGAATCCGTTCTCCACTCGTGTAAAGCGGACGTCACACGACCCATAGAAATATCCGGTGAGCCGCACGTTAAAGGCAATTTATTATCGGCGAATCGTACCAACAGCCAACGTGAAAACTTTTCACTGGTCTCATCGCCGTGTCCAATAAGGATTCCCGATTGTGCACCGGATGGCTCCCGAGGGTGAAATACGAAAATATAACGACAGGCAGTTTTTTTTACTGTGGGGTAGCTGATAATTAGTGAAAAAAAAGAGAATCCGCTTCGCGAAGGTAACACTGAACAAATTGAGTCGTTGAAGGATATCATTAAAAAAAATGACTGTCGACAGACGGGAGAGATTCGCAATTGGCGACACGTTCTCCACCATGAGAACGATGACAGGAAAGTCTTTTGGCAGAGGGTTTTGACAAGGGGATGGAAAATGGTCTAAGGGAGGGTGTTATGAATTGAAACTTAGGGGTGGAAAAGGGGGGAGGAGGGATACGGGAGTCATCGAAGGGGTTGGAGGTGGTACTAAAATGGCCGTGAAAAAAAAGGACTGCTCGAACATCCCGTCACCGTGGAAAATTACAGCGTACGATGCTAAATTTGGTCGCGTTTCGAACGAACGCCGAACAGCATTTTAATCGGCGATAAATTTCACGCTTATACATATATGCATTCGCCCATATGTAACCCATATACGTAATACCCGCGGGCAAATCTGCAAGCTGGAATGTTTGCGACGAATGGAGTTTCCAACGTAAACCAAAGCGAACGACACGATCCTCATAGAGTAACTTGTCGTGTTCGAGTAGTCGGCTAGGAAAAACGGGATTGAAATTCGTGACGTCGTCCTATGAAAACTGCCTTCGGCATTTTTTTTCCCCCTCGGGTTTCGCGCTTTACTGTATTTTCACGAAAAGGGATTTTTTTTTAATTTACCCACCGTCGTCTACCTATAGCGCACGGATTTACCGTCGTAAATTCCCTAGGCCTCGATGCGACACTATACACCAGGCTGAATAGGAAAGTTATCATTTCGGATTATGGAAATGTCCCTGCCGTCGTCAAAACCCGTTAACGATCATCGGCATTATTAAATCTCTCTAGGAATATCCCTAAATCAAGAATTCCCCTAGATTCTCCAGAGCGATTACCTGCAGCAACCAAATAATAAAGGATACTCGCCAAGCGTACAGAAGCGTAAGTGCTTTAGCATCAGGGACAATGGCGTTTAGTGTCGCAGAATCCTAGCACCACCTGACACCGGCCCCATTGTTCGAAAACCCCTCGTAAACACGCCCCTGGACAGTGCTGGCATTCTGGGTATCATTATTGTTTATATGGAAAATTTCATAGCGCGACTCGTCGTACATTAAGTTTTTAAACACGAATAATAAAAAGTCACTAGATAGTATACATAAGGGTTGTCAACATAAGCGCACGTAACTCTCTAACCATCAAGTGGTTTTCAGTCACCGGTGATGTTTTCTCGTTTTCCTCTGTCTCTATTTTCGAAAAACTTACTAAGCTACCACCCGGATTGCTTCGACCCACGAAAATCCCCTAGATCCCGAGGGAAACGGGCGGAATTAAAAGGGTACCTGGTTACAGATTAGGAGGAGTTGCATCAGGGAATTCGGATGGTTAAATGCGGGATCGATGCGGTGCCAGGAAGAAAAGTGAGCGGCTCACCGGCCCTGGGCTTTACCCCCTAAAATAAGGGCTCATGCTGCTATCTAGGATCGGTCTACTTGATCTTTGCTTTAATCGGATATCGAAGTAGGGGCTCCTTCCGGTTTCCGGTTTCTAACTAAAGCCATCTAACTTGTGTTTCATCCTTCGACAGAGAAGACATTAGAGGGAGGTAACTTGACAAAAAAAAAAGGAGAAGGCAAGAAAAATCGAATTTTTGAAAATCCAACCATGCCATTCTATACGGAATTAGGATCTAAACCAATTTAACCATCCCTGCAAATGGAAAAGTTTCTTTATCGAAGGTACGCTCCTAAAAGCTTCCTAGAATTCAACCTTAACAACAATACCGTCATCGGTAGTGGTACCACTGAGTAGTTTTATAATTCCTAACTTCCAGGAAAATCCGTTCCAACAGGACTTGGAGGCGATCTTGATCAATTATACTATCTACCAGGAAAGGGGGTGTGTATAGGGGGTGGTCTATTAGTATGCAAGTCCATGTGCGAACGCATTACGCGAATATGCATAAGTATGAGTCGAATTAATGTACAAGGGTCCGTAAGGGCGGCGAATGATCGGCCAAGATGGATGACCATGAGACCGCGTCTTCTTGGGGGCATATCGCATTTTTCGAGGTTATGAACACCCGGGGACTAACGAGGGTCAGATATCGACACTGGCAGGAAGTGGAGAAGGAACAGGAAGTTCCCGTAGAGATTGCGGAGAATGGCGGTGGGCGGGTGAAGATCGGTATAGGGGACCAAAGAGGTGGTAGGAACCAGGGCCGTTATAAGGGTGCCTTGGAAGGAGGAGGGATCCCCATGAAATTTGTTCCCGATTCGACGCGGCCATGTTTTCACCCTCTAACCTAACCTTGCGTCTCTACGGACACCCCATTTCAGCCCTCCCCATCTCACCCCCCATCCCATCCCTCTTCCATCGTCCAATACTCCGGCACTCACATGAAAGACCCCTCGTGCCTCTGAGAACACCATCGAAAGCTTGCAAGCTCAGACATTAAATTTCGATTCTATAGGGTGTCTACGTTGATTGTCACTCCTTTTACGATTCCATTTGCGCGGCCCTGAAACAAATCGTTCGTTATTATCATTATTGCCGACATCAAGGACTCAAATTTTCCCCGGATATCGAGTAACTCGGTAGGATCTGATGAAAGGTACACCAAAATTTTTTTTCTCACAGAAAAAAATCTTTTTGTATACTTCCTTGTTTCGCGCTGACGCGTATCATTTAAGTAGTACTTCGAAATCGTTAAGCCTCGTTCACATTCGGGTTAACGTACGACATACGGTTTGAGCACGATTATGAATATCATTGACGAAAAGGGGGAGGGAAAAAAGTTTTAAGCCGATGAGAAAAGCTACGTGAAAATAATTTTTTTTTTTCACCGGGATAAGGAAAAGCTTCCGGTACATTTAAATGATTTTCCCGTCCTTACCCCTGGGTACAGTTTTCCTCGAACTCACCGCACTTCCTTGTCTCCCTCCCATACTTCTGCTATCATTCTTCGTGTTGCCCTATCTCTGCTTGGCTTCCACGCACATCTATATCCTCTCCCCCCCTCCCTATATAAGACTGTTGGAGGGGTGCAACTGAGTTCGCCAAGGGTGCACTATGGTAGTCGAGGAGTTGGAGTTGAGTTGCTGGGGGGGGGGGGGGGGGGGGATTCGCCGGGACACGTTCCAAGCCAGTAGACGTATTCCCTTCGCAAAGCATTCGTCGCGAGCACTTTCGCCATTTTCCCCATTGGAGGGGGGGTGGAGGGGGGGGGTGGCGGGGATAAATTCGCGCACACGTACGATCGTAATACGTACAGGCGCATGAGGAGTCACGCGCACAGACACGGCTCCTTTGGGGATGTTAGTGAGAGCCACCCACCCCCGGGCTCTTTTCTTTACTCAGGGGCGGCTGGATCGTTGCGTATGTGGGGCCACGTCTGCTACATGCAATCGTACCCTTTGCGAATGCGGTATCAGCTCTCTCTGGAGGTTCTTGAGAGGGTGAACTCCTCATCCCCATGAAAACCAGCCCTCACGAGGAACACAGTGACTCCTGCTGCTGCTGCTGCTGCTGCTAAAACGAACGAGACCATGTAAGGTGTACCAACCCTCATTTTAGGTTCCCGGGGGCGATCTACTACCTACTTGTAGACCCTAGGGAATTTAGGGGCCTTTCCACCCCTCCCCACCTTCTCTATAACCGGAGGGCTTACTGCGAGGCAACCCACCCCCTTCCCCTATTTCTCGTTACCAATGCTACGATTTCGCGCTACACATATTTATTGGGGCTGATCATTTTTTTTTCAGTGAGTGTATTTTCGGAAAGAACTGAATTTTTGGGGAAAAAATATTAGGTGAACTTAGGGGTGGGTATTTATGGTACTTTTAGATATGGGGATCAATCCCTGTGGGACAATTCTGAAAAACGAATGTGTCGATATTAGGGGATGATCGTGACGTCAGCCGGTTGTGCGAGTATCCATTAGGATTACAACATAATCATGGAGGAGTTAAGGGATTTATTGGTTTAATTACCAGCGGCTTCAAGGGTAGCACATCCTTTTGCCTCCCTGTAGACCGTAAGGCGGTAATTTTGCTGCGTCGGCAATGTCGGCAACTGCAGTGGCACTCACGACCTACCTCCTATTTGGATGAAGGACGGTTCTAGGGGTGTTTAACAGCTACCGCGGTTATGGTTCGAGGCCCAGTTCGCTAATGCTTGAACTTTCTGACCTCTGCGGTCAGTACACCCACCCTTTAGCGTGGCCCCTTTTAACCAATCCCGAACACGATCACACGTTCCACCTGAAGGGGATGTATATCCTAAATCGTGAAAGGGTTGCACGGAATTAAGAAGTTTTGGGAAACTTTTTTTTATTGCAATTTCACCCTCTCCTCCCTTGTTTTCTCATTATCTCCAGCCTCTTCAGCGGACGTGCACCCTTTTTTGATTAACCCTCCGTCACTTCTACCCCCTATTTCTCAGACGGCTATATATTTGCGATTCTGCCTATTTCGTCTTAATTACGTAACTCCACGCTATCAGTATGGGATTATCAGATCTAATATTACAGGTGGAACGAAAATATCCCTAGATTTAATAATAGACTATATTCGCAGGAAATGCCAGATACCTTTCCGTATTGTACGCCAGGGAATAGGGCCAATGTCAATGAGCTATTTTCCATAGAATATCTCGAATAGCATTGCCTCCAGTCAATTCCAAAAACTCACGATCAATGGGAAGAAACGACAATTCCAACGATTCAATCAAATTCACCGCCAGAAATCCATCATTTGACTTCTCAATGGGACTGTACGTACGATGCGTGCCTGTAAGAGCACCAGGGACTAGGGAATTTTCAATTTGAGTATTGAAGGCGAGGTTCTAGATAAGCTGGAGAAAAAATATCATCCCTTCGCGTATACGACCGAGACCAGGATGACGCGGAGTCTAGCAGGGGTACCAATACGGCAGAGAAAAAAATTTTAAATATAGGGTAGCACGTAAATTGAAATTTTATTCGTCTGGAGTCTAAGGGGTTGTACGAATCATTCTGTAGGAGCGCGTCACAGTTGAAATCCAAAATAAGAATTCTAACGCGTACGAGGAGAAAGATATTTTTTGAAATTGAAAATCGTCAAAAATCAATTGAAAAAAACGTCGCGACAAAAGCGTACAAAGTTAAATTTTGTATGACGAAAGTTCGCCTGCGTGGTATTTCCAAAAACTCAATATTTAATACGTACAGTGTTATACTGGGCTTAACCCCTTTTTGGGTTACGCAAAACGATGAATATAATATGTATTGCTGAACTGGCATGACTCAATTGTCTGGGGTAATGCGATGCTTGACAGGGTGGTAATTATCCCTAGGGTGAATATTACCCTAGTGTTAAGGGACTGGAAGGGTGTTGATGCCTCTGTGGAATTGAACGATTACACGCCATTCGCACTACTGCTTTTTCCATAAGGTAATTAGAAAATTATAGGAAGGGGCACCTAGATACACATATGGCCATGTGAGTGGCTGAGGTCCAAGTCGAATTTAAATTTATTCACAAGATTAAAAAAATTACTTATCGTCGAACCTGTACAAATGAATTCGATCAAACGTGGAATGCTTCTCGTTAAGACTGTAGACCTTTTTTGCTTTTACGAGTAACGCAAAGAAAAGGTAAAATGAGAATTTTGATTGTTATCCTCAGCCTCATCTTTTGCCCGGAAGTATTTTCGAGGCAACGTTTGTGTGAAGAAAATTTACTTTCCAAAAAGGAATTCTTTTAATATCAAACGTAACATACTTTTCGTATCTCGCTGGGATGTTTCTTCGAAAACTTTTCGAAAGCAAGAATATGCTCCATTTTTTGTACGTTCCTCGAGTCCATTTTTATTTGATTCTTAATTCTTTAACCTAAAAGAGAAGAGTGCATAATAGCATAAGAAGAAAAAAAATCAATATTTTTTCAGTTTAAACCCATCACCGGCAACTATTGACAATGCAAATAATGGGGTCTAGACAAATAAAATATTCGATTCCGGTATAGCCAATAAATAAAAAAAAAAATAAAAAAAATCTATAAAAGTTGCGAACGGATACTAGACGGTGTGAATTGGTAAGTTCGACGCCCATTGACAGGTTTCCCACGTGGCATAAAAACACGTGTGTCCACACATCGCCAGCAGTCAATGGTGCGTTACGCGAGGATGAAAAATGGCCTGGGAAATCCAGATAGGCGAAAAATCCCCAATACCTGCTCGCTGCGCCAAGGGTGAATTTTTGTCGGTAACGCAAAGCTGGCCCGGAGGGTTGTATTTTCCAACCCTTAGAACAGACACGCGAACACGCACCGGACCTGCGATAGCGCCATATCGGCAATATACGTAACTCACCCCAGCGCCATAAGGGTTGCGAAGGACACTTCCAAGGAGCTCGAGGGTGAAGCCAGTTGATAACCCCCGACTGTGTGATATCCAATGCATTTATTTCGCCCCCCCCTTGGACTTCGGGGGTATCTTATCCCTCCGGGTGGAACTTCCTTAAGCCTGATATCCATGATTCCCTTTTTCCAGAAAACGTGGCTGAGATTAGGGATAATCACGCTGGTTACTTTACTTCGGGATAATTAAAAATTTTCTTATTCCCCGTCTAGGGATATTAGAATCTCAATATTTAATTATACCCTTTTCCCAGGGAATTTTATTCCTTCCGTCGTTACGCCTTTATTAATTCTTCAAGAAGACTCATCAACTCACAGGTATAAGCATGCGGTATACGTGTATACACACCAATAGTAGATAATTAAAATTCACCCGGTAGTACCAAATCTGCGGACAGAATAAACGTCACTTGCGGTAAAATAAACAGCAATTTCCCAAAACCGTATCACAACGAATATGGTATAACCACTGGCGGGCAGAGCCGCCTTGTATAGCTGTATTTCATGAAATGGGAAACGGCAGCAACGGTTTCCCTATCTAGGTATATGATACACAGAAGCGCTAATACTTGACGTTTAATTGACTTTCGAGATTACTCTGTGGCTGAGGGCACGACCCTTGCTCTGGGTTTGCAGCCAAACTTCGGCTGTGATTGTATTTGACGATGTGGTTGGGTCAGGTCAGGTCGGATTACGTCATCATGATCATCTTAAATCATATCTCAAAAATGTTTAGCTTCGTACACTTTACAGGTGTATGAGAAATTTAGAAAGAAAAAATCCCTAGATCTCGTACCCGTACGCCTGCTCGATAAAGCTATCTCGTAGTGATTTCTAGTAAAATATATCGTGTCGAAGGTCATGCAAGGCGCGTGATTTAAATCGAATAAGAAATAAATGTTTAAGAGACAGTCCAACTATTGCAATTCTGTTATCGATCGTACTATGTATCAGCAAGAGCCAATTTACAGCTCTGAAATTGTGGTGCTATATTATGTATTACATTTATGATTTCTAGTGACATTTACGAGGTGTGGTTATTTTGACATTGCAGAATAGCGAGGACACCCGGTACATTTATGGCGTTCCTTGAATATATCGCAAGGGTTGCCGTAAGCATGTTTCGCCAGGGCGGAGTGGATATCGCGATTTATCACTGGGGTGAGAAAAGCTTAGTTTTATTATTGTCTAAGTTTAAAAAATGCTTTTTCGGGGACGTTATTGATCGCCGTCGGTGGAAATTTTTGAAATTGACTGATTACACGCAGGTTTATGCGTATACGTTTTGTACATGTGCCTGTACGAAAATCCCAATTAACAAAAGTATTTCAAAGTCATTAAGGATCCACTGCACCCTTCTCAATTTTACACCGGGCACCTCCACGCCCCAATTCCGAAATGTTTCACTATTCGCAAAATTGTTTATAGAGCCGTGACGCAACTTGCAGAGTCGTTAACGTAACGCACATCAATTTCATTAATTAAACGGCCCGCTACAATGTTCGGGGATGAAGGATGCTCGAGAGGAATCCAAAATTTATTGAGGGCGGACTCGGCTAGTCCTGAAAATTCGGGAGGCCGAAAACCTTCGAAAGATGCCGAGACACGGTAGATCGTATGGAAAAAAAATTTATCGCCATCGATAAGAGCGCATTTCCATTTTTCTTGTCTTATCGGAATCTATAAACCCGCTAATGGGATATTTCCTTATTTATTACTGTCGTTCGAAAAAAAAAAAAAAAAAACAGGTGGCCTTGAAATATGCCCCAAAGGCATCAGAAGGGCTGTAAATTTTTTGACTTTCGTAAAAAGAGCAAAAAACAATAGAAAAAGAAACTAACATGAAATCATCCCGAGGGTGATCCCGAACTTTTTGGAATATTATATTTTCTTTTTCTTATCTTTTTTTTTTTCTTTCTGTCAAGATAACACACCGACCTCCCTTCTGCGCTGTCTTGCCTCTTGCAAAAGTTTTTGGATCCACCGAGTTTACGGGATAACCAGAAAAACAAGATGGACGGTTTAACTTCGTGGATGAATGAATTAAAAAAATTTTTTCAAAATGCAAAATCCTCGTAACACCCGGTCCACACTCCGTGAATGCAGTCGCGGGTCTCCGATGAAGTTGCACTCGCGCAGTGTAATGACAAGCAACATAATAAACATGGAATATAGTCTCGGTTTGGCAAAATCCCAAGCGGCCTGGTACGTATGTACTCATTGCCAGCCACAATGCCCGTGTAAATTATATGTTCCCGGGCTTCTTCCCAGTCGTCCACCTCCGAATACCTCCTGAACCGTTACCCAGGAGGTGGTCCCTGGGAGCTAGAAATTCTACTTACAACACCACCCGAAGGAAGGATCACTGGAAATAGACAACCCAGGTTAAAGGTCAAGGGAATATTTCGACATCCTCCGGTAATCATACCGTCGGTATGGGGTACCATAACCCAACCTGAAACAAAGTCCAACTGTTGGGTCTGGCCTCTAATCAATCTGTTTCCCCGGCTACAGACCCCATTTGAATTCGGCGACCAGGTCAAGGACGTACCTAATCGTTGCCCTCCGACCTTTCCCAAGTCAGACACATCGTTCGTTATCATACCACTGATACCGCAGCTCGTAATCTCGTTAAAAATAATACGAAATAAAAAAAAATGATTCTACATTTTTGAATGCCAACTAGATGCAAATTCGGAGCAACGTAGTAGGTCGGTACCAAACGAATGGTACCTCTGCGAAATCTTTGTCCATTACCGTGAATACACTTGGTATTCTTAGTGGTACCTAGGACCTTTATTTTCCTCTCAGATCACGTGTCACGTGATCGATTTCTTCTTGTACCCAAGAGGCTCGTATATGGAGCGAGTGTGTAGGACGTCTCGTGCGCGCGAATAGACGCCGACACCCGGGAGGAGGACGTCGCGATGGGCTCGAGCTGCGCGTTTCAAATAGGCAAGATATTCGCACGAGTTCGACCTTACGTGTCTTTCATGTACGAGGCTGTAATATTGGGTATGACTGTACCCATATATCTTTATAGGATATACGCAACGTCGACCTCCGTGCGATGAAGCTGGAGCAGCGGCTGAATTGCGCCGACTTGTGAAGTACCCTTTACGCCACCCACCCACCCACAAGCTACCCCCCAGAGCGTGCCTCGGGACTTACAACCCCCTGATCGTGTCACTTGGCATGCATTCCGAGAATTCCGCGGATCGATCTTGTGAATATCCACTTTTTTGCGAATAAATTTCGCCACCGCCACCCCTTGCGCACGGTTGAGCCCCGAAAGTCCCTAGGGGTGTTGGTGGGTCGTATAGATGGGGGGGGGGGGGGTCGCTGCGGGGAAAAAAAGATAAAAACAGGCTCGCGTGAAGATTTGTCAGGATAACCATAGATAAGGGATGTTTTCCCGAATATTCATTACAACCCCTTTTATAGGGGTGGCACCACCCCGATACCCCGTCTGCGTATACTCGAGGTCCTAGTTCTATTTTATCGCTCTCATGAAAGCCAATAACCCCGACGCGTCCCCCCTTTACCGTCCGGCCTTCCTCTTACTCTTTCAACCCCTTCTTATCGTGGTTATTCATATTTCGTAAAAATGTCCATGCAGCATTCCGTTACGTCGCCGCAACGACGTCTCGGATAAATTTCATGGAGTTTCGCGTGAAAGATGGCCGTGAGAACTTTTTGAAAAATCAATGATAACATTTTTAGTCTCAAAGAACGGAGACCGGATACCCAGACGCTAGTGACATTCGTCATTGCCATTTACAGGTTAGTTACGATCTTCCCTAGGGATTTTTATCACACGAGTTGGTATACAGTTTGAATGGGGGTTAGGCAGCGCAGCACTGTCCTAGACTGGGTGTGAAATACGGTAAGAATCCCTTATCCAGAAGTAGACTAGGGGTGGTAGCCTCGTGATCGCTCTGCTCGTACACAGGCAGCCTCAAGTGTCTTCCCTGTACGTATGGGGGGTTAAGGGTTGCTTTGTGCCTGTGTACTCCGGACTGCAGGGATGCTGGTAAAAGGTTTCGGAGCTGAGCTAATGTCTTGGTACGTCCATGTTACGTAGCTGTGAGACGAGGAGGAAGGTGAGCCCAAGTCCAGTGTACACGAAGAGGGTTGCTAAATCCTAAGTGGGTGAACTGGGCGAACCCCGTCTGATGGAGGGTTGAATAAACCATAGGAGGTACATAAGGGATGAAAACGATAAACGGGTCCTGGGGATATCTAGGGAGAAACTGGCCCTATTATCATAAGTCCACTTAGGCCAAGATTGCTCCTAAGAACTCTCATTTTCGACCGGATCAAGCCAACCTCTAAGCTCAAAATTTGCTTCAACTTTCCCACCCTAACTCCTTCCCGAAATACCAAACAAACCTCATCCCTTAGTTTACCGGTATTTTATATTTTAAGTACTTCAAACGGCTCGAGCACCCTTATCGTCGTCTTACCATGCTGGCAACAGGGTGGCGTATTGTTTCTGGATAAAATTGTATCAGCCGAGCTCTGGATATCACCAGCTCTTCTTGCGGGAAGCCTAGTTACTTTTTTTTTTTTTAGATTTTTCTCTAGGATACCGGATATAACTTTATGGGTTCTTTTTTGACTACCGCCACTCCTTCGCATTCTTGTTATTCTTTTTTGGATTTCGCTTTTATTCTTACCTTTTTTTTTCCTTCTCTTTCGTACTCCCCAAAAAGTTCATTATCGCTCGCTGTTACGCAACGAGGGTCCTACTTACCGGTGGGATGAATAGAGGGAGGGGAGAGAGGGGCAGTTTGGCCAAGCTACCCCTTTTCTTTCCAAGAGGGTAAAACTTAGTACTCACGCCGTTACTTTCGGCAAGTCGATTGCCAACCAGGAGTACCAACCTTAAGAAGCCATTGGCCACTTTTCGAATTGTCGGTAAAGACAAAGCCAAAACTTTATCATCCCTCTAGCATTCGCTGTACCGTACCACCCTAAACGCTTTTAGTATTTCCAACCCTTTCGTTCAGCGGGATGAGAATATTAAGAATGTTCGCAAAAAGCTTTCCAGGATCAATAACACTGTGTTAAAAAAAAAGAAAATAAAGGAAACTGAAAGTCACGAATCTTTTGTAAAACATGCTACCAGAAAGTACGTAAAAAGCGAGACACGCAATTGCGGTAAAAATAGGTTATGGTGAAAAGGGGGGGGGGGGGAAACTTGGCAATAAAACACCGACAAGCCTAATAAAGAGAGCTGAGAGAATAAAGTCCCTAGAAAGACTGCCTGAGCGGCGAAATGCAAGGGTGGTAAACCAGTGGGAAAAAAATTTACACATAAATTGAATATGCTATTTGCGGTTCCTTTGTAGATGCCTTTTCACTTATTATTCATAGATTTTAAACGTTACCCAATCCTCGCCAGGGACGTACAGGCAGGGTGGCTCCAGAGGGAGACGGGAAACTTTTGTCGGCTCTTGTACTTCTCTTTTTTTTACTCTCTCCCTCTTTGCCCTTCGGACATTTTCATGCACCCCAGGAGTCGCTACGGGGGGTACCCCAGGCTCTGTGAAAATCATCATCGCCAGCTATATCGCGCTTGGTTCCCCCAGAAAATATGGCGCTTCCCGTCTGCCTTTAATTTGAATTGATGTATCCCTGATTAAGAGAAGGAACTCAGCAGCCGCCAAATGGCCCGATATTAATGTCCCTATATGCTTTCGACCTACGGTGCCCATTTATGCCGACCGCCCCGCAGGGATAATCGAGCGTAAAAAAATCCTATAAATGAAAAATCAATATTTTACGGGTAACGAGAATTCGTTAACTAGCATATATGTATTTCTGACACTATCTGTAAATCTTGTATAATGACATACGTATCTGTCTCCGATAAATCCAATAGCAATAACTCTAATGGCACCCCGACACCTAACCCAACATTTTACTCGTTAAATTTTAATTTTGTAATTAACGGCAAAAGAGAGCCACGAAATCGGCTGCTCGTGACGTACGATCAAAATTGTACAAAGAATTTCGAAATTGTTCAAAGTCAATGTTAAGATTTGCCTTTTCGGGACGTTAACGTTTTACGTTGAAAATTTCACTTTTTTCTTCGTTTTTTAAATTCGCAACACAAGAAACAGCACACGCATTTTTGAAGCTGGGACCGATATTCAATATCCGTTGGACTTTCCGAAAAGTCAAATTATTCAAAGGAACTAATTCAATTAAAATGACAAAACAGGAAATTGCATTGATAATCAGATTTTCAATAAAACGTTATCACCTTTAAAATAAAAAACTATTCAATTCGAAAATTATATCCAGTGTCTGTACATTGATCAGTCGATTGAACTACGCGGAAATGAATTTCCAAAATGATCAAAGGGTAGCAAAACGTTTTAAATTTAGTACTGGCTAAAGAAAAAATATTATCCAAATATTCCCCCATTATTATAACTGCGATATATATACGTGTATATGTGTAGTAAAAATCGTTCGGGTCGGATACGCAGTTAAAAAAAAGGAACTGAAGAAGGGAACAAAGAGACAGAAAACAAGGACGGCAGACGTCCTAGGGATATAAAGAAGATCTTGAATGAGAGAACCCCACGGTGACATTCATAAGCCAATCACGAGACAATGCCACAATATGGCGGAAGTTGCCGAAGCCGGGAATATTGAGTTACCGGCTTCGGGCGAAACGATTATGCGGGAATTGGTGTCGGTCTGCCATTTAATTTTTCATTGGCTGGCCTATGCCTATACCGGGTGCCGACGATTCAATGATTTTCCTGTCCAATAGGAACACGGTCTGTACTAATTAGCCACCCTTTTGTCTATTCTCATTAATGGAACTTAATGAGACCGCTTTACAATTATTCGAACCAATTACGAGACCGAACACTATTCCCTTTACAATTCTGCTTTTTTTTTATTTTTTTTAGTTTTTTTCAACTTTTCCGCTTTTCGTAGAGAAGCGTGACATTCGTGTAATTTCGGTGCTATTGGAAAAATGAATCGATGAGTATTGCCGGTAAACGACGTTGCATGGTGCTTGGACAATGAAGAACCCTGCAAAAAAGTCCCTAGGACAAATCACGAAAATACCGGGTGTCCAATTTATTGAACTTGAAATTTTGATATTTGGATACTTTGGAGATGGAAAAAGAGGGTACAGTGGTAAATCTTAGAGCTGTAAAAAAAGGCTTGCCAACTGTAGTAACGATGGCTGTAATACTCACAGTGACGGTAACAATAACGTTTACGATCCTAGTGGAGTTTTATGATCCCCAGCGAAAAATTTTCCTAGTTTTATTTTCCGTGAATAATGGGACACCGTTACGTTCACTTATATGATCGTAGACAATCGGTAACTTCAGAAGGAATTCTCAATCTGGGAATGTCTGAGGACTAATCTTGCTACGCCCCAGTGACAAATCCGCGTCGCGATGAGATACGAAATTTCGAGAAATCAGGTAAAATGGCTGGGAAGAAGCATTATCGTGGCACTAAGAAAATACAAAAACTGTATAAATCCAGCAGATCAAGATCTGTCGTTACCCCCACCACAGTCGTGGACCACTTCACAAAAGACTGATGCGCGCCGACTTCTATTAGTCGACTAGACAGAAAATAACCGTGTTTCCCTATCTATGCTAAATTTCTAACCCAATTTGCATTTAAGTTCTATTTGAATTTCAATACTTTTCCCGCTCAATAAATTCGGCCGCCGCCAGTGTGTTCTAAAATTGTGCGCACGTGGCGTTACACCGTATAAATCCCAAGCTGTATATCATATACATATGTGTATATATATATATATATACACAAAAATGAATTATTCGTACCGTAAAAGAAAGAAAGAAGCCACTATTCCCATTTCCCGTGTAAACGAAAATATCGGTAATAAAAAAAAAGTCCAAAAATCGATAAATGTAAACCTTTGAATTTTAAGTCGTGAAGAAACCATTAACTCTAGAATCTCGAAAAATTCGACAAAGTTTTATCCCTGTAGGAGATCCTAGGTAGTTTTGAATAATTCACTGGGAAAAATACTTTGCGAACTCGCTTAGATTCCAGGAAAAAAAAAAAGAGAAAATAAGTGGAAACAAGAAAGGTACAGGACATTAAAAAAAAAAGCCAACACCTCAGCATCTCGCTACCGATAAACGATGCGTCCCGTTATAATTTTTCATGTTCTTTTATTTTACTTTTCTCTTTGGTTTCGCTCGTACCGTCTTTACTGCTCCTCGTCTACCGCCACCCTCTTCTGCTTTCAGACCGGAAGAAAAATTTACCGACTCCCCGTGGAATTCCGGTCACGTAGCCAGATACGACGCAATTTCCGCGAGGCTGATAATACCGACTGTTAAAGCGGACTGCCGTAAAACCGTAAACAGTAATTTTTTCCTTCCCTTTTTGTCTTTCTCGTTGGCTCTCGCGCTCTCGCGAAAACGTCGTCGATATAAGAGAGCTGGAAGAAAATTTTTACACGAGTTCGACTGCCTTCGGAACCGAGAATTCCGGTCACGCGATAAGGCCGGCACGTGATAATTTTGGTTTTTACGAAAAACCAAATAACAAAGTAAAAAGTAACATACACAAAAAAAACTGTCTGTTACATACAAAAACCAAAAAGTCAAAATTTTTTTCATGGTTAAAATTTTGTAAAAGAAATTTATCTTTCACCTCCACCACCTTTTTCCTTCCAAATTCTCACTCATTTACCATAATTCCTATTTCCTGCAAAGCCAAACGTAAAGACGACAAGATACGCCAGTGTGACTAATACGTTATTTGCATAGGAAACTACTTAAATTACGTTTGAAGTTGCCGGAAAGGAGTTTGGAGGTACCAACAAAAAAAAAAAATTTTAATTTTCCTTAAAGAAACGTTAAATTTTTTCCGCCAATTTTCGTCCCACGTTTTATCGCGAAAAATCGAAGTAGAACTGACTTCCCCCTCCTCTCACATTCTCTTCCCACTTATTTTTCAATGGGTACCCCTCGAACCCCTCCGCCGTTTTGCAAAAGTATCACATCAACTTGAACTTCCTCCCTCATAATTTATCTTCCCAATCGTGACGTCACCATTGTAAACGCACGAACCGACCATCTTCCTCGACGACATTAAATGACGTCCACACGCATCGTAGCGACCTCAAAAATTGCGTTGAACAATTTCTAAAGCTCTCGTTAACTCTCGGGCAAGCATTGAAAAGGATACAAAAGTGAATGCACGCCGGCGCGCAGTGCCTCCCAAAACTGAAGTCCCCAGGTATTCCAGAAGGTTTAGTAGTGTGTCGCTGGTAGAACTCAATGATACCCGACTGCACTCTGCTGCACTTGCATCTTCAAGTGCAACTATAGATGCAACCTTCCGCTCTTAACACACGCTGCTAGAAAGTTAGTTCGAAAACCCAAGGGTAGTACTGTGCACGCAAACTCGAAGGAGTTGGCGGTACCTCCCCTCCCCACCCCCCACCCCGCTCACCGTCCAACCCCCTCTCTACCCTTCCCCTCCCGCCAGCAAAACTCCTACGTAAAATCATACTTTGTGTATGTGCCACGTGCGCCTATAGGGGCACACTGGCGTAACGAATACTATACACAGTGTCTTTATAAGTAAAGTATGCTGTCCTTATACGCGAAACACAGATGCGTGCGACGTCTGTACTTATACGAAAGGCCGTTGCATATATAGTAATAGCTCGTACGAAACCCGTCGCTCGGTAGCAGTGGCTACACTGCGAAAACTCGAGGCAGCTCCCTGACTCTGATACAAAGTACACAATGCCCCATGGAATACAAAAGCTTTCTCGCGCTACTTGCTCTCAACTAACTGGACGCCCGTTACACTGCTGGGATCCAAAGTCGTGGAACTTCTGTATCCTAGATAACCTTGCGCGCCCCTACCACGCCTTTACCCACCTAGCTATCCAGGTAGGAAGCGTACGGTTGGCAACACTGATATGCATTCAGGGCAAACTAAGAATGAAACAAATGAAAGCTTTTCCACTGGCAGACATGAGTTTTTGTAATTGCCATACTTTGTAAATGCTGTTACTTTTCTTTTTTTTTCCTTTCCTTCGGTACTTCGTAATGTTTTTTTTTTACACTAAAAACAGCTACCGGGTATACGTACTTTATTTGGGGCCTGACGAGAGCTACGAAGCGCGCTCCGATAATTATAACCTCTCGATACTTAAAATCACCAGAAAATCCCTAGGGGCGTTCGCCACGCGTAATAAGTACAGGGTTGGCTTCTCGAATCTGCCGTAGGGAAGGGTGTAAATAAATATACGTGAACACAGTACCAAAAGCCAAGCAAGTTTCGAGAGCGACGCTCATGGACGACGCCGACCGCCTGATGCGACTTTAATGTCGCCGGCTGATATCGTGCCGGTCGCTGCGGCCACATTAGGAGATAGGGAGTTTTACTCCAGCTTGTACATATATATATATATATACTGTACATAACACCCATGTGTCTTGTACACGCAGGACGAGACTCGTCACTGAAAAATCCCCATGGGTATGTCAAGAGGGGGGGGGGGGGCGTCGCAAATATACCCTTACCGCTATTATGGCGTCATTCCTACCCCCCCCCCCCCGGTACCACCCGATATTTCGTAGGGGGTGGCTTTACGCGGCGATTTTCAACTGACTTTTATCAGCGACGCCACTCCAGTGGGCCGGCAGCCCTCATTTATTAAATTAGAGGAGCACGCCGCGTAATTTTGCCTCTCTTCATCCGCCATCTACAGGGTGTTCATGTGCGAAACTACTTGGGTTAGTGTGAGCGTCAGTTTGTTCCTGTACGTGAATCTAGAGAAATACGAAATATTATATATATACATATATACATGTCATGTACGGGAGATCGTAGGCGCGCGCGCGCGCGTGTGTGTGTGTGTGTGTGTGTGTGTGTGTCTGTGGTGAAAATCCCTTAGTGAGTTTTCCACGGGGATGCTGCGACGGCTTTAAGGCTGCCAGGGTTCGCCTAGCTTATTTTCTAAAGGCCAGAGAGCGCCACGTGCGTTATTCACGCTTCGTCACCATGATAAATTATGCAACTCCTCTCCTTGTCTAGGTTCAGTTGTTGCCACCTTTTATCGCTGGCGCCGTCATTGACGCGAATGAGAACACGGTAAGTCGACGTACAAGTAGAATTCTTGTTGCAGGCAGGTGGGTGCTTGAGAATTTTTTTTTTTTTTTTTTAATATCTTATTCACTTCCTTTATCGATAAATACAAGATGCTTCGACGTCGGGGTATATATACATATACATGTATCTGGCTGCGAGTCGCGGGGCTAAGAATTCCACGAACACCCTTGATAATATGATAATGAATTTTTTATATGTTCATAATGAAATTTGCGACGCGAAAGTGTGACTTGGGAATACACTTTATACATAGAGAATATGGATTTTACGTTATACACGGTGATCAATTGTTTTTCGAGAAAGCTTATTAACGGTCTCATGAATATTCATATCTGACAGAGGGTCACGGATGACTGTGTATTGATTTGCAAATTAATAAAGAGCAAAAGGGGTGGGAATGAGGGAGGGGGGAAGGGGTGTTAAAAATAAAAACGTCACTCTTACTTTCTACCGAAAGAGAAATTGATGGATTTTTATATGATGAAGAAAAAATTTACGCGTATGTACGGTAATGGGGCTGACTCTCAAAGAGGCTCGGTTATAACGGGTGTTGCGGAAAAATCGCGCGGCCGATAATTCGATTAGCTCGTAAGCCCTGTCTTGGGTATCGGTATTAAAAGGAAAGGGGAGAAGAGAAAAAAGAAAGATGAAGCTGGGTTACATAATCGGTGAACTCGGGGCCTCATTGGTCCGTCAACGAAAATTAATGACTCTCGGACCCCTTTCTACGTCGTCGCTCTAGACACGACGACGCTTTGCAGTCATTTGTATTCATAATGCGAGTCTGTCCTTAATACTCGCATCCGACAGAATCTGACTAATATGGATATTATATATAGGGTGTGCTGGTATTAAAGGGACTAACTCTAATCGTAAGGAGTACGATTGTTACGGGTTCAAATTGCATTTACTGACCGGATTTCCGATAGATTGTACAGCGAGCCGGTACCCAGACCCTAGGGGAATAATGGGATATCTAGGGAATCGCCGAGTCCTATGCGAAACTCTATACGGTTACTGTCGAAGGATTACTGTTTTACTAACTAGAAGGAAGGTTCCTAGAAAACTCGATACGTAACTAGAGCGATTCCACTTTCTTTTTCTTTTTTTTTTCTTCTAAACATAAGTTGGTTCACGTTTCAGGTGGAAACGAGTAACTGACACTAGGTAAATTCTCGTCGTTAGAGAGTCGAACGATAAAGTCCCTAGATTCTGCCCGAAAGCGCCAAAGTCAGACGAGAATATTTTACGGGGAATTAAAGAAGCGTGGAAAAATAAATAAAAAGAAAAAAGGAACTGTAAACCCCTAATGCATAATGTAGGGAATAAGGTAAAAAAAGAAAACAGGAGCCCACAGTCGACGTCTGGTGAGCGCCGATAATAATACCGGTACGACGTGGCTCCAGGAGTCACCCCTTTACGGAGAAGCATGCCTTAAAAAACATTGCCAACCCCTCAGCGAAAACGTAGAACGTTCATAATATTATAAAACGCCAATAAACATCCTAGCCAGCCGCTTACGTCGGGCAATGATATCGCGCCCTTGCCAAATGGTACCGTAAGTACTGCAAGGGTGGGGGAATGAAACAACCCTTATTTTGTTTATTCCTATTTAGCATCCCTCAACCGATCCCCGTTGTGCTCTCGGCCTTAGGTACTATATATATCCCGAAGCCAATTTTCGAAAGGAAACAAGAAAGCAACCGGCCTCCGAATGCTTGCTCACGTCCAGTACCAACAAAAGGAAAATAAAAACGAATAATTTCGAAGGTTCTTATCGTCGCCATCTTGCGCACAACCCTCTAATTACGATGAAATAATAATATCACAACCCCAATGAATACAGTCGCATTGCTCCAGCAGGGGTGCCACGATATCCACGGTATGCAGATCGTCATGAATTAAAAAAAAAAAAGTCCCTAGGCAGTCTCAGGTATCTCAGTCAAACATCACTGTGTACATATAAGTCAGATTGTATCTAAGAGAAATAAATATCTGCCCTTGCACGTGGTACAAGAATAAAATTTCTCTCTCCTTTCGTCCCCTCGGCAAAGAAATTCCTTTAAGGGATGAAATCTGGGGGCAACCCGAAAATCCGATTGGTTCAATGTATAATCTCGTGTTTACACGTGAGGGAATCATTTCGCTCCATCCACACTACCACTTACCCCGCCATAGAGGGCGAACCTAAAACTACCCTTCGTGATTGCGAGCAAAGTGACACCGCCTCCTATTACGTCAACGCTCGCGAGCAAAAACACACACACACACGCACACCCACGTAGTCGAGCTATTCGCTTCGCGTTAATTACAATATTAATTAAGGATACTCCGTTGGCTGGAAATTCCGCGAGACTCGCAATCCCTAATCTCGTCCCGAACGAGCGCAAAGTCTCGCTCACATTGAATGGTATCGGTGAGCTTTTTGAGAGGGGCGATAGAGAGAGAGAGAGGGGAAGAGGTAGAAAGACCCCTCGCGCGTTTCCATCCCCTGCTGATGTCATCTGCGACAAGATTGGCGACAGGCGGGGAGGAGGAGGGCGAAAAATGGCGGGAAGATTGAGCCAAAACTTTTTTACTTAACTACCCGGGTAAAAGAGTCACCCTAAATTTACCAGGATCCATCACTTTACGGTACAAAGGTTAATTCGGGTACTCGTTCGTGTGTACTCGCTTTTATATCCAATCACAATAATATGCCTTGGTACTTTTTAAAGCGATCCTAAATAATACACATGCGTACCAGAATCGAATGAATTTTCGAAATTTTATTAAAAATGAAAAATCAAATTTCAAATACTTTTATAATTAATATTCAAACTCTGTGCTATCCGGTTACGTAGGGACTCGTGCCTCTTCTCTCCTGCAGAATCTTTCTTATCGCTCACCGTCTTCTCTCGAAGCGCCGCAGGCGCCGGAAATGCCCGCGAATTCCTCCCTAACTCTCTCTCTCGTGTGACTTATCTTGAGACAGCTTGCCGGAGGTTCTTGGCACGTTATAACTGTTAGACACCGACCGCGATATGGTACTGAGCTGCGTGACGTCACGAAATTCCATATAAATTACGTTACAATTAGATCAACCTTGATGCATATTTTTCAGGAATATTACCTCAAGCGCCATAAACCAAGGGACAATTTCAAAGATTCTCTCCCGTGACGTCACGAAAACTCCCCGGATCATCGTGACAGATGAAAAAAGAAAGAATGAAAGACAATTGGCAACCCTCTCGAAGATTTTCGAGGAGTCCAAGACACGACGCCCGCATGGGGGTAAAGCGGGATGCGTTCGTAAAAGGAAATGCCGACGCTATTTCGAAACCTTTAGCGAGGCATCTGCTGCCAAGCATTATTTTTATGGGGTGGGTCCGGGAGGGGGGATAGAACGGGGGTGCTTTTTCTATCGGTATGAAGGAAGTCAGTGGTAAGGGGAAGAGGGGTATAAATACTTTTCTAACAACCATACACTTTTCCCCTACTGTTTTCGATCATAGAGATTCTCTTCTATGGGGGGATTACGATCGGAAATATCTTACACCCTGTATATGTGATATAGAACAGATACGATTGTTCCCTGTCGTCACGTGACGTATCGAAGAAACGAGAGGAAAACGGAGGGGCTGTTTTTTCAAGACATTTTTTTCGATTAAATTTTTTCCAAATTTTCTCGGACCGCGTTAGTGCAGAGATCGGTTAAATTCTGTGAAAATAAAAAAAAAAGTTGAAAATATTCGAGTATCGGACACTAGCGGGTAGGTCAGGCGCGGTGGCCACGCGACAAACTTAACGCCGTTCTCAAAGCAGGGAGTTTGCCTCATTCTATTCTGTTTCCCTTAGAAATTTTTTTTTTCTTCGCAAAGGTGGACAACCGTCGTTTCCATTTGTCGTGTATAAAAGGAGCGAGAGTCCCTGCTTGGTAAACTAGAAATTAAGGAGCGTCTCCATGAATGCGTCGCAAATTGTGCGTCCATTGTAAGGGATTTCCTTGGGGTGCGGTGTATATCGGTTTTTCAAAATGGGCATCAAGCAGCGAGTCTCAAAAGTCTCTCGGTGAAATTCCCACAGAAATTTCACGTGACTCCGTTCAGGTGAAAAATAAATCTAGCAGATGCTCGCGATACCTGCGAAATCGAATATTCCCCTAGAAAATATCCATCGCGTTTACGTAGAATAAGTATAAGGAAGAAATGTACGCGAGAGCGACTGCAATTTTTATTCGGCGTCAGGAGTACCGATATAAACAAGTGAAAAAAAATAAATAAATACCAACGCGCGCAACAGTCGCCTTAAATTCACCTAGAATCCTGTCGACCGAGCTCATCAAGAATTCGACATGAAGTCACGATGAAAATTTTATTCCGGGCATGGTCCGAACGTTTCCAAGGTAAAGTCCCGTTCTCATGTCGCTGAGCGACTGGGCTCGGTGCGTGCAGGCATCTGATAACGATCCGACGTGGACCTATCAGAGTCCGCTATCTCGCCTGCTGAAACGAGCGAACGAAGTCCGAGGGTTCGGAGTAGTAAAAGGCACGACAGGAAGGGTAGCGGGTCTGGTGAGCAGTAACTATACCTATATATATATATATATATATATATATATATATACACATATACGTACAGGTCAAAGTTGAACGCCGAGGGCGATACCACCTGAGGGTGAGACCGTCAGTGGAGGTTAGGGTCTTTGGCATCATCGTAACAGTCCTGGGCGTCGCTATAACCGGCTGCATTTCGAATTAAACGAATTGTGGAAAACTGCCATTCGATTCGGCTCGCTGCGCGCAAATACTCTTTCCTTCCGGGGCCCGAGGATAATTTCGGGAAATCTTCGTTCCTGCTCACGGAAATGGAAATGCCCACGTGACCCGGCCACGCTTCCTGCGCGCCGGCGGCTCCTCCGCTCTTTCTTCTTGCTCTTATCGTTATCGTATTCGCCAAGGGAAAAATGTCCCTAGGCAATTGCGCAACAAATTAGTGATAACGGTTTATCGCCCCTTTACAGTGTTGTTTTTCAACGAAATTCCTGATTCTGACAGATTGTTTTTTTACTTTCGTATACATCTGTGCTGGAATTTTCAAAATTAAAGAAATGATTGCTCAAAGCGTCTTTCGTATAGGGTATGTGTGCGCGTGAGAAGTTTTGGATTTTTTAGAGACCGAAAAAAAAAAGATGGAATTATTAAGGGATCAAAGGTCAGACTGACGTACGGTTATTGGTGTGAAAGAAAAAAAGGGCCGACAGGACCTGCCAGTTTTATAACGTGTACGTGCCTATCCCCCTGGATAAACTGGTTCCTAGTAAATTAGCAGCCCTATACTCGGACAAATTTGAATAACATCGTTAGCTTGACTCCAGGTGCACCCTTTCCTCTGCGGCTCTTATTTTCACATTCTTCTTTCGTCCCTTTCTCCCCTCCCTCTCCCTCTCGCCCCTTTCTCTTCACGCCAACAATCGCTCTATTACTCGGCAGACTTTGGATCAGGGACTGACGCCCTGCCCGTGGCTTTACCACCTGCGTGTAAATTTCTACGTATTTTTTTGTTCTTACACGAAATCGTATAGCATTAAAAATTTCACAATACAATTTTTTTTGTTTTTGGGAAAAATTTTCCAAAAAATCCAACCACCAATTAGCTGTGGGCTCTCGCAGATCGGCTATCGCGTACGGACTATAGGCGATACGCGAAACCGAGAATTTTGACTTTACCTACTTAACCTTCAATAATGCATAGAAACTTAACGGGCTGTTCTCTGTGTGCTGCATCCAAGCCACTTTTTGACCAGATCAAACTACAGTAGGTTAGAAGCACCGTTATTATCTACCCGTACAATTCAAGGCGACCTGTACGCACGCACAGGGTGTCCTGCCAATTAGACTCGAGCTAGAGAAATTAGTAGTCGAGGCATAGACGTTTAATTAGTAGCTAAGAATTTCGGCTGTCTCGTATCCAGGGACGAACAAGGGTGTCTGGAATAATAGGAAAAGTCAACTCTGGAATAGCCAAAGTTTTAAGGTCTCCTTGTATATGCATATATGTATATACAAGAATCATATTACGTACCGAACTCAATTCCATCTTGGAATTCGAGTGTTACGGCCACGAGACTGTACTCGATTCCTTGTACATTTTACTAGGCGGTAAATTTAAAAGAAACGTACCGCTCAGAGGTGTGCGTACCTGTACAATCCTTGAGAAAAGTTATCCTCAGAGATTGGAATGGAGCCACAGTCCTTGCAGGCTCCGTTAGCCCATATTTTCACCGCACTTTGACTTTTCGTCGTTTCCGGACCCTGCACCCTTGCATAAGACTTGGGCCTATTGGTACATCATCGTACTGCTAGCTCGGGTGTAGCTCTTAGCAGTGACTGTCCGACCCTTGGTAGTTGTACACCCTCGAGGTCCTGTGGCAGATCCAAGGAATTATTCTATTGTATCGACAGACGCCATTATTATCGAACCCCTATTATCAGTTTGAGCAAAGTTTTGTCCTGCGGGGATTTCTGGGGGATATATATTTTTTTCTTTCTCGCCGTTGCCAGAACTTCATTGACAAAAATAATTAAATCCCTATTTACGTACAGCTATTTTATTTTTTTCTCAAAACTTTACGATGATCGAGTTTTTGTTTTTTGATAAAATATTTTCCTCGTGTACCATTTTCACTGAGATGAGATGCAGCCTTTTTTACATTTCTTAGGTAATAATCGATTATATCCCTAGACGTACCACAAAAAGGAACTAGACGACTTTCCCTTTGTAGCTGGTGACGCAGAAACGAAGTGTGGAAGAAAAATCACTAGTCCTCGGTGAAAACATCATACAAGACATATACGTTTCTCGGCGTGTTCAGAGCGGGGGGGAGGGTATACAGATCCATTGACGGGGGGTGGGTCAGGTAAGTCCCAAAAATTCAGCACCTGGCGTCAGACCCTCACGCCCATAAATGCGCCCCAAACTGCAGCCCCAATGAGGCGGAATACCGCGTGAAGAATTTACGGGCCCCAGAGGCTGAATTTCCTGCAGTCTGGACCAAGGGTCGAGAACGACAAGAAAGAAGAGGAAGAACGACCATTGTCAAGATTGTGGGTCCCTATGGGACTCAGGCCCAAAATAACCAAAATTACGAAGGAATAGCCTACGGGCATCGTCCCGTGGAAAATTCTGTAGGACGAAAGAAAAAAAAATCGACCACCATTGTCCCAGGGTCACTCCACCGTGCTGCACGTCCCTGTATTCATTCTCCCTTACAAGTTACAACCCCCGCGAGAGACATTGTATTTTTCAAGTTTTTCCAAGATTTTCACCAGTCCCACCACCAACTGCTCTCGCCGTCATCCGTCGCGCGTATATAAGGGAGGCCTTTTTTTTCTTCATTTTATTCGACTTTGATACTCCTTTTCGTAAGCGCCAGGTGTCACGTTAGCCCCGTCTGAAAGAATTTTGACCGATCGTCTCCAGCCTCCTTTTCCTCCCTTAAACTCCATCCCTTCCTTCTTTCTCTCAAACATCAACCACTCTTCATCCCCTACTCTTTACACGATCAATAATATTTTAACCCCTAAAAATGCATTTCCACCCCCTCGTTCCTTTACCCCCATACCGATTTGTTCCGTTGAAAAGAAAAATCTCTGATTGGTATCGAATTCGTGGGTCACCCTATAGAGTAATGAACGATAATGTATACTAGATGAATGATAACTCTGTTACGTGCTTCTACACGTATCTATAGAGTATCAATGTTGTATACCGCATACGTGTATCTAATGGAGGATCTTGTTTTTGAAAAGAAAATAATTTCTTCCCTCAATTTTCTTTATCTCGCTCTGCCGCTTATTATTTTACGAATTTTCAATCCAACGGCCAATCATCGATCTCGAGAGAAGTGGATTCAATTTCGCTGCTGAAGTACACCGATGACGTCGCTCGTGTGTGCGCGTATATAAATGCTCCTGGTACAGTCCGATATAAATTATCTCACAAAGTGAAAAGCGTTTATCTCTCCTGTCGGTTTACCACAGGGTTTCTCGGGGTTCTTACTTATCTTGTACAGTCTTATCTGTGTGCGTATATATATGTATACCCGGCTCCACGTGCGAGCACAGTATAGTACAACACCATTGAAAAGCTTCCCAGGTATTCCTATGGGATCAGGTAGTTACCTATGTAGCCGCTACGTTGGTACGTATGTAGAAAGGATAATAGGGTAAGTATAGGAAGCTGGGTAAGGCTCGAAATTCAACTAGGGAAATCTAAGAAAAATATTTGCGGATCTGGCTACCCCGCCCTTGTCCCACGGGCAAAAATCAAATTTTAACAGGAAACGGTGCTCGGTGTTACGGCAGTGCGAGGGACGGAAGAAAAGGGAATAAACAGGTAAAAATGGGGGTTCGTTTCGGTCGGAGAAAAGGAAGGAAAACACAGGTGACGAAAGTCAGAAGTCGATGCGTCCGATGGTTTTGGGGATGCTGGGCTGTAAAAATATTTTTTTTCGGACGACCTACGAAATTTTGACTTTTGGGTAAATCCGATCTTCTCTCGTCTCGAAGGACACTTATTCAATGGTTAGAGTCAAAGATACCTGTATCGTATCCTTCGGAAGAAGGAATAATTTTTCTAAGTTATCTTTGAGACACGCTTTTTTGAATTATCTCGATAATAAAAAGTGAAATTAAAAACAAATTTTGAACTTCAATTAAATTATACTGAACTTGCTTCGATAAAGGACTGTGTTATTTTCAAAATATTTTTCTAATCAACTTACCACGCAGTAGACACAAATTGTTTATTAATGACTATCGCATTTTCGTATGAAGCTGCAGTCTAGACCAATAAGAAATTCACCAGAAATCCTGCCAGTCATCAAAAGACCCGCCGTTATGGCCCACGGGTGAATTTTCGAAAATTACTGGTTGTCAAGAATTTAGAGTGCACGAGGCACACGGTAGGGCGTGTAGGCAGTAACCACGAGGTGCCTATACATGTATACCATGTATAGCCAGCGTATACCACCAACGCTAAGGGTTGACACGGGATGTTACAGCGTTCCATAAAGTGCCATAGGGTTCCATGGGGTGTCGTAGGGTGGCATCGGACTACTCCATGGTCTTTTAACCTAACCACGCGTCCAAGCCATTATCCATTTTCTCGGCAGCACCTGCCCATTTTTCCGGAGGCCAATTTCTCTCTTCGCCCTCCGGCGTCCCTTAGCGAGCCGCCCCTGTACACCCACTCCGCTCTGTCAATTATAACCATGTAGCTGCTATATACATATAGTATATATATAAAGCTTAGTTGCTATTTACTAAAGTCTAACTTCTTTCAACCGCCGATAAACGCGGTACGCGAAGTTACCTGTGGAAGTAAACATTTCTTTTACGTCGGGACTGTACAAAAAGATTTTTTCGCGTTCACTCTCTCTCTCGTGAAAAAATAAAATAATAAGAAAGCAGATTTCTCTTGATTCCAAGAAATAATATTGTATAGCCCGTTCTTTGCCTAGTAATTGTTTTCAATTAATTTACCCACAGTAAAATATCCCACTTTTTTTCTTATCCATGTAAAAATTATTACGCGGATTCAAAAAAATTTAATTTTTAAGAAATTCGTTAAATTTTCTCAAAATCCACTACTGGCTTACCCAACGGCACGCAAGCAGAACTATATAGGTATACCTGCACGATATTCTTATCGTAATCATTCAGTCAAAATGATAGCATACCGCATGGGTACTGATTGTTTAATTAGAGGTTTGTTTAAGAGTGAAAAAAAATTGAACCTCACGTTAACCAGACAAATATTTCCAGGAACGTAAATCAACTCGAATGTCGGACAGTGACTAAGAAAGAGAGTGAGGGAGTAAATAAGAAGCAGAGTAAAATAAATAAAAAAAAAGAAGTAACGAAATACACAAAGGCGATTCGTTACGAATGAGGGGTAAACAGTCTATTTGAAATAAAAGGGAGTGAGCCGACGGACGGTGGTTATACTGGCACTGTGTATTCGAGCGATAGGTATTTCGTGATTTTTCCTCAAGGCGAACCCTCACTAAAATCTCATCCATTCATAGAAGAACCTCAGGTTATTTCGTTACGCACAATTTTCTGCTCGCTTCATTCATTACGGCATTTACGGAAACGAACGTCACGCCGGTCATTGTTAATTTTTTTTTCCATTCCCTTGCACCTTCCTTCTTCTCTTGGCTGCCGCAGTTCTATTTTTTTTTTTCGTTATGCTCTTTTTCCAAAATTTTCTTCTCGCCTTCGGTTTGTTCGCTTCCTCTCGAATAACCTTGGCCGGGTTGCTCACGCTGGGTATCAAGATTGAAACCGTCCCCTCCCCTCCCCTCTGTCCCTGAACCAAGAAATACAAACACGGTGCTGCAAATGAAATGCATCCTAGTGCATCGGGAAAAATTTTCAGTGAACTGACCGTAGAGAATTTCCTGAATGTGGGGCGAATAGTTATATGGGGAGGGGGGAGGGGGTGGAACTAAGAGAAAGGATGGTTAGAGAGTGTAAAGTACTATACTGAAAATATTATATTTTGCATTAAAGTTTTTTTTTATTTTTTTCCCCTATACGTATACGAGTTCTTTTTATTACGTGAATCTAGTAACTTTTTGAGTGACAGATAATTCTTGCTATCTTGGTCCGTCTAGGGAATTATTTCAAATTTTTGTCACTAGCTTCATCAGACGATCGATTATTGATTCGTGAAGTGGTAGAGGGAAATGTGTTGTTTTTTTAAATGTGTATTCCTATTAATTCCTATATTCCCTAATAGTGAGCGCCTATATGGAATCCTTGAAACTCGACCTCGTTAGTCAGAACAAAAAAAAAGCTGGGTCCAAAACCGCGAAAATTCCGGCGGCGCGTGCCGAACGCAGTAGACCGGAATAGTAATTTTTGCATCGTTTTCTCCTTTTTTATTCAGATTTTCACAAACTGCAAATAGCCTAAATATATATTTTTTTTCCCCCCCAAAAAATACATTAGGCTCATCCTGCGCTCCTCTTGCGGCCGCATATTATTCTTATTTGGCGGCACAATTTTTTCAGAGGGATTCGAAGTGGGAGAAATTTTTTATTCGTCACGAATTTCGGGCACTGCCGTTGGGAATCATGTAATTTACCCCGTCGATTTCTAAAAATAGTTCAACGGATACGCACGTATAATTCAAACTATTTAGTCACCGATCGAAGGCACGACAAAAATTATTTTTAAATATAGAAAATACAGTCGAAGTCGTACGCGGGTTTCCGTACGAATAACATCCCAACGTCCGTAAAGGATTTGACTGTTAAAAATTGAGGGTTTGCCAGCAGCGCGAGGATTTAGAGTGGGAATGAAAAGAGGGGAGAAAGAAGGGAAGGAGGAGGAAAAAAAAGAAAGAAGAAAAGTTTCATCTCCGCTTTGGATATATAAAAGAGATGTATACAGGGCGCGTCGACCATTGAGAAATCCGACGTCGCTCGTCCCGTCTCGTCGCGATACCGAAGCAATCAGCGATAATGTCCGCCGGTTCCCATAAAGAAAAAGAGCCGATAACCAAATCCTTTGATCCTCTATCGGTGTTCTAGACTCTGGCGGACCTAGTCCCAACCACTACCACTGTCTATACGTATGGTATAGTATAATATAGCATAGCACCGGCATCAGCATAGCATAGCACAGTACAATATACCTGTTCCAACCCCTAGCATAAATAGAGAGCACATGAAATAGTCTTTATAAAGGGGTTTGTAGCTGATTTTATTTTTCTGCCTGGTACGTAAATACGCGTCTGTCTCCATACGTTTCTATATATATTCTCGACATATTACCTATTTATAAAAGTAGATACCGTCAGATATAGTGAAGCGATACGACAGCGTGCAATGAAAAAGTGAATTTTTCCACAAAAATTTTCCGAATCGACCCCGCGATATGAGCATAAAACGTGGGGAGGGGGGGGGGGTGAATTTAGAAAATTTTCACATATGAATTTCTTCCCTCAATATAAGGATAAGTTATATTTACGTGGTGTACAAATTTTTTTTGCAAACTTCTTTCATCCTACCACCGAGCAGGACGAGATTTCGCAAAGAGTTAATAATCCAACCCTTGCCAAATTTAACTCCATAATGAGCACGTGGCTTAATTAACCGGGGATCGGGTGGCGCATAAAAACTCTATGAGACGAGATTAAACCATGTCCTTGGATAGATGGACGTTGAACCAACCGGACGATCCTATCTTTTTCCTACGATCCTATCCTCTCTTTACGCCGGAATTAGCCGGCGACATTGGTCGCACGTAAATCCAGACTAAATCGAGCCCGAAGCTTTGTGAAACTTTATAGGGCAGACGGAGCCACCTAGATTCCAAGTACCTCTTGGATAATTGTCGAACAGTGAGTTCGTTTGAGCTTAACAATAATTGATAGTAAGAATTGTTAAATATATTTAAAAAAAAAAATTTCATAGCTAAATTTCGCCTGAGTCTTCCTAGTAACTTTTCCCGTCCTATAATTTCCCTAGCGAATCCACAGCCCTGATACAGCGAACTGCCGCCAAGCTGTATGCACACAGAGCCGTCACTACGTAAACACAGACGGGACTTCAGCGGTAAATGAAGTACCTAGGAAATTTTCAGTGGTCACTGACGAGATGTACTGCTGTAAAACGAAAAAAAAGTCACTAGGGACACCGGTCGTTCTTTCGGTTTGAACCTGGTAAAAGTGAAAACAATTTTTAATTGGTCCTTGGAATAAAGCGAAAATCAGGAAGAAATGTTTTTCCTTGTAAAAAGGATCATTCGGCTCTCCGGTTCTTCCCACATCCCCCCCCCCCCCACTCAGCCTTCATTCCCTTCGCTCTCCTCGACGGGAATACTAATGACGTGCCAAAGTATTCACGCGGTATTACCAACCCGGCAAGTATTCGTATTATGCCGCGCCATTCCGGGACTCTTGGGGTCCCTTTTTGGCACCGCTAAATGGAACTTTCATAAATTAGGCGAAACATTCGTCCCGTGAGATTCAAACGGTCGGAGGGGTAGTAGACAGCGGTGAGAGGGGGAGGGATCCTTTCGAAGCAGTTTTGCACGTGTACTACAAGGAAGGGTGGCTAAAAGTTAGTTTAGTCGAGGTTAAAAGTAATTTCGTAAACTTTCGTCAAAAGGTGAATAGCTCGGTTGGAAAGAGGGGTGGTAGGACCTGGTGATGGTAGTCAAAATGTTGGCAGCTTACGTATATAGATATATATATAGGTTCGGTGGTCATTTTACCCTTGGCAAAAGTGTGGTAAAATTGGATGGTGGCCTTGAAATTGAACGAACCTTTATCAAAGAAAACAAAGAGCGGCTGGATAAAAGGGAGGGGTGTAGAAATAATAATAAATAGTTAGGGGATGAAAGGATGTGTAGTTGACTGCAAGTGAATACATATATACATATATACATATACATCGTGTATATATATATACACGATGCACTCTTCACATCGAGTACACTGCACTACCAATGTTGATATTATTTTTTTACTGTCTTTTGTCTTCCTCGGATCCCCCCACCATTCCTTACAGCACGAATTAATAATGAATGTATACATAGCTCTGATAGTGGAATATATTCCCCCCCCCCCCCCCAAAAAAAGAAGAAAGTCGTATATCAATTTTTTTGACAATTTACGACTACCGCGTGCTGCTACACTGTAATCCTCAATTTATGCACCGATAGGTGTCAATTTGGATGCGAGTCTCCTGCGTAAATTATTTCGAAAGGCCCCCCCCCCCTCACCCAACCTGTATCACCTGTCAAGTAGGCAGGCGGGTGTACCCTTCTAAGATTGTCAATTTCAATGAATACGTCACGATGTAATTCGCGTCGTGTAAATAAAAAAAATGCACATCCACGATACGATATAGAAACGAAGAGTCAATAAATCGATTTTACACTACGTAGAATAAGAAGTCGCGAGAAAAGAAGAGCAATACGTCAATCCTGCGCGAGTGGATCTCGCAGAACGTGAACGAGAGATCTTTGTGAAAATGTAAAATGGGATATGTCTTGCTGTGTCCCTAAGAAGGAGAAGGAAGAAAGAAGAATAAGAAATGAGTCACGATATACTCAGCCCTACGGCATAACGGCAACTGAATACGTCGAACCTTTCTAGGGAACCGTAGGGTTCACTTGGTACTACGAGTGTACCGAGACTCTCGAGTGGTGGGAGTCTGTATTCGATACCGATTGGTCCATACGCCATTGGTGGGGGTAAATGACCGATGGTGGGGGGTGGTATCAGATGCAATAGGATGCATATAGTGGGGGAAATCTTACGGACTGCTGGAAAGCATTTATCCCCGTATACCGCATATAGCACTGAATGAGAGAGAAAGAGACAGAACATACACACTGGTACAAGAAACCGGCGACAGAGGCGCCACCGTGGCGTCTCACGGAGAGACCTTGGACAGACGGCACAGTCAGTTGCCATCGAGCCGCCGCGCCGTGTGGACAGTCGTGACGGATACGTGCGTGGGTTCGCATTCACGTTTTATTTTATCCAGTAAAATACGCGAGATACAGTCTACGAAATACGTATGCGAGGGATATGTTATATTTATTTATGTATTTGTATGCATACGTATTTAATGAAATCGAATAACGCGGGAGTGCTATGTGTGTGCTTGTGATATTTAATTATCGATAAAGTTAATTAATTATTCGACGAAACACATGTGCGCCGATCGTAACCTCTATAAGGTTACGGATACTGTTCTCATTATTATGCCAGCCACGTCGTGCCCGGGAAAGTCAAGATCGTCGCCGTACGCGATGATGCGATGATCCTCAAGGAACACTGTGCATCCGCCCTGACAATATATCGGGCCTCGTCGCCAGTCTAGTGTTACTTTCTAGTGATATTTTGTCGTGATTTGTGGTGTGTTTTTTTGTTTATATTGAAATATATATACGGTTAACGTTATACAGTTGGTTGTATTAACACCTGCATCATCCCGCAGTGACGAGCGATACTATGGAGAATAAAGGCGGGATGGTGTGTTGCCAGCAAATGGATAATAATGATTGCGGTGGAAAAAAAGTCACTAGGATCACCAGGGTGAGTGAACCTTTCCTATATATGTATCTAGTGTTATTATATGCGGCGTGCGATATCTGCACGAGTGTCACGCGAACGCGCGAGTGTCTTCGAAGGCCTTGTAAAAAAAAAAATTGTATGTGACATAAACTAAGCGAGATATGAAATCTCTACCGGGAATACAGATAGTCGTGCATTCTCGACGCTATGATGTGTCCATGATACGCGTTAACTGGAACGTTCGCTAGGGAGTTACGGCGAGTCGAGTATAGCCGACGTTAATGCCTCCTTCTGTGCGTATAACTATGTACGCGGTCTTACGATAAAGTGAGCTACCTGGAATCTGAATGGTAAAACAAATGCTATCGGCAAACCGAGTCTATAAACAATCGTCGTGGCCATCTTGCTTGTAACTGAATCTGTACGGTCTTATGAAGTACGAAGGGAAAGGAAAACTAAATCAAGACCTCGTACGACTCTTACGTGGATGTACGTTAAGACGCTTACGTGGATAAAGTTACTATATAAGTGGCTCGTTACTTCCACGTATATCCATGTTATTTGGCTTCGTGTGTGTAAAACGCAAGTATGGCGATAGGGTATGTACTAGGGACTTTAGCGTTTTGCCAATTCTACCGTTACTTCGCACGGTCACGCATGTACAGCGTGCGATAACATGTAACCAGCTGATCGTGTATCGTATACGCATTAGCTGCTGTCTGCAGTTGCAATATTCGTTTGCTTATGAGGTGTTTACGATTAAATTGAAATTTACGTATGGGGAATTTTTGAAGAAAAAAAATAGATGTTTTTTTGCGTATATCGTTACGGTACACAAACGTATTGCTTCGCTTTGAGTATTTCCTTTGTCCTTGCTTTCCCTGCTGGAAAAAGTTTGTGGGTTCCCGGGAAAGATAAAAATCTAGATTCCTTCGGTTTTCCTTTGTGCTGCGAAAATTTTATCCTTATTACTTGCGCCTTGGGAAGATGCATTTTACTCTGGCTGCAGGATGTTTTTCCGTGAAATTGCCAGTTTCCCTCGCGATAACCGCGACTGAAACTTTTACGCTGCCAAACGTCATCCTTTGCAACTAAATGCGATTTCCAGGACTCGGGGAATTGCATTGCTCGTACGCCTTAATGTTTGTCTTGGACTTTTTGAAATCTCGAACACGCCTCGACGGATTTTACTGACGTTTTTCGCTCTGGTATGCTGATGGTACGTGCACTCGTACCAGCATACGCGTAAACATGTGCACCATGTGCCACGTGTATGCGTGTGTGTATGAATAAAGGGTGGGATGAAATTCGTGAAAATTAGTACGTTCAGCAGCGTAGTGCACGTGAGTGGGTCCTTTGTTAAAAAAAAAAATGGTAAAATTTAACGGAGAGTACTTTTTGAATTTTCACGTTAAAACAAAATCCCTAGATTGAACATACTTTTTTTTTGCCAAGAAAGTAGAGGACTTTGCTATTGATCAATGTCTTGTCAATCTCTGAAGCAGCATTTCGTCTGTGCGTTAATTGGATCGCACGTGGGATCCACGATAAACGTTCGTTTTTTTTCTCGTATTTCTTTCATGCATGAAACATTTCTGTTTGATTGTCCGAAAAAAAAAAAACTATATATTCCCTAGGCGCGCTCCTGGGGCTGTCGTGCTTTACGATCAAAGATTAAAGCACGTTTCCATATGGGCCAGGTTGACTGCTATAAAAATGTCCGCGAGCATTGCTGCCAACATGTAGAATTGTCCGTTCACGCACTCTCACGTATGTACATCCATGTGGGAGCTGCGACAAAACCGGTATAACTGCTTTTATTTTCTTTTCGTTTCGACCTTTTTTTTTTGTATTTTCTATTTAGTTGCTGCTTTTTGTTTTACTCCACCGACGTTGGCAGCACGGTACAAGCTCTTGGACATTTACCCACGGGCACTGCGTGGGGTTCCTGGAATTTCATACGTGACGCGCGATGATCTTTCGAGTGACGTAATAATTATTTATCGAAAAGACAAGCAAAAAGAACTTTGATAGCAAAAAATTGTATCGCGTCGCTGCACCATGTCTGAATTTTAATTTTATTTATTTCAAAGCCAACAAATCGTCCCAAAATTTTTTTCCTTTCTGACTTTTCCTGTCCACGTGCTTCGGACAATCTGACACTTCGTTTCAGTTCGCTGTCGATTTTCCAACGGAGTTTTCTTCGATAAGGCATCTCGCGATAGACAAAACAGTGCTGGACTATGAAACTAAAACAACAATACGAGGAACAAGAGAGATAATAATCGTCTGCTCTTTAGTCTCTTATCGAATTGGACGTTCGTATGGTGGACAAAAAAAATGGAACGTAAAATAAAAGCATAAGAAAAGCACAAAATAAAAGAACACGACCAAAGATAACGTCGAGGCCTCGAAGACGCGCTTGACGCCAACGCACGAATCAATGTCCACTCGGGCGTCAGGAATAAAGTTGCATAACGAGCCGGGCAAAGATCCTGGCGACGTGTCGCAGTCATGAGAACAAACACAGAAGAGGGGCGACGGGGCTACCATTAGATCCTAATCGAGAGAAGTAAATAAAGAGGGAGAAACAAAAAAATTGATGGCCACGAAATAATTTTCCTGAAAAAAAAAATATTTACCCAGGTTCATCGAGACGGAAGGCGAAGAAGGAAGAAAAAAAAGTCCCTAGGACGATCGTCCACGTGAATAACACTTTGAAATGATACAAAAGAGAATCGAATTTTTCTTAAACTTTTTTCTTTCTACCAACCTCGCTGCATTAATTAGCATTACAAAGGGGGCGAGGGGGGGGGGGCAGGCAACATGCTTTACGTAATTTTTATACCTTGACGTTACATGCCCCGACGCCCGGTGCGGAACTGCAAGAATTAGTGAGCCGATGCATCCTCATGAAACTGCATAAAGTCTCGTATTACGAGGTCGACGACTACGACGCGCGACGACGTCGACATTAAAGCCGTCTTTCTATGAGGATCCTTGTACACGATATACATGCGTGTAAGACATATAGGGATACATGTATATACACGGTAGATATATATATATATACACATATATGGTGCACATATAGTACAGCACTGTAATACGACGTGTCTTGGAAAAGGCGTTAATATTTAACGGCACGGACGTGGCCGGTCGCTCAAGCGAAATGCGCCTTTAGCCCTTGGCAACCCTTATACGTGTATCTTGCCTATTCCTCTCTCTTCCAAGCCCCATTGCAATAAGTCGAACCATTTGCACGCTTCATCCCCCCTTTTACGCTGTTTCATCCCTTATTCGCCGCTCCTATGTCTCTTTCGCTCTCGCCCTTGCTTCACCATTATCATACCAGCCCTGACGTCTCTCGCGATACAACCCTTTTGGGCTCTGCGCGCTTCGTCCCAACCCCTCCCGGCTGCTGTCCCACCCTTCCCCGATACCCTCGTTTCGCGCTACTGGCAAATATGCTGGAACCGATTGTCATTAACGTTAACGACACCACTCATTATTTAAAGGGCCATCATTGGCAATTTCGAGTGCGCTCGGTGCCTTGGGCTCTCGGTTACGAGGAAAATATTTTTTTTTTAATACATTTTTGAAAATTGATATTAAACTTCCGTACTTCGTGTTCGCGCGTTTTAACCCATTTTCGCCTTTACCTGCTTTCACCCATTTTCGGCTCATTCGTCGTCGCGACTTCAACCGGACAGCAGGGACTGCGACCATTGTCCTTGGTTTCCCTGTTCTCGAGGCGTCGCGACGACCGTCGGCTCCTGGCTGAATCTCTTGTTATCCTGGCGACTCCGCCTCTCTTTCGAGTTTGCTTCTGTAGTTGCCCAGTGTAACCATGACTGCGATCTTCATATCCTAAATTTTGACCGCAGCTCTCCTCTTTCCTCGAACGTGCTTGTTTTCGTCCACGAACATTAGACCGAGCGCAATTTCGAAACTGGAGGAGGTAGAAAAATTTTTGAATTTGAAAAATAAGAGATCAGTCTCTGTCACGAGTTCGCGTAATTTTTCGTAATGGTATAATTCCTTTTTTTTTTTTTGAATCCCTATCCCCGTATACGTCACCGAAAACGATCCTCAAAATTCCCCGTACACGTGTATACATTTTGATTTCGATAGGAAGTCGATGACGCAACAGTGAAATAAGACGAGCTGTCTCCGGCGCGTCCGAGCGGCTTAAGAGAATTCTCTTAGCCGGGTAATTATCGGGGCAACGGCCGTGACAGTTTAATCTTTTTGATAAATCGTCGTCGCGAAAACCGGGCCCCGAAGACGAATAGTCGCGCTACGACGTTGACGCTCGCGTCGGGCGACGTCCCTAGCGCGTGGCGATAAGGCAGGGCCGGGGAATAAGAGAAATAGGTGGGAATAGAGGAAAATTGGAAAGGAAGAATAGTGGAGTTTGCGAGAGGAAAAAAAAAAGAAATCGAAGAGCCGGGACATGGGGAGGGAGTATTTTTTTTGTTGCAAAAAAAAGAACAGTCTCACTCGCGATTAGAATAAACAAAAATATCAGTGAGGATCGATTTTCTGTAAACGGGGAGACGATAGAATGGAAGATGCATCTAGTGCCTTCGAACAAAGAAACTATTAACGAAATTGTAACGTCATCCAATTAATTTGTCCAGGGAGTATTTTGAGGTCATCCAAGCGGCGCATCGGCGCCGCTTTGTATCTTAGTGCACTCCACGTGTCCGTATGCGTATCTATATGTGGCCGTATGTGTAGTATCTACATGCACACGTGTGTGTGTGCATAGGTAGATGCATCACTTGAAACGGTCTCACTCGTAGAACAGTACGCTCGTCAGAGACTAAAGGATTCTCGTATTCATTAGACGGGGACAGGAGGTCACGTGGTATTTTCCCCTATAATCCTCAGGATGGAAATAACTAGACGTTAAAATTTAACTAGAACCCGAATGGACTCTCGCTGCTTTTCCGCAAATGATTTCTCCTCCCTACCCCCCTACCAGTAATTTCTCTTATTATTACTCAGCCGAAGCACCTTACCCGAGAGAGAGACTCCGCGGCAGCGCATTTTCCGATCCCACCGCTAACCGGTTTGAACTGGATATTCTGGATATTTCCAGAGATATCCTGCGGGACGATAAAGGACTCGGAATACCCCGGTTAAGTTAATATGGGATCTATTTGGTTACCTGGGCGATCGAGGTTGGTATTACTGTGTCCGGATAAGTTTTCTATATTCCATTTTTACCACTTTTGTCTCTATACTCTCGTGTCCGTATCTTCTGTTCCTCATTCGGTTCGTGGTGTCCTAGGGAATTTTCGCGACTTCTCGTTTTTATTCTTCGACTCCTCTTATCTGGTCTCCCCCATCGCCTTTCTCTGACTTTCTTCTTTATTTCTTATTACCCCGTCTAAGTCCGTTTGTCACTTGACCTAATCCTGGTCTCTCGAGTGAACCAACTGTAACATGTATGTGTATATATATATATATCTCGCGAGATCTAAAAAGGTCAAATGATATCCTGCCGGTGCGATAAAAGACCGAGGAACCGCGGTTAACTTAATACGAGACTTCTGGGACCTTTTCGAATCGCTGAGGATTACCGCGTAGGATAAGGGGCCCGTATATCCTTTTCACTAGGGAATTTTCTTTCTTCGACTTTTCCCCGACATTTATTAGCTTGTGTGTGTATATATATATATGTGTGTGTGTGTATGTATACAATATTTGGATTTGGTATGTAACCGAGTCGTTCTTTTTCTCGCTAGACGCCAAATAAAATCCGGAAAGATCGCGTGACGCGAAATATCCGTAAAATCCTTCCGAAATCCTCCGGCTGAAGGTCTAGTCTCGGGTCTATCGTGATTTCGGGGACGTCGCGACGCCCAGCGCCACAACCGCATTCCCCGAGCGAAGCGTCGTCTCAATACCATCGCGCGCAACTCCCAATCTCTACTGTGGTCTCGACCTGAGCCTTCTGGCTTGGGTTGGGCGGGTGGGTTCATTTCTCGAGAGAAAATACGCGGCCGGGAGTCGTCAGGAGTCTACGCGATTTTCGCGTTCTCGGGACGAAGTGTAGCGCCTTTATAAGGGCGGCCTCCAGCGACGAAATACCACGACCCGACTCGCTGCGAAAATTTCTCGATCGTCGAGAACGCCGACGTCGCTCCCATGTCGTGACTCCCGTATGGGCTTTACGTGTGCGACTTTATGCCGCAATATCGCGCGATGCGTGCTCGACCTGCTAATTTTCGCCAACCCTTAGTTTCATGGATATATATATATATATTGGTTTGTATACCTAGATAGTCCCTACGATTATCCCATGGAGAATCTCGTGAGCTTGGTTCTCCCGATGAGGACTAGCCATAATGCCACGTTTTCAAAATTTGTGCAAAAATTTACTGTTTGGTATTAAAAAAAAAAATTTATTTCCCGAAAACTTCGAATAAAAGAACAATAAATTTGCCAATTTCACGTACAAGTTATTACACGGAGAGAAGGATCTGGTAGAAGTTGCTAAGCCATGAAAGTAAAATCTACCAAGGTAGCATTGTACAGCAGCGCTATCAGCGAATACATTGGAAGTCTTACAAGTACCATAGGAATTTTTACCGAACGAAAATAGCAATTTTTTACGTAACGCCGCACATAACAACACCTCTCATATGCCGAAAGAAAAGGCAGAGACGCGAGCGTCAATTCGCGGCAACAGCGACACCGCTTACTATATTTTATGGTAAAAAGTATCAGTTTTCATATAAAAACTATTAAAAGTCATGGCAAAATCTGCGATAACAAAAATTACTATTTTATCGAGTAAAATTTATTTTCTTTTAGAATAATATTTGCCAGTATGTCGCTATAGTCTCCATGTACGAGAATTTTATGGTACTTCTTTACTCGATAGAGTCGGTACTTTGTACCCAGATCCTTCTCTCCGTGATAAGTACCCGTACGCGATTTTTATTCGCGACGATTTCAACGAGGACGACGCGTTTTCGCAATCGGCCTTAGAAAGGCCGGCGTTTGCCGGTTTAATCGCAGAATCGTTCGCGAAAGGTCAGGTTTCTATGGATTATATATGTGGAACGCGGAAAGACGGTTTTTACCGACGTTTTCTTCACGATTCTTCGCGGAATTTCGCGCTGCGCTCAGCCGCGGCGACAATTAATCATTCAGCACGGGTTTCCGTACGAGACTAGCGCCTCCAGAGGAGAGCCAAATAGAAAGATTCTTAATTGCTTCGCTCTCCAGGCGGGAGCATCGACGTTTCATTTAATTTTTCCTTCGAGAAAAATTGCATCCATTTTCGCCAGCCGAAGGAATTGCGCGACGGACCCGAGGCGCGAGACGACAAGGACCATTTTTCATTTTTGACGATCCCCCCGATGTATTAGACTTTAAAAATTTTTTTCTTGCAATCGTTAAAATTGAAGGAAACCAAATTTTTCGGAAAAAATTCATTTTACGCTCTTAAAATTCACGTCGAGATTTTCCGGAAAGGAGCAGATCAGCTTGCCAATTGGCCAATTATCTCCGGCCGAGTAACGCGTTGGATAATAATTAGCTTCGGGCTGGCCAACAATAATCGGGCGGACTCGTGGCCCATAGTGGATACGAACAATTGATCCCGTAATGTTGCTACGTGAGTCGAGTCAAGTATACTCGAGTTTGCTGCACACAATTGCATAAGCTGCTAGGGAATTTCTGCATCGACGGTTAGCCAACGTGCCTCAAGTGATTGGAGAGGCCACAGTGTATTTTCGGCTGTTTTACCTTCGAGTCGCGATATAACTTTCGCGCACGTATACCGTGGTATCTGTGTATTTTGCGGGTGAATATTGTTATTCTAAATCGAACATTACGACGGGTATACAATGCAGTTTCTGAGCTCGACAGAGACATCGAATTCACTGTTCAAATATCACTATTTCCAATCAGCGACAGCCGTTCAATTCACGTGTTCGTTAGGTGTATTCACGTTTTGGTAACATTGGACCTCCAGGTACGCACTATCAAGGAATCCATGTAATCAAAATTTTATGTTTTTTTTTTTAAATCGGTTGACAAAAAATTCCGTTGAATAATCATTTTCATGATTTATACCAACTAAAAAACTATTTAAAAAAAAAGGTACAATAATTTAGTACGATAATCGATATTCAATGAGGCAATCATTTCCAACGATTTCGCATGACTGTCCTGCATGGCGGAACAGTGATGCTCATCATCCAAGGTCGGAATCCATTCTCGTGCAATCATCAGCCCGCTGGAATGCCAAATGGCTGATGATGATATCCCGACCGGGATAAATTCACACGTAACGCGTATGGGCGTGCGTGTGCTGTTCAGGAGCGACTGTTAACGTAAATGCGTTATAGTGACTTTTTGTCGAGATCTAGTAATTTTTTTTTGTTAAATTATGTCTAGATGCTCTAAATGATCTATACAAATGCACGTTGGTTTTTGGTGTTGCACGTTTCAAAATGACATTTTGAATTCCGGATGTATGTAAATTATGATTAATGATTTTCACTTGGGGTTGGTGGGGAGCGGTGGGGGGGAGGGGGGTCGGTCCTTCCGGTGACGCGGCGAATGAGTTGTGGGAATTGTGGAATTAATGATTGGAGTTTACGATACGCCGAGAGATTAATGAACGATACCAGAGAATTTGCATATAGGTATCCAGTTGTCTGGGGGAAAAAAAAAATTACCGCACTCTCGAGGCGAATCCCATTGTATCACGATCGCGATATTCAGTCAGCTCGAGAGTTTTCCTAGGTAAATTTTTCGACTTTACGCTTCATCGACCTCCCGGGGAATAACGCTAAGGAGGGGAAGCCGTATCAGTGCAGGTCCCGGGGGTCAAAAGTATTCGCGGATATTTAATATAGAATGTCGCCGGTGCACGTGGGATTAGCCGCGAAGATCCCATAGAGTAATCCGGCTGGCTGTACGTGTACGTATCCGTATAGTAGGTACGTAATAAGTATACGTGTAGAGTCGGTACGTATTAAAACGACGAGAAGCGGCGGCCGAGAAATATCCCATCTAAAAAGCTAAAGGCTTTCATGGGAAATCTGGTAAAGCCGCGAGCACCGCGGGTGGTTCGTGAAAATTCCCTAGATGGTCGTGCCGTTGCCAACCGCGTGCGGTATCGCGGGTGGTAGTTACAGGATTTGATTGCGAGTAAAGGGGGGTGGCGGTGGGGGGGGGGGTTAATTTAAAATATCCCCAGACGACCCAGAAACAATCGAGTGCTGGTTGGTCACCCTTCGCCATCCCCATGAATTTTGGTAATTCAAAATGTAAGGGTACACCAATTCCCCCCCCCCCCCCCCCCTAAAGGGTGTCTATCCATATCCACGTAATACTCATACGGATACGTGTACATACGCCCCATAACAATCCTTACCCTCTAGCCACCCCTATGCAATCTCTACTCGCACCAAAAACCACCCCATCACTGTCCCATATAAGCGGATTACCTAGGGATTTCGCGTTACCTTCGCTTAACATTTCATCCCTTCGACCCCCCCTACTCACGAGTCCGAAATTTCAACCCTCTTACACCCCCAACCCTCCCCCCAAGGGCCGTTCGTCGACCCTTCCCCGTTTCGAATTAACGGGCAAAACGCCACTTTACCGATCACACAAAATCTCCCCATACAGAGGCACATAGATGGATGCACACAAGTAGGACATCGAAGCCTGCCAACCCCCCTCTCTGTCTTTGTACACAATTCGACACTGTCCATTGAGTATGGTACAAAGTATGGCATTGTCATGGGGATTTAACTTTTGATAGGTGGGGAGGGGAGGGGGGAATTGGCTTCCCGTAGTTTCTCACCTGAAAATCCCTATTGAATGGGATATGCGTTATATTCCATAGGGGATTGGTCACCCCTTCGTTTATGCACGCGTCACACTGCTTGCGATTGAATCGTGCAACTAGGGACATTTCTCGGATTAACTGCTTCCAGTTGGCATTTGACTCTGTTCTCGAGCAATCCTACCACTTCCCGTCACTTCTATGGCTTGCTTGATGTCGTTACGGTGTTTCTTTTTTTTTTTGCAGGTTTTGACTCGTTTCAATTACGCTAGGGAATTTTACTCGTGGGAATAAACGCGGCACTGCTCCAGGTCGACCGGAGGACTTTACAAGTGGATCTTATCTGTTTTCGTTTAATTAAAATCGCCACGCACTCGAAATCCTCTGGGGATAATTTTCGAAAAATCTTACCCAAAGAAGCTTCGCTCATGATATTTTCTTAAAGTAATGTGAAACACGCTGTAAAAACAAGAAATCCAAATTTTACGTTATCAACAGTCCCGCACGTCCGCGCATCGAGTATGCTACTTTGTTTCCCTTTTAAGGTCTATCCCGACGAATATTGAGTCAACCTAACTGGGTGTGGTTCCTAGGGATTTTTTTTTTTTGGTTTAACGATTCAACGCCTCGAACCTCCCGATCCTTAAACGAAGTCTTTGACGTTAACGCGCACTCGAATGTCTGATCGAATTCCGCCGTGTCTGCTGGTCCGAAAGCTCCATTCGCGCGTCCCGTAGGGATGTCAAAAGGAAATGGGGTTAAAATCCGGTCACAGTCGTAGCTTTAACCTACCCCTATTTACACTGAGAAACCCCATGGCGATTAAAAGCCCCGGGACGTCGGTCCCGTAAACAGACGAGCGCACGACGAACGGCAACAGTGCATCCCTATCCCAATACACGCGCCGCCTGTATACATATACATACGCGTCGAATATCGACTCGTCGTCGTTTCATGAAAATCCGCGCGTCAAATTAATTTCGCAGATTGCGACAATGCATTCGCCATCAGCGAAACCGTATATATGCCTGGTATCGATTTGAGCCGTGAGAAATAAAAAATGAGGGTGCAGGGGGCCCAGCGTGGAAGGAGCGAGGGATGGCGAATGAAAATTACGTGTTTACTCCCGGCGCCCTTATACAAATAGGGGATGATTCGATGTCAATTAAAATGGGAATCCGATCGTTAATACCGGGTGTCCTCGAAGCGCGTGCTACGATCGAAGTCCCGACGGCCCTTTCCGGCGGCGTGCAATAATTCTTAGCTCGCGTCCACAATCGGCGACAACCTCGTTGCCGATTCCAGTGGAAATGGGAAAAATCCACGACGGCATTTAAATCGCGACGTAATTTATCATCGGAAATAGTTAAAAGCGATAAATACTCTTGGCAAAATAAAAGTCACTAGACCATCCCCGGTAAAATCCCTAGGTGACAGAGCACGTATTAATGTCCTCTCCTTCGCCGGGATATACGTGTTTGTTGTATCTGTGTATATACATATATATAACCAACCCCCTGAATCTGTCGAGCAAAACGAATGATTTGTTAGGGGTGGCTTAAGCTTCGTTACCGTCCTCCAGCCATCCGGCGAAGTCCTCCGACTCTCCAGCCCCTAGGACGACCTCCCCTCCGTCAGCCCCAATCCAGTCCGCCTGCATCGCACTGAGCCGCGTCACGCCACGGCCCTGACTACTACATCCGGCTCGTTGCATCTCGCGGATTACTCATGGCTTTGGCGCAGCCCCCGTGGAGATGCTTAGCGCGAAAAGGAAATGGCGAGGGGCAGGAGAGACGGGGGCATGGAAATAAACAAGCACGAAATAATAAGAGAAAAACGCTGTTACGGGACAGCCGGGAGTGTCTGGTGGGTGGGTGGGGTGGGGGGTGAGAGGCAAAATGTTAAACACGCAAAGGAATTTTTTTTTAAGGGATGATCCAATTACACGTCACCTCGAAGGTACATGATGAACAGTCGTGTTACCTAATCAATTTTTAATTGAAAAAGAACAACTTTTAACAACAAGCAATCCTGTCCGATGGTCATGTACTTATATGGCGGTACGAATGACGTTTGTTATCTCGTGCTTATCAGTTCACTGATATTCGAATGAATTCGTATGACGGATCGCGAAATTTTTCATATATTTCTTCGTTGTACCGCGTAGCTTTCCTGCTTGGGCTGAGTGTGTAGTCGTGTATGCGTGGGCAGGCAGTACCGTTTTGTTACCTTACAAAAATGGCCAGTCGAGTTAGTACCACTACACTAAGCTTGCTGCCTAGGTGACAGGTAGGCAGGTTGATAAAATGGCGTGTATATATATATATATATACCAAGGCCGTATATATCTCCGAGAAGAAACACGCGACACTAGTTACTTTCTGGAACGTGATTTCTACTCCGTTTAGCCGTAAGGCGACAAAGTCCGCTTGCCGGCTGATCTAGTGACTTTACGTGACTGTGGATATACACTGTCCTAGTGACATTCTGGAACATCGCAACCGATGACGATATTCGTTACACAGGCGAAGGGGGGAGTGCTTGGAAAGTTAGGCGGGGGTTGCAAAATCTGGGGAAATTAAAAAATTCGTATCGGCAACACTTTTTAAACGCTCTCGATCACTGGCGTTCTCCTTGTACTTACTGTTACGTAACAGGTTTTTCATTTTTATTATCGCGTTCAAACCAAAAAAAATAGAAAAATTTCCTGTAACCCCCTACGACTCTGTGTGCGTACGCGTATCCTGGGTGTAATTGGTACAGCGTGCGTGGCTTCGTGTACCCACATGTTCTGCGTATAGGCGATAGTATCGGATGTCATTGGATGGGGTTTAAACAATCTCTGTCTCTGTCTCTCTCGCACTCTCACGATCAATTCTCGTTCTTGGTAAAGTGATCCTATTTCTTGAATCACCGTACGCGACTGTTTGGCTGCGAATCCCAGTAACTTCTCAGGTGCGCAAGGATTCCTGCAACAGAAAGCGCAATTGCGATGATGGAGATTGGAAAACAAAGTTTTGTGCAAGTAAATAAAAAAATCTGACAAAACGCAGTAGAGGCAAATAAATGACCCCGAACGAAACGAAAGAAGCGGGACCGAGTAAAGTCCCATCGAGGCTGATTAGGGTTAGCGCGATTCGTTGATGGTTCATTGAAGTCATTGGGAATGGGTTTTGGAAACCGGGCTTAATGGTCACACGCTCGTCCAATTTCCACGTTACTTTATTGACAGACGCTTTACCGTCCGTCCCAGTGAGGAACGTCCGTTTCCGCTGTATACCGAATCAGTCAGGTCGGCCGAGCATGAGGTTGGGTGGGTGGGATGGAGAGAGAGGGGGGGACTAACCTCCCCCCATCGCCTATACCCGCTGCTAGCTATTCGCGGGAGAATTGAAAAACGAAGGACAGGAAAACTACGTTTTCCCATGAGAATACTCAATCGTTTCATGGAGTGGAAATTTTTCCAATTTTTTTCTTTTTTTGTAGTCCGGGCACTACCGTTTTTTTTTTTGTCAAAAGCCTCTATTATCCCTTTTTAGGCGTTCCTTCCTGTCGGACGTGCGTACCTTTATGTGCATTGATAAATACGTGGTATATACGAATCTGCGTTTCTCATTTCTGATTTGGTTCCCACTGTCCGCCCCTTTATTCGACAGGTCTCGTTCTCATCCCCTCGACAAAGGAACACCTGAACCTTACCTGGGCAGGTGCCGGATTCCAAGGAATCGCGGACCTGGAACGTCGAGGATGATTTTCATCCTTTCTTTTTTTTTTTTTGTTGTTCTTCGTCTCTACTTCTTTTTCTGATTGGCCCCGGCAGATATCCTTTCCGCTCACGAAATCCTCGAATGAGAATCGCTCGGGTGATCTGGACCGTCTCGTATGTTTTTTTTTTTTAATTATCTCTTTATCCCCAAGCAGGATTCACGCAATTTACTCGAATTCAAAGTGAACTTGTCACGGTGCCTGGCGCATGGCTAATAATACTTTCGATCTTGTATCCTTTGCCTTCTTTTGGTTTCGTTTTCGATCGTTTGCTCACGCGCAGCTCTGCTGCGCATCTGTCATGGCCGCTCGACTCCTCGCGACTTGCACGCGCACGCATGGAACTTTTTCGTTATTTTCCATACGGCCAACGTCTCGTTCCGTAAGATCTGGATTGGTATACGAGTACGAGGTACCTCTGTGCCTTTTTCTTTTCTTTTTTTTTTTTCGTTATTATGGAATTTCGCAAGGGACCAAAATTACATGCCGTCTCCGACTACCTGAGCGTGCTGCTGCAACGCCGTAGCCCGAGACGCTAAATATACACGTGCACACCGGAGTCGAGGACAGGTCGTGGCGAAGTTTCTGACTCATCCGGCAAAACCAGTTTCTTCGTGTAAAATATCTCTCCTTTTATTCTCCTTTGCCCACCGGAGTCTCTGCTATACATATACCTGCCACTTCTATATTTACGTGCTCTCGTCCCTACGCGCATCCGTGTACCTCGGATATTTCGCTATCCTACCCTATGCGGTATAGAGCTCTCGGGTATCCTCGGCTTTGCTCGCTTTACTCGCATTACTTGTGCTACTTGTGCTCAGATTCCTCCAGGACTGGCTGAGACTGTGCTCTTTCTGAAGAAGTCTTATTTATCGTAGTACTCGTTCCCGGTGACAAGGGGAGTTCACATGTCCAATTCTCAATGGACCCCTGACAATCCGTCAGTCATATGGAATTCATGAATTACCAGGTAATCAAGAGAAAAGGGAAATGAGAGAGAGAGAGAGAGAGAGAGAAGGAGAGCCAGTGCAAAAAGGGAAAGAAAAAAGAACGTAATGCCATTTTTATATTTTACGATTCCTCACGCTTCGTTAAATCCCACGGCCCTTTCTTTTTTTTTTTCTTTATCGCACGTAATATTTTTCGCACCCGGCGATAACTCGATTACCTCAAATTTCCTCGGTCTTTTTTTTATTCTCTCTCTCTCTCTCTCTCTGTGTATTTATCTATCCCCGTTTATCTTTCCAGCTTCTCTCCCTCTTTTCCTCCCGGCGAATTTCCCTATGTCATTTTCTTGTCTTGAATAAGTAATTACGATATTTTTTAATAATTATAATACCTCTAGCTAAGAGAGAGAGGATAGGTAGATACGAAAAAAAAAGATCCTCGGGGTTTACCCTTTTTCCATAAATTTTATAAATTCTCGCTTAAGCCCTCGTCTCTCGTATACGCGTACCAACGCCTCGGCGCGACAATTACGTGTCAGAAAAATTTTTCGACAGAGAAAATATATTTCGTCCCCTATATTTAAATCCTTAACGTTAGTATAAATCTTTCGCATAAAATTATTCGTATCCATAAATTTTCATGAAAAATTACAATATAAACGCGACTCCTCCCGTCTCACCGACGAGACGTCGAGAGGAGGAAGTACCAACATAAAAAGTCACTCAAGAATTTTCACGAACAGCAGATGTCAGTCTTTGTCGGGTCGATTCCGTCTAGAGAGTTTTATGGAAAATTGACAGACGGCAGGAAAATCTCTAATTATAAAACCCACGTGTATACCGCTTGTAGCGTATAAACGTAATTCTCATGATGCGACGACTATACGAGAGATCTCAAGGGAGATGAAGAAGGAGAGGGGGAAGAGTAACAGAGACAAAAACAAAGAAAACACAAAAGATTTGAATCATCGAATAAATTCGTAAAAAGTATTTTTATAGAGAAACGATGAATATGGTAATCCGGCAGGCATGCGATCGGAGATTATGTTATTAAATGCCGATTCGAAGATCGTCGCCCAGCCCCTAAAGAAATGAGAATGGAAAAAAGAAACCCCTTCTGTTATGGAAGTCCGAGTGGCATCCAATAGGGATCGATTCGGTATTTGATATCTAGGGATTTTTTTTTCTCCCCTATACCTTGGCCAATCGGATCCCTCCAGCCTAATCCATTAGAGAAATCCGAAATGAAAAGTATCTAGGATCTTCCTATACATGCTCTGTATATGGATACATACACCATGCACATATATACATATATATATATATATATATACACACACATCCCTTAAGAACATCCTGCCAATCCGAAAATCTCGCCGTATCTCCGACTTCCGTGCGCAATCAGCCTCCAGTGGCAGTAGGGTACCGAACGACCCCAGTACGTCCCTGGCATTCTGATTAGTGGCAAATAATACCCGTAACAATAGCCAGCCCTTTGTCCAGTGGTGCTCTCAGCCGTTTCTGACCCTCCGCAGCATCCCCGAGACACGAGCCAATCAGTTTGGCATCTGTCCTATCCTGCCACCCCAGAGCACAGCATCCACCGGGACCGCCATCAGCATCCCCGTCACATCCCCCGCGCAGATACTCAAATTCTCAACCACCCCCCCCCCCCCTCCCCAAATGTCCTTCGGATGGGGCGGCTTTGCGCCCCCTCGTTTCTCAATTTTCGAGAATGACCAACCACCCCCTCGCACACCCTGTACCAACGCGATCCCACAGATTTTTACGATTATTACCCTCTCGACTAATTAACGGCTCGTTTAACCCTCTTTCTGTTTTGCGACCCTTCTGGATCACCGTGGTCGCCAGAAAATTCATCTATTGCTTTTTTGTCTCTCTCTCTCCTTCATCGTCGTCATAGAGGTTTTAGTTAATTGACAGTTCTTTTTTTTTAAATTGTTAATTTTGAAAATGACGCCCATTGACAAGGGTAGACAATTTCGAGGGTCAGGGGCACGTGAGATTAGATTTTTTTTTATCTTAGGGTCATTGTCAAAGTTAATGGAATTTTAAAAATATGAAAAAATCCCTGATTTTTTTCTTATTTGTCCTATCGAATATTTTTGAACCGGTTCTTTTCCTTTTTTTTTTTGGAATTATACAATCAAGCAACGGCAATTACCGTTATGTCTCTGCGATTCCCGATAAATGATTTCGTCGGCCATCCGTGCCACTTGAGGCAGCCCAAGGATGTATCTATATGTATGCCCATTATCCATATTCATATAAATGCGTTATAGTCCGCTATTGTATGCGTACCTGTACTTGATTAGGGAAATCAAGAGTATCCAATAGCGTTACTATTCAGCAATGGAAATTCACGGTTCGTCGGTCATTCAAGGAAATTGATACAAATGGCGCCTCACTCTTGACCCACTTCGTGCGTCAACTCACTTCGACGGCGGCAATAGTAGCGACGCCCGGCGTCGCCTAGCATCGATAATAGTAGCATAATGCAAGCACCAGAGGTTAGTCGAGATGTCCGGAAGTAACGAAAGGGCACGAAGCGTTTCAGAGGAAATTATTTAAATGACAATTGAGCATCGTTTAATTAGCTATTAACAATATTGTTCCACTTACTATGTATACACACATATATATATATGTATACACACAGTATATAACATAGGTACAATGTATACTGGGTGTCTGAAATTTATAATGGAATATTTAAGCATCCGAAATTGGGATCCTTGATGAAGAAATTATAATTCGCGAATGGAATAGGAAATAATAGATGCTCGAGCGATGAATTCAATTTCAGGGACATTTTCTTGAGGCCGATTAGGTTAAATGGCGGAATGGGTTGTTCGAAAGAATTTTCTTTAATATTAACTATAATTAGATCCCAGTCGGAAAAGGGTACTTGGATAACAATGGTCATTAAAGCGGGTACGTTTTACGGGAAGATTAATTTCCAGGTAGAAAAAAAAGAAAGGGATGTGGCTCTGTGGGACGGTTCGTTCAATTTCCGTTTTACTCGTTCGCTCTAAGTCCGGAGGTTAGGAAAGCCGCCTCCCCCCGTTCCTAGGGTTTTTCTTGCGCGGAGAAACTCGCAGGCGGGACTCCGAGATGGAAGCTGGAGGTAGAAGAGTTTCGAGGATGATGATGAGAATCTTGAGGGGGTGTAAAACCCACCCGTTAAGGGATTGGGAAAGGACGCGTGCCATTTCTGGAAGTATTAAGGTCCTACGGTATTAAGAACCCTGTGAGTTTCCTCCTTAATATCTTCCTGGATGGTTGGCTGGCTGGCTGGGCTGGCTGGCTGGGCTGGGTGACTGGCTGGATGGGTGGCTGGCTGACTGGTTCTCCTCAAAAGCCGATAACGTTTCCCTCAGGATCGTCTCCGGAGTCTCGAGTTACCTGTCCCTGGCGCTTTCTCCTACTCGGTTCGAGCTTTTTGACTTTCAGATTTATGCCTTCTTACGTAAGACCTGCTACGATCGTCCAGGACCACCAACTGTACGGACACGTCTGAACGACGAGAGAAACGACCTCGGAATGCAGGTCGGAGCAGAGAGTGATAGTCCTTTAGAAAATTTTTTTTTATATGGAAAACCCAATGTCCTTTGACCGGGAAAAAAATGGGAAAATAGACTAGAAATTGTATGGAAGTCGAGAAACGATGCAAGATTAAATCTGTAAGTCGTAGGAGTAAACGAAATTCGGTGTGATCGTTTAACCCGTATAGAGGAGCATTTTTTGGTTGAAACTTTAAAAAATCGATTAGGGATAACTTTTTCATGTCAAGGGGATACACCCCGTATATGTCAGACATTATCTTCGAGACGTGTAACGTCTTTCGGGACCCTCCAGAGGTTAAGTCCTACGAAATCTATGTTATACCGGGGTTTGCTTTGAAATTTGAAATTTTTTTTTCCAGGGGTACCACTTTTTATCCAACCGAACACCGAGTGTATTCAGGATCCTCATTTCTTATGCCTTTACCTCCCTGACGACTTTCACGAAGTTGTTGGTACTGTTTTGCAAGCGGATAAAAGAAATGTCCCTAGGACTGCCATTAATCACTAGAACATATCCGTTCGTTTATCAAACTTCTCGGCCTAGAAAACCCTATAGGACGCGACCGAACTGCGATCGATTTTACGGAAGTTTTTCCGTCCTCGGTGTATACCGGAAGTCGACCTGGAGGACCTCCGCTACGACATCCGGTCATAAGGGTGCCTCGAGTTATTGACAGACGATCGGGGAAGCGTCAGTGCAGCCAACCCCCTTCTCCCGGTCGACGGAACGATAAAAGCGGCTACCGAATTGTCTCTAATGCGATTTGTCGCGCGCAATTCGCGACAATACGGTCGTCCGTCCGTGACAAGCCGTTTCCCATAAAATTTCCAAAAAGTCAGTTTCACCCCGAAGCGTCGCTCCTACGATATTTTCATTTTCTCACAAGGTAACCTTAACGTCAGTAATGTCCCTCGAGTCCCTCGTGAACACGAGGATCCATAGCATTGTCCGTGCACTATTCTGAATTTTCAACAAAAATCCGAATTTTTGGAAATCCTCGAGAAAATCAAAATTTTTTTTTCTCAAAAACTCCACAATTGAAAGGGGATGGGAAAAATTGATATAAATTTTTTTTACGTAAAGACGTTATCACATTTTTTAAAATTAAAATCCCACAAAAATGAAATCAATGAACGTGCGTTATCAGCGATTTTACATATACGCGTGTGCGGATACCCGACGCGGCCTTATCAGTGTGACTGATCGCTATCGCGGGTATCACTTAATGATATTAATAACCGTGCACTTACTATGTACTGCGTGTGCGATTTTTTTATGTCACGTCACTCTAAATTATGTAAATTTAATTGCACTCGAGTCATCGCAATAAGCTGTCCCATATGTTTCGTATCTGTTGTGATACTTGTGCAATAGATTAGTACTATCTTAATGACCCTATAATAGTGCATACTGTTTATCACTGTACCAACAATTGTTACCGTGTTAGTTGCATGTCCTGCAAATGCACTTACGGCGTACATACAGTTTACGTTACATTTCCAAGGATACGAAAGGTGCAGGCTATCGTGCCGCCAAATACGTTACGTGTTTCCCATCGTGCATGCATGCATACGTATCTAAATATGTACATAAATATATGCATATCTGGGCGATTTATTTGCATTGCAAGTGCTGCTTTGCCGTGCGACTACAACTTTACATGTAACGAGGGTTCGACATGGCGATTCCGTTAGGAATTTCGTAGCGGCTAATTGCGCCTTTATTCTCGACGACGAGGGTATCGATCGAGATTATAATTATACGATAAATAAGTTACGTCGATAATTATTGTTGAAGAAGAAGAAGAAGAAGAAAAGAAAAAAAACATTACGCCCAACCCCACGATACTTATTTTCGATCTTCCATGAAATTTTTCGTGAAAATTCACCTTCTTATTCTTATCTATCGGCCTGGCGCATGCGCGAATAAATATTATTCTCCGATCGCTTTACTTTTCTCGCTGTACAAACATCTCGCATCCTTTACGCATCTGTCGTAGATTTGTCGACGGGACGTACGGATCCAGCACACACTTCGTGCAGCTCAGGAAATTTTTTTTTTTTTTCGTTCTCCTGCTCTCGACTGCCTTAGCTTCGGCATGAAAATTTATGAAATTCTACTTTCGAAAAATAAATATTTGGGTTGTATTTCTTAGTCGATGCCAGAGTCGACAATGTATAGTCGCTTCGATCGACTTGATGTGTGTCGGGGTAGTTTGAAATTTTTTTTTTTATAAAATCAAGTAAAACCAACTGGATTCAGATGGGAAATTTATGGTGGCACATGGGGGAACGAAAATGGTCTACGAAGTATTACGGTAAATTAATGCTACTGCGTTATTAAAAAATGACCGTTTATCGCTCGCCCGGTGCACGAAAGATTTTGGTCGGTTCTGTCAAAGTGACGTTTACGAACACGTGGCACATTTTTTCTCCTTGTTCGTCAGTTGTATATGGGATTTAACGATCCTCATGGAAACAAATGCTAATGACGTGCCATCCATAGCGATTTTTTGTACAGTACCTCACGAAACTTCACAAGGTACCCGCGTACAATTTCTGGTAATTTTTAATGGGGAATTTCATCGATTTCGTTGGTACGCCCCAGTACTAAGTTCACGAGGATATTATTATTATCAATTATAGTTCACCGTATTACGTCATTCAATCTTCCGACAAGTATTTAGACGATTATCGTGTCACTGGAAATTGTTACGTGTACATCACGTTCAATTCGTCTTACCATTATAATACCATTGTCATTGTAGCACGTGCTCGACCAAAATGATAACCACCAAGTGACACCTTCGATTATAATAATTATATCACGTTTCGTAAATGTTCACTCATTTTATATCGATATTTTATTTTTCATTTTTTACATTAAAAATACATAGCCTCTCTCCTCAATTAATCCCGTGAGCCAATCACCTAGTTCCCTCAGCTTTTCAATTGACGAATTCCATGCTCTTTGCCTATGAAAAATTTATTTACATTTTTTTTCCCCTTATTATTTTTACCAGTAATTTTTTTTAACGAATTCAAAAATTCATTTTCTTTTTCTATCACACCGACAACTATCTTTGCTCACAATTTATTTCCCGCTCGACACCCGATGGCTTTATCAAGTGAGAAATGTCTGCACGTACAAAGGCAAGCACAAAGGTCACAAGGTGTCGCGGTATAGGTCGCGAGCTACGTGGAACGGCTTTATGGCTATATACCCGGCAGCTTCGTGCCCATAGATCAAAATAATTGTAAGTTTCCCTACGGAGCCAATTAATCCGATCGAAATCTTCCCTCGCGTAAATATACACTGCTGGCCCGTCCGGGGGATAATTAACGTGTTGTCGGATAACCATCTTACGAGGTGGAAAAGTACGATTCTGAATATCCACTTATCCGAGTACGTAAGTCAAAGCGAAGCTGGTGGTTAGATTGTTCGCAGGTACGTATCCAGTGTCGCCGCTACCCCGTCGCTAAATAAATATCCAATAATACTAAATTGGGTCACGTGACAAGTGCGACATCGAACGATAATTTCGAAATTCATCTTATACGTTAACAAAGATCGCGAAAATTTACTGAACGCAGCAATTCTGCCCTTTCACGTGGGCACAAGAGTTTTGCATAACGGATATCATAAACGGAAGGGTTAACTTTTTTTCCCCATTACTCAAAAAGGACGTCAGCCATGTCCGATATGCCACCCTTACTCCACGAATACCTAACCTATAACCCAGCTACTTTACGCGTACTCGCGCACGTACGTATTCCCTACGGCCGTACGCACATGTGTCAACCCGCCCGGAAATTGCCTGCCATATTATCACAGCCCGGATTCGCCAATTTCCCATAGCCAAAGATTCTCTTTCTTGTTATCAATTTTTATCAAAAAAGTACATCGGCGGTAATGGTCAACGTGTATGAGTATAAGCCTTTGTAGCTCGGTAAATAACAATAGTTTTCTTTATTACCAACTTGAAAGTGGGTCAACTTTTTTTTTATCTTCGTGACGTAACGATCTTCGGCGAGCAATGACCTCGAAACAAAAAAAAATTCCTTACCACCGACTCGCGAACTTATTCGCGAAAATTACTAGCATGTACAGTAGCAATTTCTCGTAATCTATACAGTTAACGTATGGTTGAATAAAAGGAGACGTGGGAGAACGGCAAGGAAAAAAAAATTTACGAAATGGATATCCAACAAGTCAAATTCGTTTCCATCTGTTATAGCGAACTTAATGGTAGCAATGACGATTGAAAATAATCGTCTTTCCTAACGTCGAATAACCGTAATTTTTTTTCCTACATACGATTACGTAATGACAGAGGATAATCGTGCATACATTCCACCCTTCCCTCCTCCTTCCCCCACCCCCTCCCTCCCTCCCTGAATAAAAACAACATTTACTTTTCAGTTTGGCCGAAGCCCACGAGGAGCGGAGCACCAGCGCGTGCTTTGGCTAAAGGCAAAGCCGTATCACGTGTAAACGTTGAGGAGCTCGTTCTCTCAACGTAATATTCCATTTAATCATTAGGCCAGTGTAACAAGGACACGAGCACCGTCTAACTGAATAATTCGATGGGTACGATTAGCATGTATTAATTAACTGATAACGAGTAACAATAACAATTAGGTTTAACTTCGTAATTATGAGTCCGATATATATATATATATATATATATATATATATACATATATGTATACTCTTCTATATAATTTCGAGAATTACGTTAATCCCACTACCGTCTCTATACTGGTGCATCCATATCGAGATACCACCTATGCACTTATGGACCATATGCACTGACTGCGTTGAAAACACGTGCACCAGTGACATATGCATCTTTGATACGAAGTACCCAGCGTTGAATGCTCTTAAAGTTCCGACGGTACGCCCGGTGCATCTGGAGAATATTTACGAGCGATTCACATATGCGTATACGTGTAAGTGCATAGCAACGCCAGTATATATTTCAAGTGCACCGTGTCCATGAATGGGGGAGGGCTGGGGGGGGGTGCACGTGCGTTTCGTGCGTCTGCAGCGGTTAAGGAAAGAGCCACAGAAGCGCGGGAGCGAGGGGGGGGGGGTGGCGGAAGGTGGGAGGAGTGACAAAAAAAAAGTACAAAATGTCGGGAAAAAGGTTTAGCAGAGAAGACACCGGAGAAATAAAGGGGAGAAATAAATAAAGTCCCGGTCGCGCCGCGTGTCTGGAAACCTCGAAAATTCGTATAGCACTTCTTCCTATACGTATACACTGGTAAGGGTTGGAATATAATATATTTGCGAATATATTGAGAATATATATATACAAGAGTCGTAGTAGTATGTACATTTATATATTGCAGAATATGTAGTACGGTGTATGGGAAGAGAGGAGGGGGAAGGGAAGAGAGGCGGGGGGGTTAGTAGGAAACAGTGCAACGTAGCGTAATGCACCATGCACTATTCCTGCACTATGGGGTTGGTTGCACTGCCCGTGAATGCTGCCTCTTATATAGAGGGCGACCGGAAAATGCAGCTCGTACGTAGAAAGTTCTTTTATGTATCCTAGGGAATTTTTGTAGTAATCCTTGGTATACGTGCATGCATACGTCCTCCGTAGATTCCATATGTTTCTACGTGCATTTTACGTATACCTATAGCTCGCCAGTACAGTCCGTCTCTTCGGCTTAGCGTGGATGCACATTTTCGTACGCGAACGAGTGCATCAGGTTATGCTCGGGTTCCGGTTCCCAACACTGCAAAACGTTCGCGAAAAAAATCCTCATTGCACAATCTGCAAGTTATTGATGTCATAACTCGATTCAATTCAAGTGCATCCACCGAGACTTTTACCGGACGATCGTAATGCATTCCGAGCCCGGTTCTTTTATTTTAGTGAATTTCATACTGCAGTACCGATACTATATACGTATATACTTGTCTGGCGTAGCCTGACATTCAGATTTACTCGTGCCGGGCTGGAGAATTCGAGGCACCGATTTACACGTGGAAACACGATGAATATGTGCTCCATGTACATGCTCTGTATGTATATATATATATGTGAATGTACTTAAAGTAACCCCTTCCCCTCCATTTTTTAACTCTATACTCCATACAACCCTTTGCCGATTGCATTTATTCGAAATGCATTTCAAGCACCCATTCTCTCTCTCTCTCTCTCTCTCTCTCTCTCTCTCTCTCTCTCTCTCTTTTGCCTTTCCGCTATATGCACTTTATCTTGGTCCCTGGCTCGTAACTAATGCGCATTGCCGACCGCGTATATTGCCGTTGCAGTTTCCACGCGATGCCGTTTGCCACTGGCAGAGTTTATTTACTGCAATTTTATTGGACCCACTCGGGGATCGGTTCTTGCATTGACGATTTTTGTCAGATGCAATTCCGTCCAATACCTAACCGGGGAGCGTGGAGTTTTAACGTCAATTAAAACAGCTATAGCTGCCCCGTTAATTACTCGTTATTTCGTTGCTCGCGACAATTATATCTGTACGAAACAGTCGTGGCACCAGAATTGAATGCAGTGCTCAGGTACCTATCCAGTCGCCTATACGTATCTGCGCACAGTACCTAAGCTCAGTCTTCATTACGCGAGAATCCTTTGTTACCAACCTGGCGTTACCAGTCACATCTATTTCAGAAACTAATTGCACAACGTTCCTGCTCGATATGTCTTTGCATAGACTCCCCATGCACAGTCCCCAATGGACTTGGGGAGTTGGACTTCACTCGGGGAGTAACAATAAGTTTGTATTAATTTCGTCGTCCCTTTGGTCGTATGTACAGACGCACGTAAGACAGTCGTTCCAGACGACGAAGGCAAGGTCAAAGTTCAACACAAAGGAACCATCGGAGTATCTAGTAACATTTATTTCGTCATACGTATAACGGCCAGGCTATTCTCATTGTGTACCCCGTATATATCGCCGTTTTGTCACTAGACTGTACGAATGTTCAGTTACGTTGGCAGCGCTTGTGCTGTCATCTGCGGGCGATTCGGTCATCAAGATCCAGATGGACTTTCCAGTCGACGCGACGCGTCTGTCTATCGGGTCTTGTACAAATATTTTTTTTTTGGTTTGGACCTCTGACAGTATTGGCTGTAGCGTTTCGTATCAGGGTCCAGCGAAACAAGCTAAGACGCCAAATCAGCTGGAAAGTATCTTGCGCTATAGGTATAACGGGACAAGTAACGATCGCTTAGGGATGTCTGGGGATTATACGATGGAATGACTAGGGCCGACGCAGGGGCTACTCTGAGCATTTCGATCGGACATTCTAATAGGGGTGGGGTGGGGTGGGGGGGGACCTTATTTTCATACGCTCCTGATCGAAGTATCGTTTTATCGTACGTCATCCAGTCTGTATCCAGGAGTCCGTTTTGCCTTTCTTTTTTTTGTCGAATTGACTTCAAAGTTTTGTCCTTGTTTCTATGTTGAAGTTACTAGACCTGAGGTAATTTATTCCCTAGTCCGTTTCAGCCATGTGTGCCATAAGTGCTTGAGCTTGAGAATATATATATATATATATATATATATATACAGGTAGATACTTAAAAAGTGCATTCGCTATGATAACCCCATAAAGAAAATGCCGATCGTCGTTACGCTGGGAATCAAGTCTCTCCCCTATCCACCTCCTGCGACCTCTCCTTATCGAGATCCTTTTGACGTAACCTTAAAGGAAAAAAAAAGAAAAAAATGATAAATGACATTCTTGCTGATGTACGAGTCCTTTTAAAATTTTCCATACCGCGAGCCAGACTCGCTCCCGCGGAATATCAGCCGAGGCTTTTAAAAAGCCTTTCCCGTAAATCTAGGTTAGGAGCCGCTGAAAAAGGTCTGAGGGGATCGAAGAATGGTCACTAGGGGAAAAAGGACGCAATAAATAATAAAAGTCCCTAGTATACGGACATCTGGCAGAGAGAGAGAAAGAGAGAGAGAGAGAGAGAGAGAGAGAGCGCACGATCCTTGATTTTCTAGGGAAAACATATATATGCGCATACATAATCTGATTCGTTTCAATGTGAAAATAAAAAATCCCTAGACAATCGATACATAATGACGATTTAATATGTTTTTCGTCTAAATCGTACTAGGGATTTTTTTGGTTTTTGGTGTACAACTAAAATACATGATACATTCCCGACTTGTTAACACGATACAAAATGGTTGTACTGAAGTCTGCCTCTTATCAGTCGTCAAGTCTGACGTGTCCAGGCCCCGTGTCACCGGTTCTCTATCCAACAGTCGACCTATTTTTAGGTCGAACTGTACCGCGCACGTGTTATACTCTAGGTATGCCTTTCACTATATCTGTATAGATGGATACATCTCACTTACGAAGTTACACACGTGTGCCGTTGCCCTCACTGGCATCTTTTACTGTATATTTAACGTATGAAGTCACCGAGTGATTTCATCGGCTCGCGCACGACCAGGCGAACCAACCGCGATAATTACTCGAAGCGGATTTCCTACTGCAGTCCCAGCGTTATTTCTTTCGTTTCCTCGTATCTTGTTTTCAAACGCGACTGCTGTATTGTCTACGTAGATCGAATGGCTCGCGTAATGCGCTGCTTTAATTCAGGGATCCGGACCAAAAGAATGTAGGACGAAACACAGAGGCTTTATAATAGTAGTGCTGCTGGCCGCACGCGTCGAACGGTCGGTAACAATGGGCACTGTACTCAATTACCTATCGACTGCGCAACAAAGCTGATGCAATGGATATTCGGCTAAAGAAAAATAAATAATAAAAAGAAAGTGACTGGTGTTAACAAGGAGGAAATTATTATTATGAAATGCAACGAAACCAATATATATATATATATATATATATATTTACGCACATTTATTTACACAGTTTGGAGAATAAAAATATGAAGTAGATCCTCTGACCATTGGGCCTTAAAGCCACAGTGACTTCGAGCGGTTAATACTTACAGCGAAAATTCTTCCCGGCTTGATTTTCCGAAGATTTTCACCGAAGATCTCAAGAGAAGGAGAGAAAAGACGTATTCGAGAAAGAACGAGAAGGCAGAGAGTTCTCCGAGCCGTTCGGATGAACGTGAAATGGTTTGGAAGAGACGCACTTTTTTTTCTTTTATCCTTATTCTCCCTTTATATCTTTTAAGTTTCTCCCCGTCTCTCTCTCTTACGATCTCACGCCCCTTCGCTAACCTCAACCAGCTCGCTCCATTTCTTTCTACCTATCAACTCACCACCCCCTCTCTATTTCTTTCCACTCTCACACGTGTACCCTTTATCAACCCCCCTCCTCTCCTACCACCTTTCGTCTCGCAGACCTTTTGAACTTTCTCCTATCCTGACCCTTGAACTTTTTTTTTACTTTACCCTTCACAATTACTTGCCCTGAAATATACGATTCGATTCTGACGTCTATCTGACGTATCTTTTTTTTTTTTAATTTAACCGAAACCCATAAAAAAACAAAGTTACTGGCTTATTTTTCGACCTTTTTTTTTTGGTCTGCGATTTAGACGTCTCTGATACACTTTCGATTTATACTTTGCCTTCGGGGTCGTTGAACCCGGGAGAGAGAGGATACGGAGAATTTTTACCCTTTTTCGTAAATACGCTACTCACATTACTTTGTATATTTATACTGTTCACTTCTATCCTCTCGAATGTTTAGGTCCGAGTGCGTTAGTCTCGTGCGTTCATTTTCTCTTAGACAAATAGGCAATAGGACTGGATCCCCAGTGTATTTAGTCGACTTCAATTGGAATATGGGAGATACCAAGCGCACATGGCTGTTAAGACATACATAGGTATACACAGTGTGTCCAGATTTATAAAAAAATGTATAGAAAATGAAATATGACTTTTCGAATCGTTGTGAAAGAGGGATAAATTTTTACAAAAGAAATTCAAGTTTAAAAACTTTAAGGGGGTACCCGATGCCAAATAATGCGTCACTGGCGTTGACGTTTTCATGGCGAAAAATGAAAAACAATGGCCCGTCGCAAATTTTTGATAAATATTAAAATCTATCCGTCTTCGGGTTCTCGCCAGCACAATGCGCACTCCGCTGATTTAATACTCATAACGTAACGTGAATATGGATATACGCGCCCGCCCGGGCTCTCAGGAAGGTTCGAGAGGAGATGAAAAAAAAAATTCCCTAGACGACGAGGGTCAATCCTCAAGGAATTCCCATAACGATCGGACGGTTTTACTCGCGAACGATGAAATATAATATTCCTTTCCACCCTCGGTCCTGTTTCTCGCACGAAATAGCCGCAAGGGCTACTCTTCCCTTCTTTTCTTTTTGTCCAACTCTTAGTCACTTTTTGCCTTGAAAAGTTTTAGGCTTTTGTTTTTCTACCTAACGACGTAACGAAGCAAATTATCAATTATTCCTTTATCGGCGACGGAGGTAGGGATTTTAAAGAAAAAAAAGTTACAACAAATAAATACAATACTGTCGACACGATCCGTCCTATAATCGAGAAGAAAAAGTTTTCTCTATACAAAATTTAACCTTTCGACGGTACCAAAAGCTGCTACGAAAAATCCCTTGAGGTCGATCGAAATGACGTTAAATCGACGGACTCGCGAATTTACTCGTTTCACGCACGGCTGTTGGCCAGCCTGCGAGCATAAAGCCAGGGCTCTTTTATTCGCGCTCGGCGAAGGTTTCGCTATCGGTAATCGGACGATGGATAAAAGAGCACGTGTGAACGTGCCTTTATGCCGATACGGTCTGTAGAATACCATTGTAAGGGGATTACGTGTATTTGTAGGATTTGAATAGGGACCCACGAGAAATTTTTAGATTTCTCTGTCTCTCTCTCTCTCTTACGCCGTATCCTTACGATCCCGTGACGTTTTGAAAATGATAGGAATGAAACGAAAAAAAAAATTAGATTACAAGTCACGCCTAGAATGCGCAGCAAATTCCATCACCTCGTATAAATTTTATTGGACGTATCAGATACGTAATATTTGAATGCACCGGCTATCGATCGTTCATATAGGATGCATAATCTTCTATAAAATTTTAAAACGTATCTCGGCCACGCTTTATATAATGTATGCATGCTCCGCTATATGCGCCATGTAGACACTATTTTGCATGTAGATGCTACAAAGCATATTTTCGTACAGTCTATGTCTCTTATGCATATAATATTTATTCCCCATACTGTATATGTATATGCATCTGTAACACTAGAGACATAACTCCATAGGATTATATCACCGTATAACCATCCACAAGCTTTTACATACGACACGTATGCACCCACCCCATATATACATATATATATACAGTTCACTCGCAGCTAGTATCTCTCACCGCACAATCTCCCCGGTGCTATCGTACGGTAGATGCCTATATGCAAAAGGATACATAAGTACTCATGTGGCTACATAGAAATGAAAGAACTATCGGTATTCGCCATAACGTTTATGGCGGGTCCCGAGCAGCCCGCGGACACGTACCAACCTAAAGCAGTATCTACGCGGCCATTTTTCCCATTACTTCGGGACAGGAGCGACCCCTGCGCCGCCAGTGCCCCCGTTCGTTTTCCCGTTTTCGCTCTATGGGTCCGCGGTTACTCGCCCGGTCGGTAAAGTAGGATTTACCGTAACCAGACCAGCAGCACGCAGAAAGAGAGAGCAGTACCAAATGCTTCTTGAAAAATATTTTCTGCGAACCCGAGCATCATCGTATTTTTCCAAGACTCTGTACTCGGTAGGAGGAGGAAAGGCATCGCAGAGAGAAATTTTCCTTTCCTTTGTCATTTTATTTTTCTATCTTATAACCTTACGAATTTCGTCTGCGTTGCTACTTTCGACGGATCGCAGATACGGAGCTTTGCGTATATAACTTTTTTTGTACTTTTGTGGATTGTTGCAGGAGGTGGAGTGACGATACTTATTGGTAGATTAAAAAAAAATGTATTAGGGAAAAAAAATTAGGTGCCCCTAATCTGTCCCTTTGTAGCAATTTTTTTTGTTTTCTTTCCTACGGCACTTTGGATTTTCACATATATCTTCACGTGGTTACGCGGCGCATATACATAATGCCGTTTCCTGGCTACGACATGACGTATCTACTTTTAATATGGGAAACCGTGCACGTGGGCCCCCCTCTCACCCCCACCCCCGTTTGTTCTGATTTCAACGATACCCGAATGACACGCTACTGGATTTTGATTAATGGTCCACCGTTCATGCCCCCATTTGTTCCCCATAGACATTCTCTGCACTCCGCCATTCCTTTCGGCATCCCGTTTTCATTTTTTTTCCGCTCTCGTAGATTCGCAAGGGGGGAGGGGGGAGGTCTCTGCCCCTCACGCAGTCTGCATTTCTTTTTTTTTACCCTTAAATTATAAACAACCCTCGAGCCGTCACGAACGCATTTTTTTTCACAACACCGATCATTCGTGAAATATGATACGGTGGTTGAGGGAAATTTGAATAAAATCGTTAGATTTTTGGAAGAAAAAATAAATTTTCTTTCTTTTTTTCTGTCACTTACAGTCGTACAGACTGCGCGTGTCGGGCGAGGATTTAATTAGTAAAAGTCGTAAAAATTACGTAATTTGCAAAAAATCGATCGATTCACAGCCGGTGTATTGTCACTAGCTAAATTTTCCAAAAATTTCTCCGATCGTTTCGTGCGTCTACCGGTGTCACCGTGATCGTACGGCGTGGCTAGGGGAATCGGGCAAAGCTGAAGATTTCACGACTATTTCTGCCAGACTTTAGAAACGCTCGCGCGTAAAGTCGCGAATCACATGTAAAACTATGTAAATTGCGTAAACACGTTTGGCCCGTGTTTATTATTCAACGGGAAACTCCTAGATGTCTGTCCTAGTGAAATTTCAGCCGTTAAATAGAATTACCACCACGTGTCAACGCCTGTTGCTTTATTCAAAAGACCAAACAACCCTATTATTTGCCATGGACCAATCCCCGATAAACCTCCGTGGCGCAGCACGCGAAAAACCAGCGAACCCAGGGCCGCGACCGTATACCGAATTATAAGGGCGGACCCAGCAGACACGATTTTACCCGAACGGGAAAATATCATAAAGGGGAGGGAAAAAAGTTGGAAATAAAGAGAGAGAGAGAGAGGGGGGGGGGGGAAAGCTCGAGACGCGTCTAATTAACGCGAAGGTAGAAATGCTCGAAAAAATGAGCGTGGAATCATTAGCAGTGGCTCCACTTAGCTCGAGTAATATAAAATTCGTTCGCGTACTCCGTTCGCCTGTAACACTTTGTCCACCCGTTATACACGGTCTACTCCGTCGATATTATTCCTTAATGCCACTTTTACATCCCATTTGTCGCCCTGACGCTTGGATTTTTCTAAGGGATAAATATATATATCTATACACGCTCACATAAAATCTACGTACACGTGTATCTATAGGCAATTCAGCCGGAAAGGGGGAACCCTTACGCGAAGCTCCTAACACCTCCGGGATACTACACTGTGTATCGACCTTTATGTTTATATGGTAAATGCTATCACCATAATATCTGCATACGTCTGTTTCTAAATATATGTATATACGTTACTACCTCACTTTACATAAATAGCCTTGGGTCTTTCTATAGAGTTTTCAAAGTTCACGTCACAGGTACTGACTGTTACACGTGGAAGGTTCGGTGGCTGCTAATGTCTTACATTGAAAAGGAAAAATTTTGAAAATTTTTATTATTTTATTTTTTTTTTTTTTTATTTAATCAACGTTCCTTATCGATCACAATTATTTTCTTGCCTGTCGTTATCTCCACTTTAAAGGAACGTCCACGGGTTTTTTCATGGTGGGTCGTGTGCGTGGGATGTCAGGCAGGCAGCTTGAGGAGAATCAGGTTCGATTTAATAAATTTAAAAATTAATTCGCAATCAGTGTCACGTTTCATCAGCGAATAATCAGTGATAAGGCTAGCTCGTGCTGGATATATGATTGATTGACAACGATTTCTTTTTTTTTTTTTTCTTTCCAGGGTATCTCCATAAAACTTATACCAGCTGGAAAATTAACCCTTATAGGGGGTGGGAAAAAAAATTTAGTTGATTGTGACGCAACACACGAAATGTACACAACACGCCGTATCGAGCTGTTCAAATATTGATTTTGACTATATACGTAATAAAAGGTGTGGGCACTTGTCGGTCGGCAAGGGTGCATAAGGAGAGAGTATAGGGTTGGGATTGAGGGTAAGGAGGGTGCTTTACGTTACGGGTTCGTAAAGGAGAATATACACCCTTGTACAGCCGAGTAACAATACACACACAGTAAAGTGGATCTGATAATCGTTTCCGTTTGTCAAGGGCGATTCGGAGTGTGGGTTGAGATAAAAAAAAAGAGGACAGAAAAGGGAAAATCGGTCGGGGGAATAAACGAGAGTAGGAAGTAGAGAATAATAAAAAAGCGAGAGAGAGAGAGAGAGAGAAGAAAATACGTTGACTTCCGGGGAAATTGGCAAGCCTGCAAAAGCGCACCTTCCGGACTCTATGGGCTCTAGGCGCGCGCCAAGGCCCGTTCGTCTTACTCGGAGATTTTCGATTTTCAACCTTCTCGGGTACTCGGAGTCCCTTTTATTTATTAGAGGCATTTTAATCCGTGCGGAAAGTGGCCTGGTTTACTTGGGCAATTCTTAAGAATCCCCAGATCTCCAAAACATTGGTGAATAACGTTAATCCGTTATTTGGATCGTGCAATCCGAATGTCATTTCTCTTTGATTTTTATCGAGCTTTGTGAAAATTAAAAAAAAAATTTCTCCACATACACGAACTTTTCAAACAATTTCATTACTTTATTGTAATATTGTATGTCGATTACAGCCTTTACGTTTCGCTATTTTGTACGCCAGTAACGAGAGGCTCGCTCGATTTTCCGATAATCGAATGAAATCACTCGTTCCGTGGGTTTTTTTCAAATGCAAAAATTTTTCTGTTTTTTTTTTAATTAAACCTCCAAAATTCAGTAATCGATGATCAAACAGTTATGGAAAAAAAAAAATAGATATGTCAAGTAACCTTATACATTGCAAAATTCAAGTTTCCCTGTCCTTTCTGCTGTAGTCACTTTTTACGCAGTAACTGGCCTCTTTCTATTTCCACGTATTCCAACGTAAAAGTTCCTAAAAAGTGACTACCATAGAAAAGACAGGGAAAATAACACGCTTGAATTTTGCGGTGTACAATAAAAAACAATACAAAAAATTAAAAAAATAAAATAATGAACAATAAAAAAAAATTCAATTAGAACTCAAGCCAACCACGTATGTAATGTCCAAGTGTGAGTTGGTCTTGATAAAAATTTTATTATTATTTAAAATGACCAGGACGTGGCCCGTCATTAAAAGTTACGCTCGTGACTTTGTCTTCTCTCCAGCGATTTCTCACAGAGTCTCAGGTCCTTCCAACAAGTCCCGCACTGTTTCGGACTCTCTGGGACTTCCCGGTTAAACTCGGCAGACGTCTCGTACAGAACTTGTTCCTGGCACGAAGCGCCTAATGGCCGCGAGAATTCATAGCGGTGTCTCTTATCCACCCCCACCCCCCTCATTCATCCTCCTTCCACGCCACACTTAAAAGGAAGAAATTAATCCGAGTTAAACTCGCGTAACGATGAAACACGGCTATTCCCTTTCTGGGCTTCACAATGAGAGACGAAAATTCCCTAGATTTCACACACACCGAAATACACAATGAAATACCGCGCGGCATTGTCGAGGCTCAAGGTGGACCCGGCGATAGAGTACACGCGTACAGACTATAGGTGCGCCAGGTAGATACGATACCATACCCCGGTACTATATAGTCGCACCTGGACGTACAGAGACTGTTCTGTATTCCTAAAGGCAGATAGCAGTGCCCGCGTATCTATGGTAGGACTGTATTACGAGATAGCGCAGTGGAATTTGCTATTGCCGATAAGAAAAGGGCGTGTCAATAATACGTATAGGATAAGAGGAAAGCTGATCAATAATTTACGATACGCGTGATATTGAATTATTACAAAAAAAAAAATCGAACACCGAGTAAATTGTGTTAGATTTGGCAGTACCGGATATTGCGGGTCACAAAGATTTGTAACAGGTCCAGGGGGCTTGTGGGATGCTGTACTACCATTGTGGACCCTGTACCCGTACTCTGCTCTAGCAGATTTCCGTACAGTCAGTGGATGAGTTTTGGGATGCCCTACTGGGTCGCAAAAGGGGTTTCAGCTGGGTGCCTGGGAGGGCTGGGGGGAGGTGGTAGTAGGTACACATTGGGAGATGAAGAGAGCGAAACAGACAGACAGACAGGCTGGCCGGCAGACAGAGAGTCAGGGAAACGTGACCATGATAAATGCCCGACACACATCACCCAGCAAACTCACGTACCTCAAAACGGGCTGCCAGGCCGCCATTATGCTAAAACCGTAATCTCCCGATAACCTGCTCCCTGCTATACTGGTCTTGCTGGTCTTGCTCGGTATGCTGACTGTTACTGGACAGTTCGGACTGGCTGAGCTTGCTTCGTAATAATTAGACTTTGGACTGCGTAGCGCTGGAAAGACAAATACAAGAGGCACAGACCTGTAATGCCAACGTGAAGAATGTGCTGGGTAAAAATTACTACCGAGAGGAGACCCCCGTAACGAGGCGCGGTTGGTATTCGCGAAGGAGAACGGTAAACTTGATAATTTTTCTTCTCGAAACTCTGCAAATTTATTTAAGCTTTTAGTTGTGGCACTCGCTTAATTAGGTACGTCTCTGAGTTCTAGTGACTTTTTTCTTTTTTTTTTTTTATCGAAGGCTACCGTCAATATTTATATGTACACGTATACGTATATAACGGAAGATTTAAACTTTATAGCGTCTCTCTGTGAAATAAATCGAAAGAAAAAAAAAATCAAGTTTATCATCCCCATAAGTTTAAACCGCCATCAGCCATGCAGAGTTTCGATAACTTTCGAGCTGCTACGACATATTTCACTGGATTCGTTCACACTAGACTACCCTAATCTACTGGTATCCTAGGGTCGCAAACTTGGGGTCCCTAGGACATTGTCGGTTAAGAAGGGATGGAGGGTTAAAATACATAAGAGGGGAACCGCCATTGGGTGGGTGAACGTCGTAAACTCGCGCGAAGCTTTTCGGGATGAAAGGCGGCCCTGGCTTCCCGGAGGACTAGGACTACCCCCTTACCACCCCCACCTCCTCCCCATCAGTTCCCCGGAAGCCGTCATACCTCCGTGCAATTTACTGCAACGCTTCAAAAACTAATTTCGAAATTCCATATTCTCGCAGCCACTGGGTTTACCTACCTACTCAGCCGTCTACGTAACGCGCCTACTTATCTCAGGGGCGGTTTTCGCGAGGGCACCCCTTTTTTTTTCTCTGCAGCCCCAAAGTTTGCCAGGAGAGCAGCCGCCATCATTTTTCAGCTCTTCCTTTGGCTTCGGTAAAATTCCGCGCTCGTATTCTCCCGACGCGATTCGCCCCCCCCCCCCCCTCAAGACCATTGAGAACGAAGAAAAGCAAAGAGAGGAGAGAGAGGATAAAGAGGAGAATGAAAATAAAATCTGTGAAAAGGGCGGAAGAGACCTGCACGTATACGTAGTGCGAGGTTAGAGGTATATACGGTAGCGAAGGAAGGTAGGAGAAAGAGGAGAATGAAAAGAGGGGGGGGGGGGTGGGAGGAAAGAAGATGGCGCCGCGCAGAGTATATCGGGGGGGGGGGGGGTCGTGAGAGTTGAAAATCCAGGGAGATACTCGAATTGGTAATACGGGAAGAGTAGCTGTCGTAATTTCCCATAAGACTGTGGAACGGTGGTTCAAACTTCTTTCTCAAGACTCCATAACCCAAGTTAACCTCCATTCGGTGCAAAGTATCGCGGCATCTTCCTTTTAGTAATTTCCTAATCGCGGTTCCAGTATACCGAGGGAGGATAAGTATTACTTCTTGCGACGCGTCCTACGAAGAGAGGAAGTCCTAGGGCGATGCATCGTCGAGTTAACGAGACTAATAGACACTCGTAATTGCTCGGAGAGTAAACTAGGGGGGGAGGCGGAGGGGGGAAGGGGTTAGGCGAATTCATCCTGGTGTTGCGGGACGTCGGTAGGAGCATCGGGAAGTCCGCCCGTGCGACTTTCAGGGCTTTCGTTAGCATCGTCATTATTATCATTATCGGAGAAGTTACCACTTACGAGTCTCCTCGTAAACTAACTCACACCGTAGGATCCACCGTCCTTTTATAGTCTCTCGGCCTCGCCCCCCCCCCCCCACCACTACCGCCGCCGCTGGTACCACCTATCCCCGCCAGATGGCAGTGCTACCGTAGAGACGGCTCTCTTTCGCAGAAGCCGCCGCGGAGTACCTAACTTTAATTACGTGATTCATTGGCGTGGAAGCTGGCGCCCCGTAAGGTTTCCAGTAAAATCTCAGCGTATCGAGTTGACGAGCTCAGCGTTTTCTCGAGGGAACGGACCGACGGTAATCTATATACAGGAGAGTTACGAGGAGCGAGGAAAAATTATAAGACGTTAATACAAGGGGATTATTTAAGAGAAATAAAATCTCTAAGATACCGGGAGGAGGGGATTCCCCGGGTAACGACAATACGTTACGCCGTAAGGTCTTCTTACTCTTAACCTACAAAGAAGACATCTACGTTCAACGTATGACTTTGACAGTTGAAATTTCTATCTTATCAAACCTATTCGTTAACTTGGGTTGTGCGTTCGAAACTTTTGCCTTCCTTTCCTAACGGAGCCTTCTGGAACTTCTGAACCATCCCGGAGCCAGCATCTCCAGCAGTTCTTCACCGGCCTCCGAAGCAACCTCAGTTCGTTAACCCCTTCCTGTGTCCTCCTTCGCATCGTTGGCTTACTTAGCCAACATCTGGATAGTGGCTGACAGGCGCTTCCTACCTAACGTGCACTCAACTACTTAATAATGCACCAGTCAGCCAGCCACTGTGCACCCATTATGCTTCTATGCAACCCCCATCGCAGCGCTGAAACGAGCCAAGCATAATGCAAGATTCGTGGCGAGCTTGAGCCTAACCCAAGCGAACGTAGCGTAACCCAACCTGACACAACACACAACACTACCCAAGCCAATATCACATAACCTCACTTTCCTGCCGTAAGAGCGCGCCACGAACGTGGGCACACGTGTCGCGAACTCTCTCGGCGTCTTACCGATTAATTTTCTTACGCTAGGGAAATCTTCAGTCTCCCCGGTCCGTGACTCATCTTGCCTCTCCGTCGCTCCCTAGGGGAATACTCGTTAGGGAATTTTAACTCCCCCCAACGGGCAACTCTCGTAGGGTCGCCGATGAACTTTACGGTTAGAACATTTTTACGCGATTTATCGAGTGACGTACGTTGGACGTCCCTGATAAATCTACCAAGGATCGGTGAGTGCAAAGTAATTGCGCGAGCGGGGAGAGTTACTAGGGATTTTCTGTGAATTGCCAGAAAGGGATCTTAGGGACTTTACTTGATTAACACACGGCAATAGTAGGCAACCCTATCAGCGTATACGTCGCCGGAAAATCGTCGACGTAAGATTCCCAATGGAAAGTACACGGAATATTGTAATTGCGAGATTTCAACTTTTTTCGCTTATTTCCCCCCTCCCACCCTTTTCTTTTTTATTCCCTAGAAAGGAGAATTTCCCCTTGCCAGAGAAAGGGGTATATACTACCAAGACGAAATTGAATCGAACTCGTGCAGGTCGAAAGTCCCGTCGATAAAGAAGATCGGGATCGACTTGAGATTCCAATTTCCGGGTCTTTGCCCATAGAAACCCGCCCTACGATCTCCAACATTCCCCCGTATTAGTCGTGCACTCACGAGACACACACGCACACGAGCTTTCGTGAATACCCCAGTAATTGGCCCCCGACCCTGCAGCTCTCCGATTCCCGTTGCACTTCGTTGCACTCCGTCGCGGCGCCTTGAGTCATCCCCCCTCTCCCCCTCCCCCCTTCTACCGGAGCCCACCGTCCTACCAACACCAGTACACCTCCCACCAGTATTCCTACAGCTATCGTCATTGCTACCGTTACCACTACTACTCCTACTTACTGCACAACTACCAATCACTTTTTCCTCCCTTTTCTTTTTTTTTATTTAGCCCCCATTTAACCAGTTTAGGTTACTACTCCAGCGAGCACTGTTACTACCCGCTGCTGCTACCAGCAATTCTCCCTTACTACCCCATCGACGTATACTGACTCCGTGGCACACCCCTTGGAACCACCATAGCCGTTTTACGTGTACGCCCTCTTCCATTCCCATGAGTACCCGGTGAGCATGGGGAAACTTTTTATTACAAGCTTTTTCCAACCCCCCCCCTCCCCCCCATACAAAAAAGTTAAGTTTCACCGAAAGTGCAACGAAGACGGGTGAATGGGGGGGGGGGGGGGGCAAGAAGGGAAAAGAGACTTGTAAAAGTTAAATATTCATTGGGCAACGGGACTTAGCCATCGACCGAAGTAAAATGCCACTCTTGGCTCATTTCCAAAGAATCCGTAGGGCGTATCTTCTTTTTTTTTTTCAAATGGGCCCTGAGACACGAGAACGCTGCAACCATCTCTACCTTGCCGTACCTGTTGAACGGTTTCATGAAAATAATGCTCCGACGGCTTAACCCCCTCTTGGTCATTGTATACATATACGTATATGCGTATATATAGATATATTGACTCCACTGTCCTATAGATCCCTATTTCGGTTAGGTTTCTCTGTATTTCACACAGTTTACGGCTAAATTTATCGTCGGGACCGACATCCCCATAGATCTACCTTCTTCTTCGGATACAATTTATATACCGGATTATTTATCGCTCGGCTAGAGGGTTTTGTATCTTTTTTTTCCTCTCTTTCCGAGATATTGAGACTTTTCCACGGATCCTAGTGTCTCTGTGATCTGATCTGGGACAGTTTTTTTTTGATCGACTTCCTGTTAGTGGTACATACGCGACTGTATTACCTCGCGGGAAATTTATACCGTGGATACTCCCGAAAGACTTCAGGTGTATTCTTGGGTGGTTTCACCCCACTTTGACACCTCGTAATGAATTAGTCAGTCTTTTTCGTGAAGGCGAACAAAAAAAATGTGAAAAGTGACATATAATGCAAAGAGAATCCTTGAAATTTTTTCTTAGGTAAAATTTGTTTCCTTACCCGGCGTATTTTCTCCCCCGCGATATTTTTTCGAGCGACATTTATGCGTAAAGACGAGGAGGGGAAACAAAAATATGCGATTATACACTTATCAATAAAAATCTGATAAAACGCTTAAATGAATGAACGAGGGTAAAGCAGCTCGTTTCTTTAATTTTCCACCCCATGAATGTCAACCCTTGTCGCGCGGTAATTACAGTGCCACGGTCAGAGAAATTACTGGACAATTCACCTAAATACTCTCCGTGTGATAAAAGGCTAATTAAATAAATAAGGTTTAATTATTATCCAGGGGCGGATTATAAATTCACCCTTTCGATGATCAGTCGCGAGGAAAATATTTTTCTACCCTGTACACATCACCCTCCATTGAGTCTGTCATACTTATCACAAAAGTCTCTTACGAACAAAGATAAGACTCGCTTAAGGTCCCGTTTCCATGCGATACCGTCGCGGCTTCCTGGCTAATCCGATTTTACGAGCGGCCATGTGCGAAAAGCATCGCTGAAAGCTTTTGCCTTGAAGCTCTCACAAGCATTTTCAATTATATATGTATGTGCGTACGTATGTATATATTGTTCTTTTGAAAACGTCCCCTTTTCGTACATCGACATGAGAGCTTTTTAGGGCCCTTTATCCAGGGGTAGTAATAAAAGTTTTGATTAATTAAAATTAATCGGCCTCGCGTGTAACGTTTGACATAACGGAGGATCAAATTACACTGGTACTTCAGGAATGTTGACTGTGACGGGTGTCAAAATAATAAATATCACCTGACGTCCAAATAATCTAATTTAACATAATTAACGGGGATCTCAAGGACAGTGAATCATCTGCTTGTTACTCGGAATAACGTGGCTGATTAGTAATTGCTAATTATACTCGTCACATCTGACACAACGTCCGACGCGTAGCTGCTACTTATCGTCATGGTGACACTCGTGGTTGCGTACCGCGTAGCTGCTTATACAGGGTGTACGAGAAATACGTTGAATCGCGATTTATAATAAATTAAATACTTAAGGAACCTTCTCGTCGTTTCATTTTTTCTAATTAATCGTGTTTTTCTGATTGCAGATATCGCGGCCGAGAGGGGTCCCGAAACTACCTCTTATCCTGCTTCTATCGACGCTCTTGGTGACTCTGGGCAGGACCGCGTCGTTCTGCCCAAACGGTTGTACCTGCGACGACGACACCCTGGTCGTGTCCTGCATCGGTGCGAACTTGGACGTCATCCCCATAGCTCTGAATCCGAGTATCCGGAGGATCGTGCTCAAGGACAACAAAATAAAGATAGTGGACGCTGCAGCGTTCCAGTTTTACGGTGACCTCAGGAACGTGGATCTGTCGAGCAACCACTTGTTCACGATACCAAACGGCAGCTTCGAGGCGCAGAAGCAGCTGGTGGAGCTTCATCTGAAGAACAACAAAATCTCGGCTTTAACGGAAAAGACGTTTCAAGGTCTGAGGTCGCTCACGGTTCTCAATCTGAGAGAGAATTACCTGGAGATCCTGAAGGGCGAGTTGTTCGGCTCCCTAACGAAGCTCGAAGAACTTGATCTAGGTAGAAACAGAATATCGAAGGTCGAGCCCGAGGCGTTCTCGAAGCTGGGTAACCTCAGGGTCCTTTACCTGGATAATAATCAGTTGAAAGTCGTGCCCTCGGCAGCGCTGACCCCACTGACCTCACTGGCTGAACTCTACATCGGCGAGAACTCATTCGCGAGCCTGCCCGACGACGCTTTTCGCGGTCTCGAGAGGTTGGCCGTCCTGGACGTCAGGAACGCCGACTGCCACGAGATCAGCGAGTTTGCTTTTCGAGGATTGGCCACCCTGAGGACACTGGAGATAGGCGGTAACCACCTCATAGAAGTGCCTACGAAACAGTTGGCTGTTCTTTCGAGACTGGAGGAATTGACCCTGGGTCAAAATGACTTCACAGTCTTGAGGTCGGGTGCCTTTCAGGGTCTGACTAATCTTAAGAAACTCGACATCTCCGGCGCCACTCAGCTCGTCAGGATAGAACGTGGCGCCCTCTCCGACAATGGTAACCTGGAGACCCTGATACTCAAGGGCAACAAGCGCCTGTCGGTCATCGAGGATGGGTCCTTGGCTGGTCTACCCAATTTGAGACATCTGATGTTGCGCGACAATGCCTTCGCGGGGTTCTCGGAGTCCCTGGTAGCCTGGACGGAGTTGAAACGTCTGGACCTCAGCGAGAACCCACTGATATGCGACTGCAGCTTGTTATGGCTAGCCGAGGTTCTCATTCCCAGGAACTACAGTCCGGTGGTCTGTGCTGAACCTGCGGAGCTACGTGGCAAGCCAATAAAGGGCATGAGTCCGGATGAACTGGGCTGCGCCTTCTCGGACCCACGAAGACAAGCCCTCCTGGCTACGATATGCACCGGTGGACTTGTCTTCCTTGCTGGTCTTGCATTTCTTCTCTACTACAGATGTCGCAAACGTGTGCGCGACGCTCTTAAGGATTACAAGTGGAAGAACCGTGCCATCTCCAGGAAGGAACACGAGTACCAGAAGACGTTCTCCGACGAAGAGTACATGGTCAGGGCCGCGCACAGTCAACAGCAGGCCCAGGTCGCCGCCGGTATAAAGCCCATACCTGTAACGGAACTGTAGCTAGAGCTTCGGGCGGCGAGCCCCGGAAATGGCGGAGTTTGGTTCCTGCCACACGGCGGCACGACGCCTGCCGAAGGTTTCACTTACATAGATGGCGACACTGCGCGTCAGCTACGACGTCCTGGTACCCTGCCTGGTCCTGGCAATCAGCCGAGGATCCATCAAGTTAGCCACTCGCTGAGAAGAGGTCCGCCGGCGCTGCCCGCGAGGTCAGAGTCCATTCAGAATGGCTCCACGATTGGTCATCATTATCCACAGTCGTCGTCGTCATCCTCATCGTCGTCCACTTCGGCGACGACGTCAGCGCCATCTACGCAGAGACACACGTCCGCATGTTCACAGGCCTATCCTACCCTACCGTTGAATGGACACCTACCGACGCATCATTATCATCATCACTTTCGCGACAGATCGCGAAACCGCGAGCATCGGGATCACATCGAGCAGGACATTCAAAAGCGAGAGCGCAACGGCGTCGGAAATTATCGGGCTTGAAGTCTGCGAAAAGCTGGAGTCGAAATGGATAAATACTGAGAATCCTAAATCTTGAGGTTTTATTGGGCACGATCATAGGGGCAAAGAAGAAATTTTAAGCGTATGGAATGTCTAGTGACTTTCTTGGATATTCAGCTATCGTGGATCCAGTCTGGTGAATTTCCTCGCCGAATCTTACGATAGCCGAATATTTCCCTAGGATAATGCCCCGTGTTATCCTCTTTCCCTACTTACGTATGACACGTAAGTAAACTCCCTATGATCCCAAAGTAAAGGAAAGGACCCTGCCCTACGGGTTCCCAGTTGTTCCAAAACCTTCCAGTTTGAATCCTGTCCCGAAGAGTTACGGGACTCTGGAGCATCGATACTCTTTGCTCCACCGGAAGACTGAACGGATACTCGAAACGGATGGATCGAGACATTTCTTTTGCATTATATCTCTCCCGAGAGATAAGTTCGATAGTGATAAAACAAAATGGTCTAGGGAATTTTTTCAGCAGTGACGACGACGACGACGAGTAAATTACAATAACGAACCTCGCGTGTGTTCCGAAATTTCACTCGCGTGCTCGGCAGCTGCGTTCCGAAACTATAGATCGATAAGGTGTCGACGATGACGTCACCGTATCACAATGACCTTTAAATTATCACCTGTTAAGGTCTGGGCGGTCGGAAAGTGGCAGTTGGTATGCATTAAAAAATCTTCACAATTTTTTAACAGTACTGCCAACGTTTTTAATTACAAATCGAGTACTCCAGTAACATTGGACCGCGTGACGTCATAAACTCCACGGTACTGGCTGTGCGTATTTCGGAACACGTGCCTACGTCAGTCCGGCAACCTCGATATATTTTATTCTCATTCTTTTCGCTCTTATCTTAAGTGGAGGATAAAAAGGAAAGGAGGGTTTACGAAATCGCGCGCGGCGGGGCGAAAATGAGGCGAAAAAAGAGAAAATATATACGAAAGAGTCTGAGCGAGTCACTGTGTGTGAGCCCGCGCCTAATGTGTGCATGTGTGGACGAGGAGAGTGAATTGCGAAATTATTGTATAATAGCGAAAGGACGATCGTCCTTGAGCGAATATTTATTCTAAACGGTCGAATTAATTTTCTAAAAAAACACCAATTTGTTCTAGGGAGGTACACGCAGGATATAAAGATATATGTATAGTTAAAGCTAGTTCGTTGCGTGTCCTTGCGTTTAGAAGAGGAAGAAAAAAGTTTACAAAAACAAAAAAACTAAGAAAAAAGATACGCCGATCATTCCTGCTACCAACGGTGTAAAACTTAAATTTCGAGTCTAAAGATAGATTCGTCTACTTTTTTTTTCGTTTTCCTTTCTCTTCCAATCGTCCAGTTTCTCGAATTACTCATATTTCTTCGATTCTATTTTATTTTTACTCGAAAAACCGCGTAGGTTTTTTTTTCTATTTATGTACATCGGTACCGCTTGTCCTAGTGAAATTTTTTTATTTTGAAAATTCCCCAAAAATAACTTTGCAAGTATCCGCGCAATCGGCGAAGCAACATGAAGAAATCGATACTTTGTAAATTCTCGTTTTCCATGTTTACTTGGAACCAGGCGTATATATAGATATAGCAAATACCAGTGATCCTGTCACCGGTGTAGAAATGACAAATATTCCCTTATTAATTATCCGAAATGTATGCCAAAAAAAATTTATTAAAAGCGTCCACGAGTGCGAGGAAAAGTTGAAGAAAATTCCAAATTCCAAATTCTTTTTTTTTATTTACTTTTCTTAGGACTAGCGGTTCCGGCTACATATTTTTTATGGTATACTATCGTACCGAATGGTATAGTATCGTAACGTATCGTAATGCTAGTCAACCGATTTGAGTTGAGAATGAGAATAAGTGCGAAAAAAAAGAGACAATTCGAAAGGAGATATTAAATAATTGCATACAGCGACTGTTAAGAAATTTTGATCGAGGGGAGAGACAGATCTTTTTTTTTCCAAAATTTCCCTGTCCGCCAATGTTATTCGATGATGTAAAATAAAATACAAAAACTACGATTGAAAGTCACGAGATACGATTAGCGCATTGCGTAAATGATTTAACAATCGTCAAAAGCCCAAGAATCTTTTCCAAAAAAAAAAAAAAAAATTGCACGAAAAACCAAAAGCCGCGAAAACGCGTCGTAACAAAGCAGTGAAAAAAATTATTTGCAACACCGTAAAAACATCGTGAAACAAAATTGCGAATCTTCGTGAAAAAAATTCCAAGCGAACGATTGGCGAGATGCAGTGCGAATATGCAGTGTGCGAAAAGGGGTGGGTGGGGGATGAAAAAAAAAGATGACGTCCCAACAGCCCAGAATTGGGTGAAGTTTGTACATTCGTGTAAAGCATAGCAGAGCCTTAACGTGAAAGCAATATACTTACGTCCCTAACGAGATAAATGAAGATTTGAGAGCAAAGAGAAATTCCAAAACGACGATGAGCACATGAAAAATAGTACGAGGACACTTGTTTTTTTTTATTTTTTTATTTTTGACTTTAAACACTTTGCGCATGCCGCGCCTGATAATGGATTATTTTTTTCGTTCGCGACACACGTGACACGAAAAAAGTTTTTTAATGAACAAATGGCAGCTCGATCTAAGTGATGCTGTGTGTATTCTACTATTACTACTACTGCTACTACTACTACTTACTACTTATTACTATTTACTACTAAACTACCTTATAAAATTTCTCAATGAAGTTGGCAAAGACGAACGTGGATTAAAATATTAGCGCAACGTTTCAAAGAAAAATAATATAATTAACTATTGTCGACCATTTTATATGAATGAAGTATCCTATCCGCGCGTCTTGCAAGATCTCTCCAATCTCGTTTATGAATCTATTATTTAATTTACGGCTGATCGGCGCACAGATCAGTCATCGATAAAAAGAGATTGATTAAGTTTTGTAAAAACATTCAAATAAACACCATTATCGATAATCTTAGATCGATTAATTTCCAAATTAGATAACAGTAATAGACGTGTCAGGGGAGGGGGAGGGGGTGGATAAAATTTTTTTCGACACGCCGATCGACAAAAATCGATCACAAGGGATCCTTGTAAATAAACAGAAAAGATAAGCACGATCCAAGTATAATGTAACTTGCGTTAATCGCGAGGTAGAAAAAAATGAGAGGAAAGAAAAAGATCTTGACACTTTGAAAAATAAACGAGAGATTTTTCTCGATTGACATTGCAGCGCGATAGCGTCAATGGCTGATAACGAAAAAAATATTCGGAATAGTGTAAAAAGTAATAATACGAAAATCTTCGAAGGTAATTTAAAAAAAAAGAAGAAAATACAAATTCCTTCAATCATAATCACTGTACTGGATTTTCACTCCTTGACTAAAAAAAAAAACGAAATAATTTTTGACGCTAATCGTACTGTCGAATCTCATTTTCGTAATCGGTTTGAGCTAATCGTTACGCGCCGTTTTTTTTTTTTATGAATTTTTCTTCGATGCACGATTTGCCTATCGATTGCGAGAATGAAAAAAGCAAAAACTGTTTGTAAATAATTTATGAGAGAGAGTGAAACAGAGAATAAGAGTATGAAAGAGAGAGAGAGAGAGAGAGTGAGAGAGAGTGCAAGGATAAATCTAATGAAAACTGAGAAAAAAGAGGTAATGAACAAGATAGAAAATCCTTAAAAAAAAAAATTAAGGAAAAAATTTACGTAAAAGAAAAATCAACCAACACACACACACACACACACACACACACACACACACACACACACACACACACACACGTCACTCACTTCTAATTTATAAAAACTTAAGATCCAGCCGCTCTGTACTTTTTGGCGTTAAGTAATAAATGATAAACACTCGCGGAGAACGAGGGTTGCCCGAGTAATATTCAAACGCATGTATATGTACCTAGACACTACGCGTTACCATGGATCTCGTCTTAATTAACAGGATTTGGAATTACTCGCGCGGTCCCCGTATACTCTGAACAAAAAATTCTGTATAATTAATACGGTACTAAGTATAACAATACAATAGGTATATATATAAATATATATATATATATTTCAGCATTATTTTGTACATAAACAACTTTATCAACGGATATTCGATAAATCATCAATAAATCTATATATAAAAATATAATAAACCCGTAATTCTTGTATATTATTTTTTTCATACAAAACGTACCTACTTACCCCCAGCGCAAAATTCATCTACAAGATTTCTCCGTTCTTCGTTTCACTATTATTCCCGACCAAATTCATCCCCTCCCGAGTAATCAGTCAGGGTTCATATTTTCCTTTTCCATCTCGTAAATCGAGCTACCGAGAGAGAGCCTCCAGTAGCTAATTGGCCGATAAAAATGCCGGATAAAAAAAAAGAATGCTCAATGGTACGTAAAAGGAAGCGAGGGGGAAAAGAAAGAAAAAAAAAAGTAGACGACGTTAAGTATCTTGGCGTATACAAGGCCGGTTCGAAGATGGCTGGATATAAATAAAACGATAGAAAAGGAAAATAAGAAAGACATCTCGAAATCAATCTGCGATTAATGAAGCGGCCATTATCGAATTTGGAAAAAAAAAAGAAGAAAAACGACGGCACACAGAGTCACGAGCCGAGTCAAATACGGTCATAGGAGCAGTAAGTTATAATGAAGAATGAACGGGTCAGATTTTTAGTAAAAATTAAAAAATGTTTAATTAAAAAAAATTGTCAAAGGTAGCGAGCGACCAGCATAATTTTTATTTTGTAATTAAAAAATAAAACTTTTCATTCCATAAGAATATCATAAAGGCCTGTTTCCATTTATGAACTCGTATATAATGCGTGTGTAATGGAATACACGTTCACCTATGTCGACATACATGGACTATGGTATTACGCACTTACCCATACATATACCCGGTGACTCCAATGACTCTACGCACTCGCGCAACCGTCCTTTGACTTTGAGTTGCTATTACGCAGAAATTAGTGGCGACACAGGGTGGATACGGGGCTCCACTTCGCTTTATTCACGGAAGTTCCGTTTAATTAGCTCCCGTTTCGCAAGAGGAAGGCCGAACTCTGAACCTTAGAATCGCCAACGCGTCACGGCATCCGTCCGACCCCTCGTTACTTAATTTTACGTAACGCGTAGTCCATGCCTACGTGCAGCAGCCCAGATGCACTACGGTGGACGAAATAGAATTTTCTAAACGCCTATCCGAAATTGCTGGTCGTACTCGGTATATAAATATTTATTATCTCTTAACCCAATGCTTAGCACCTCTCAGCATTAATGCACCGGGTGACATCAGTTCACTTCGGTCATACGTGCTAACGATATTTGTCCAAGTACGTTGGTTATCCAATGCGTATAAATCTTATTGGATTCTTCCCTCAGTACGCGTATTCGGGATAAAAATACGTAGCCAGTGACAATTCTACGCGTCCCGCGACTCCGGTTCGTGGCAAAAGGAATTTGCGAAGTTGAAAAAAAAAAAAACGATGGGAATATCGTCGAAAAAGTTTGTCGAGAAAATTTTCGAATATTTTTCCCAAACGCCACATCGATACTAGTGGATACTCTGGGAAAAGAGTCGAGACGTAAAAGTAAGTTTTCTCGTAGAAATCTTCGCGGGGTATCATGCGTGCGAGAGAGACGGACAAGCGGGGAAAGCAGGGGAGTGAGAGAGTAAAAGATAAAAAGTTTGTAAAAAGAGAATGGAAAAAGTAATTTCGAGACAGAATTGTTGAGATTTCGTGATATCGTATGCGTCCTCGTATCCCAGTGCCGTACCTGCATCCATAATCCACCTGGGCTTCTCTTTGATCAATGCACTTAATGCACTTCATTTAATTTCATTAAATCACGGATAGCCCAGCTGCGATCGATAAGTCCGGCAATTCAAATTATTAAGCCAGCCTCCCCCCTCCCACCTCCCCCTCCATCTGCCCCCTGCCACCCTCAGACGAGACCCATCCTATTTTTAAAGGGATCCAATACGTCATCCCCGTCAATCGTCGACCTTTCGACCCCGATCAAAAGTCAGCTACTCTCGCCAAACGACAATCCGTACGCAAAATAAAGATTGACACAATTAAAGAAAATCGCTGCAGGCACACATTAACACCAAATCATGAACAACCGCTGGTACGCGTAATAATCGATATCAAAGAAATGGCAGAAACGTGTGAGACGCGATAAAAAAATTGCAAAATAAAAGAAGAAAAGTATAAGCGTCAAAATGGGAATGAAAAAAAGCACGGAATAAAGGTGCATGAAAATCCTTGGGAATTCGTCCTGGCTGAAGGATTATTGCGTGTCGGAGAACTCGAATGTTGAAGGGGCCAGTGCAGTAGCAGGGAAGAGCGAATATTGGGCGTGCCTGGCCGCATGACGGATCCCGCATGCGTTTCGTGTGCGTTCCATATATATATTCAACTAGCATTGCGTATATATGCGTAACTATATACAACAGGATCTCGCGAAGGGTGTTGCGTATATATATATATATATATATATATATATATGCTCGCGGCAGGAACGTCCGACACATAAGCTTTGTATACACGTTGAGTATAACGCACTGTAGGGGCATGCGTATGGTACTCTGTATACTGTGTTTGTATATATATATATATATTATATATATATATAAAGCCAACAGAATACATATCACTCAGAGAGGATCGTAAAGGCTCGGGAACGAAACGGCGTCTGTCGGGCGAGCAGACAAGAATTTCAAAATGTTGCGTTACGCTGCTCTGCGGAACAGCTGGTATAGGTTTACGCCAGTGGAAGCGCGAAATGACGTAAACCCGTAGGATCCAAAACGTACAGACCATCAGGAAACAAACCGCAGGTTCTCCTTCGCGGTATTTCGTTAAGGGTTTACAATGTTTCTTGACTGGCTGAATAAGCGCTAAAAGACAGACAGACTGTGCTGGGAATTTTCGTTGCTTTTCTTTGTCTCTCTGTTTTATTATTGCTCTTGGATTTCTCCGTCGTTCGGTATTTCGTTCATAATTTTTTTAACATTTACAATTCTTGACATTTATTTATGTATATGTGTGTAACACTGAATAATTAGTACTGGATGCGAGGAACATTTCCATGCACGACCTTTTTTTTTTCTTTTTTGTAATTATATCCCACACACATGGCTTAATTTCGAAATTGCGTCTTATCGCGTTCGCCATCAGGTTTGACGCACGCAAAATTACGTAAAGGCGGGGCATTTTGTTCGTAGATATATGTATACATTACAAGTATATACGATACAGTAAGGTCATGGACATGTGTACGTAAGGTGAGAGTATAAAAAAGATTTTTGGATTTTAAAAAAAATTCGAATTGTAGGTGCGTTTAGTATTTAGAGGACCGAACACGCTACTACAATGTCGTTAAAAAAAATTTTCGACTTTCCGGAAGATATAATTTATTCACGTATATGAATTTTTAGTGAAAAAATGTCACTTTTTTATAGGAAAAATCTGTCGGCCCTCTAAAGGGTAATTTAGGTTTGGACTGTACGTTTTGAGACAGAAAAACTTTTTAAAAAAATTAATCGACGAGAACGAGCAAACAGTGAGGAAAAAAATTATCATGGGAAAGCACGTCGAAATGAGGAAGCACGTGCCAATTTTTCCAATTTTCCTCTCTCAGCCGTATATCAACTTCGCTTCTATTGATTTTTTTCTTCCTTTTTTATTTCCAAAGAAATACTTTAGCTCGTTCTATCCACTTTCGACTACACTGCGCCCAACCGCAGAGTACTTTAATATAAGAAGCGCTCTAAAAGCGCTGCGAATCCATTTTCCAATCGTTGGCTGGTCTATGTGGTTAAACATTTTTCTTTTTTATCATTCCACGTAATCGTATTGGAAAATGGTGCGCGGAAGGTACAGGTGCTCCTTAATTTTTCATTGGTAGCCATTTGAATATCAAGATATGCAGATGAAAGAAATTTCTTGCATTGAACTGATTCATAAAGACTTACGTGAGAAGTCGGTAAGGTAGTTACCTACATGGATGATTATACAGCCATTGAAACGTATGAATCAAAAACTGGAAATAATGACAAAATGACCGCGAATATTGTCAACGTCAAAGTCAAAAATTTACGAGTAACGTGACGAAAAAAAAAAAGAAAAATGGCAAAGAACAAAATTTATAAGGCCGTAAGCTCGCCCGACGTTTGGCCATTATGAGAGAAAGAAAAAACCACTCTTTTAACCCAGATAATGATAAGACGGTTGGCAAAAAAAGGTAGATGGACTCTAGGGAAAAAAATAAGTTGACGAAAGAAAATAACTAGGATCGCGTGAAAATACATCTAGGGGAAAAAAAATGACACTGGCTCACTGTCTAAAAGATTCGATGTGACTTGTCCTCTGGTGAAAAAATATTGCTCTCTCTCTCTCTCTTAGAAAATTCCCTAAGGGATCTAGGTATACGCGAATGCAGAAGAATCCCGTCGACGTACAGCGAGTGTATATTTTTATACCGGGTGTGAAATAATAAAGGTACGAGGTAAGCGCTGCATCAAAGACACGTTAAAGCCGCAAAATGGATAATGTCGAAACGATGGTTAGCCGAAACCTAACCTAACCTCTCTTTCATTCTTACCGCCTCCTAACTACTCGCTCTCTTTCTCTCTCTCCCTCTCTCTCTCTCGTCACTCTCCATAGAAGTTTCCAACCTCCTTCTCTTTCTTTCTCGCACACTCCAGCTTCGCCACTCTTCGCGGGTTATTAAACTCGAATCTGGAACGCGAACACGAATTCAGTGCAGGGTTGCCAGTGAAGTTGGGATCGGAAAGAGGGTGGTTCACCCCCCCCCCCCCCGGAACCGGTTGAACCGCAATTTCTGGATTATAGCAAAAACTTTTAATATATACGTTAATTGTGTAGCCGTTGTAGGTGAAAAAAAATTTTTAAATGACATATATTTCACAGCATTAAACATTTCGAAAAATACGTCAGGCCGTTATTTATATTCAGACACGTCAAACAAGTCGTAAATTAAAAATGGAGCATTCGGAAAGGAAATGAGTTCGCAATAAAAAAAAACCTAAGAGCCGAAGACCTTGTGAAGTCGCCGAGCTATTCGACATATGGCACAGCTGCGGCTGATCCCTATTGACCTGGTGTTTCGAGCAACAATAACAATAGTACAGACGGCGATAGTAACAATAACATCAGGTATTTACGTATCAAAGACCAAACCGCAAACCGACCATTTTGTGGCTCCGAGTCAAAGTCGTAAAGGATCCGAAATTCGAAGGATCGTCGGACAAGCCCATGGACTTAAAAGGGATACCAAAGGTAGCTATGAACGCTCAAAGTATATCAAAGCCCGATGGTTTAACTTAAAAATGATAGTAGCCACGTACCCTGATAATAGAGGTCAATGAACTTCGCCAACAGATAACAGAAAAAAAAATAAAATCAACACGATAATGGATATCGCCCCAATCTCTTTACACAATACCGTACAGACCTATTGGACTGTCCTGCTAAGCCATCGGTATGATGATTGTCTTAGAATCATCATTATAGATAAGAAAGTCAACGAAGAATCATCAAGTTTTGAAATTCATACAGATTGCCAGTAACTGAACCGTGCACAGGAGAAATACGTCTGAGGTCTTCAGATTGTAGAATCTGAGTCTTCCGCATATATCCTTCGGCGTCGGGACGCCCAGTGCGCGTAGAGAGAGCGCCGAGAGGCGCACTAATATATATGCAAATGAACTATTTGATAAATAATTCAGTTTTCAGTTGAGCGTCGGGTTACGAGAGGTTAGGATCTGCAGCTCTAATTTACCCGAATTAACTTCGTCCCCGCAAACCTCTTACTACCACCCCTACTATTACGACTACGCCAGCAACATCAGAGTCCTGGCCTAACTCGCTACCGACCTCAGCAACCTGAAATTCTCTTCGAGCCTTGGAATACTTAGTTACTCATGTCTGAACACCTTCCCCGTTCTTAGGCCCTAAGCCAACTGTTGTATCGTCATAAGGCACAAGTAAATATTTCATAATTCATTATCATTTCAAAATTCATAATTGACTTTTGATGAAAATTCGCAAAAGAAAAAGACAAGTCAATAGTGGATGGCAAGTTCACATCGAACCGTGTGAAAGGCAATGCATATGTCATCTAGTAACTTTTTCGTATAAGTACAACCAACCTCCATGAACAAATGGTATACTGTTTCCCTGGTATCATTTATTTCCCTTGTCAATGTGAGATTTGATGCCAAAGTCCAAATTAGCCTGAATTGCCAAAAAGTTTATAAAAATTATACACCTTTGTGACACGATAATTACCTTAGTCCGAATTCACCTGGGTAACAACGATGGGATCTTCCTTCGGAAAGGATATCGAACATTACCGGAAGTCAGCGGAAGCAACAGAACCACGTGATCCAGAGAGACACGAAAAGGAACTATGATTTAGATAAAAATTACGCAATCGCAAATTTTGAATTATAACGAACGTCGTTTCACATTCGTATTCGAAAAGTCCCATGCACACAGAGCCAAAATACGAATGCGCCAATAACCCAAATCAGGAGCACGCAACACGAAGGGACTGCGCTACACGTATAAAGCGCATACACGTCAACTTGCTTGGGTATCCAGGCAATATCGCCAGGATGGAATGTAACGTCGCCACGTTGTAAACTGTAGCATAGTTGCGACAGAAGCCAGCATAGTAGTCGAATAGTTGGCAAACCCTACAAGAGAAGGATTCCCAAGGGATGGAAGAGGGCCACGCCAGATTATGGGTTAGGTTCGAGCCTGTCTCGTGAATTCTCTCCGATCGGTGAAAATCAGGCGAACCCAAAATATTCCAGTGTCAATATCACGAGGATACCACAATAATTGTCCATGCCCGGGTACACAGCAGCTCCATCAATCAATTTACGAAAACTTTTGACACTTCTGGACTGACCGTGGACACGTAGACGTGTTTGACGTTACACGAAAAACTAAACATTTTCTATATCTGGATCGACCCGTTCTAATCCAATCCAATCTACTAACCCTTTATAATAATTTTACTGAGAAACTTCACTTCGCTTTGTTATTCCACAATGCTCACGAAACGTCTAACTTTTCGTACGCGGACGTAAATGCAACCCCGGCTAACTTTATTCCGTCGGCCGGTATTGCAGGATGCGACGGCAGCGACACCATTGGACGCGAGGCGTCGCGACTCCCAGTACCTGAAGGGTACTATCACGCAATTTGCATGACTGTGGTTTCAGCATTGTCGGAATATCTTGTTTGAGATGACGAGAAACGTCGAGGAAGTTTCCTCTCGTGGGCTTTAGCTGTTCTCATCGTTTCCTTTCTCATTCTGGATTTCGCATTTTGCTACTCCATCTTGCCTCGTATACGTACGTATTCCTTTCCTGTTTCACCTATGTTTCCCTGTTACGCGTACCTCATATTTTTATACGAAATTTGAGTTGCTACTCTGTGTCACGATAAAACATGGATCCCGACCCTTCGATATTTTTGAATTTACTTCTGTTTTATTCGATAAATTTTTTTTACCTTCTGTGCGTCCATCTTTATTTTTATATGCTGTCCAAAGAAGATCTTTATCATTTTTATCTGTCACTTCACTGTAGAGGATTTTTTGGGGAAAAATTTATTAGCGGTTTTTAATTTCTTAATTTTTAATTTTAACTTGTCTACTCCATTGCCTCTAACGTACACAGAGTCATCGGCAGAAACATGTGGACGTTGAGCGACGTATATAACTGCCCGTATAACCGCATATACGAAACTCTGCTAATTGGTCGACAATGGAAACCTGAACGTCCATTCAATAGCTGCGGATAGCCTGGTTAATACTATTTTCAGAACGTTCTGCCGATTGCCAGATGATTGCGTGGCTTGGTGATTCTGTTAGGTTAGGTTAATTTTCTCCTTAAGGGATGGACAAATACGAGCACGATTTAACGTGAATTCGGTACGAGGTTTCGAAATTCCACTAGGAAGGTTATCCCCCTTTTTCACGTGACACTGATACATATCATGCGGAACATTTATCAAGTAAGAAATATCTGTTATTCCTACTTTAATCTTACAGGCAGTATATTTTTCTAGACAGATTCGTACGCCGAGGCATTTTTAATATTTTGACGAACGGTGTAACTAAAAGTTACTAGATAACGTTTTGAGATGTATAAAAAAAAACGGTCTCGAAAAGTTCCATTGGACCATGAACTAAATAGGTAAATTGATTGGATATCTTATGGAATATATCACGCGAGGCCCGCGTGTCGGGAACAGCTGCCGATGGACTTTACCGTTGAAATTTCATATACAGACATATATTCTACATATCAGAATTGGACGGTACAAAATACACGAGCATGTACAGCCTATTTATAGTCAGTCAATAGTATTAAATATATTTGTGTAAATCAGTGGTTGGTCATTTTCTTACAATTTTGTTACCATCTGTTGGTAAGATCAGTGTCGGTAAAGTCACTACTGTCTTAAAAAGCGTTGTCTCAAAATGGGTAAGCCGAGGACCTGAAATACCGATGTCAGGAATGCACCGAATGGCGATACCGACTAGCAAAAAATAATTTACATATCTTCGGTCCTACGCCGTCGGTATTTATATGACGAATTGCTGATAGGTTGGTATAGTAGAAGTCAACTTGAAAAAATTGTCAGATAAATTTGACGTTTATATTTTTAAAAATATTTATACTCACTCTCCCTACATTGATTAAGATGACAATGAGATTCGCATTAAAAATTGCGGATTTTTAAAAATACAATTTCGTATTATCGCATACGTTCAACGTTGATAATTCTTTATTCGTGCAATTGCACACGTTCGAGGGGGCAATGGAAATCGCACTTATTAACACATCAAAAAATTCTGTGAATTCCTACAGGAAACGCATCGAACAAAACGTCCACAAGGTACAGGATAGGAAATTTTTCCGTGACCGCAACAAACATATACCGTATCCACCAAGCAGAAAAGTCCACTGAATGCAATCGAGAACACACGCGAATTAATTTCTCATTCAGGGATAATTTCACGCCTACCCGGGCATCCTCAAACACATGCAATTACCCTTTAATATCAGTTCGCAGAATCCGACAAATCCGTTCGACGGTTCGAACGTCATATCTTCCTCGGTCGAATTTCGAAAATTAATAAATTAATTTCTGCATTCAAATTTTCCTCAAAACATCCACACAGACCTCAATCCACGTTATCCGATCAATTATAGCAATTAACGAACCTTCGTCGAGTCTTATCAACATAATTTATCATTTAAATTTCTAATCTTACCACAACCGTGATTCAATCGTTAAAGAGCCAACTAACTAACCTAACGTTTCTTTAATTAAACTATTACGTGCATCAACTGCGTCGTCGCGTGCTTTTCAACGGATCCTATATGGTACTGCTTGGCAGCTGTCGCGTCAAACTAGAAAAAAAAAGAATAAAAATATAAATCAAATCTCGATCTCAGCAGTCTATCAACATGTACACTTCAAAGACTTCGAATGACGATAAAGCATCGATACGGGATAATCAAATTTCAATTGACGCAACTTCTACGTCTTACGGTAATAACAACTGTATCCGTCGCGCTTTGCGTTTCCGTCTCGTCCGTTTTATGGTGACAAATTGCACAAGAGCCCACGTGATATAAACAAAAATTAACGATCGATCGTACGACGAGTGACAATACCGACGGAGATCGGCACGACGTACTCTTACCGTCTCGTAAGATAAATTAGATCGTTCGGTAATTCGTAAAACGAACGTTACGAATTCGTAATTCAAAATGAATCACCCGGCCTCCGAACGACTCGACGATTTTTTTATCCCATTAAATCATTGCCAAAGTGGATATTTCGACCTGATAATTTTTTATTATGATCTCCGGCGCTAATGACAATTTCGGTTACGCGTCATAACGACACTGACCATGCTGACGATCCTTGGAAATTACTCAGCTGACATTACGATTCGTACGAATGCGGTAGGATCGGCCAGCTGGAACGACTGCAACTGCCGATTTGTTGCATTGGAGTTTGCTCAAGGAATTGCCAGAACGTTGCAACGACAGTTTCCTTTATGGTACTGTGATTAAGTGTGCTGGAATGTCAGGAGAAGATATGACTAAACGCGAAAAACAATATAAACAAATATTTATGATAGCTGATAATCTGTCGTCAGTGTCGACAGAAGATGATTAAGAAATATGTTTATGAATTATGTCATTAGCATTGAAGTTACGAAGCGAAGATTGGACGAATTGATTGTAAGATGGTAAATTTGAAAAAAAAATCGTTTTTGAAAATTAATTATTCGTTTACCAAAAAACAAAAAAAAACGCGTTATCCGTCGTAGAGACTGTCTTTGGCTGTGACAAAAACACGGGGATGCTAAATTGTACGTTAAGTGGTAATAGTAGAGCGCTTGAAAGATAAGAACCCGTGGAATGACCATGTGCTCAAAAGAAAAGCGATGCACTTTACGAACGAGTGCATAGAGAGAGAGAGAGAGAGAGTTGAAAACGTTGGAGGTGCGGTGAACAAATTTTTGATCTTTAAATTGAGTTAAATAATAATACAGGGTGTAATCGTTTGCGTCGATTAAAGAGATACGACTTGAGAAAGCTGCAATGTCAAGTGCAAATGCATGCAGGAGGAATTGGAGATAATAATTATAATAATGGTGCACGTAACGTTTCAATGGAATATATAGGATGTTCCGTGTCCTTTGGCACCGCGTGATTTTCCACTGCGAGACGTACGGAAGTTCATGGGATAAGAGTGAAAATCATGAATGATAACATTAGGAAGTGGTGGGGATAAACGAATCTGATTAGAAAAGTCAAAGGCAGTCGAAATATAACATAGTAGCGAATAACTTAGGGAGTCGGCAGACAGTCGAGGACTAGTATATAAATAATACTTCGCACATAGTTGGATCAGTCCGGTCGCGACCATCGCACCTGCAACAACATAATGCGATCCGTAATCTGGTCTCAATAGTTAAATCGAAGCTTAACAAAAAATTATTCACATCCTGTACATTAATTATACCTGTAATCGTAGGTGGATCGTATTAGTATTTATAATAGATTTTTTTTGTTTTTTTGTATTTTTTTTCAATAGAATATAAAATTTTGAATAAAATTTGAATTTTGTGATTTTATCAACGATCAAGAAAACGGCTGTACCGACAGTGCATCGAAAAATTCGAATTTTCTCGAGTTTTCATCCAGCAAGAGAAAAGACATTGACGTATGGCGATGTCGCACGATAACCTTGGATTTACATCCAGCACGGTGAGTCTGAAGCGATTTTTGAATTTTCTATGACAATAATATAATTATTAATTTTGAATTTTGTGTTTCTGATTGTAAAAGAAAAAATTAATTTCGCATGTTAAGGATCGTATTGCGTGACGATATGATAATTGATTTTATGTGAAAGTGAGTTTACGTGCTGCTGTATATGTGTATATATATATATATATATATATATGACAGTTTTTTGAAGTGGAAAATTACCAAAAGAACTTTTGATTTATGGGTCGGAAGATTTTTTGTTTATTTTTCAGTAATCAATCTTTCGCGCCGATCGTCAATATTTGCTTTCGTCTTTCCTGAAATGTCATCGGTTTCAAGTTCTTTTCGAAAATAATTAGCATGTCAGAGTTATGTGGGCGCCGTGAAGTACTTTTTCTATTTTGAGATTCTGGTTTATTTATATACAAAAAAAGTGTGCTTCACCGATACCCCCTGCCATTAGGTTCTTCGTTCTTTTTTCGTGCTTTGACTTTTTTTAATTTTTAACAAATTCAACTTTTACTTTAACCCTTTCAGCGCGGAGTTCAGATTTTAACGCATACCGGACACATATATCTATCCTTAGCACCAAAGGGGTTAACAATGATTAAATTTTTCACTCGCGGAAGCCTTGATACGAATCACTTCACTCTCTCGGTAAACAATTTAATTACACTAATTATCACTGACCTGCGAGCTACAGGTGACGATTGTTAATTCACAGTGCTAAACCCATTACATGTATAACGTCGCTATTGTATGCGCCTCGTGCGATTTATGCTGTTATATAAATTATACAACCGATGCAATGAGGTCATGCTGGAACTGTTTAAATTTTCGAAAAAAAAAATCAAAAATCGAGTAATTTATATTTTGATAATTTATATTTTTCATAAGGCACGATATGAAAGAATAAATCTAAAAAATTTTAGGCACGGTGTCCGATTACGTCTCATTAACTTAACTGATTACAGGAAGATCGTAATTTCGCTATACAGTCAGGCTCAAGTGGCTTAAGGTCGTGCCTTTGAATGACAGTCATTAAGAGTCAATTCTTAAAGAATGCATAAGGGCCCAGTCATTTTGTCAACGGAACGTGTCTGTTATGCCTGTCAACGTAGCGTAGGACCCTTGCAAATTGGGCCTTGGCAAATAATGCCTGACAGTTCGTCGGAGTTCATCAACGTCGTCATCATCGTTTTACTAATCATTGCCAAAGAGCACGATGACAATTTCCTACTCGTGATTCAATGAATTATTTATGAATCAGCCAAAACGATGATTTCAATTAAAAATTCAATATATTTCTATCGCATCGAATGATTGACCGCAAATCATTTTATTAGTAAAAAAAAAAGTTAGATTCTGCTCACTCGATCTGTCAAAAATTAAATGCATCGCGCGACACGAATAACGATGCAGTCGAGATGCACTTAGAAATGCATAGGATCCTTTAGGAATGCATTTCAATGCATTTTTAATCTCCGTACAAGATTGTTTGATAGCTCAAAAAGTACGTACAAAGAGGCACAGTTAAGTGCAAATTTTTCATTTCACAGAGCCGCCGCTTTGTCAATGCAACTGACAAAGCCGGTGCACTCTCTCTGTATATAAATACTGCACTTCGGAGCTTATTGTCCCGATGCACTACGCCGATGCATGTAGTCGAATAAGTCACACTCGTATGCATATTGACCTAGGTGATTCTAACTGGTTTCACAAGGTCGGATCAGTTCCGCCCGGAAAGTGTAATTATTCCAGTTAATTATAATATAATATAATACGTGCCATTAGGCTGTGCGCAACAATCGAGCGGTGCGTCGGTCACACTTGTCTTTTGAAAAACGCATGCAAAATGCATTTTCAGATCGTAACCATCGTCGTTATCGTCGTTATCGTAAAACTCGTGGATTTACATCTTTTTTACTGTAATTTTGCATACGTTTACGTCCGATGCAATTGTTATAGGTTTTATGGTTTTTTTTTCTTTCAATTCAATGCATTTCATAATATTTGATATTACGTATTTTTAATCACTATATATTCGCTTGCAATATTAAAAACCTGTTGGCCGATCGTTTCTCGATAATAATCACGGAAAATGTCAAACTGTCTCGTCTTACGGAAATGGGAATTTTTTTTTTTTTCACGATAGCCATCTCATTTACGTTGTATGGAGACAAGGTAATAAATTATTCGTTTGCATCGACTCTGTGAATTTTTAAATCTTATTCTCGTATCTTTCCACGTAACACTCGCGGACAAATAAATGAATACCGAATGCAGTTGATTTTCATAGAGTTTATACGTATGAGTTCATATGTCTATGTATATATATATGTATATATGTAAAGAATCCTCCAAGGCGCTTGCCATCTTCCAAAACGACAATTCGACATAAAAAAACCTGCCAGATATTTGTGAATTTTTTAAAATTTGTTTTCCAAACCAGTTTCTACAATTGTTTTTTTTAAAGATTCATTATCATCGGTATTGTCGTTATCGCTGAAAAGATTGTTTTGTATCGTTACGCGTTACGTGGTAATTAGTCTTAAGCCTTTCAGTAAATGACAGTCGACATTAAGCATGAATCTGAATTTATGCTCCGAAAAAGTAAATAGTAACTTTTCATTTCGTAATATACTTCTCTAATTCCCACTGAAAAAAAACATACCTTTGGTTTTGATTAAATTGGTGTGCGCGGATGGGGAAACAAATATTTTTTTGTTTCTGTCACTCTAACAGATACTCGGTGCGATGGACTAAAATATATTTGGAATGATAAAGCATTTCGTTGTTTTAACTATTTATTTCGCCACTCAGGAATTCTAATTAAGTCAATCCAACTGTATTTTTGTCCCATTGTACGCATCGGTAAAATACGTACGCGATGCTCGTATATATATATATATATATATATATATATGTGTGTCTATATATTACATATGAGCTTAGGAATTTTTTATTTGATTACTGAACCAACAAGTGACACATGTGACTCGTGAAGATAAAATGAAATATAAAAATGAAATATAAATAACGCGAATAACATAGCCACGCGCGTATCATCAAATATCAACGAGGTAGATGTCACGAATTTTTTTTTTAATCCGTCGTAAAATATATTTTGACTATTATAAATTAACTAGATTTTTATTTGAAATCCGTTTAGCTTTATGCTGCCTGAGAGCCTATATACGTGCACGAAATTAGCGACTTAAAATTTGGTAATAAACCTATATGTTAAATCATTTTTTAATTTCAAAGAAGTACTTCATTTGATCCTTTTTCACTTTTCCACTTTAATGCACGTGGTTCGGACAGAAGATGCTTTCCCAGCCATTTTGACAGAACGTATAAGACTGGTAGATGATCATCATAAACGTACATACTTTGATCGATTGACCCTTGAACGTTTCTTTTGAATCAGCAATCACGATGATTTAAAAATAACTGGATCAAATCATCGTCAACTTATTGTTGGTAATTCAGAAGGACCGATTGGCCGCTTCGCAATGACAGTCATCGTTTGCGCAACGAGAGCATGCGGGTACGCGTGCAAATTACATATTCGGAACTACAAGTCAATGCAGTTCAAAGAATCCCATTGGATTTGACGAGTGACGACTTTGATGATTCTCGGCAAACAGCCAAAGGACTATATTATTAAATTGAGAATAAAGTAAAAATAAAATGCATGACAATTCAGCGTCATTCCGACATACATACCATTCATCCCGGTACACCGTACGACAGATCCTACCGTGTCCAGTATTTAAAAAAGTATTACATAACTTCCCCAAAGCATTCTTACGCGTTAGCATCTACCGGACCGAGTGTCTCTTTTTTCCATTTACGCGTGACATCGTGCTCGTTGCGCATCCACGAAATATGTTCTATCGTCATCGGACGATTCTTGACGCGGCCAGATACAACAGAAAAATGTATTCACTTCTTTTCGACTTACCGGATAAAACCGGATCCCACGCGCGTACCTATTTATTTTTGGCCAGCCGTCGAATTCCAATAGACCTATCCGAGTATGCGTACGTACAGCGTGATAGCTCGCTAACCTCTAATGTTCACGTCCGCATAACTCGAGTCGTGTGCCAAGATTTTCGCGATACTCGAGCACAGCGCAATATTATCAAACACCGACCTGCCACTACTGTCAGCTTAATATAATCGCGAATCAGTCATTGAATAATTATACCCGTAACGGTTTCACGAAGCTCCACTGACAGTTCGTTATTTTTCCTATGGTAAAACGGTCGACCGGCGCGACATCTACCAATCGCAGTTACGAACTACTTACCTGTGGCGTTCGCAAATCTTACGACGCCGTTCTACGTATTCTTTTATTCCCTAGGTGGGCTGTGACGATTAATGTAATTCCTTCAGTGACACTCTTTGCTCTTTAACTCTACAGAGTAATGGCATCTCGGTATTAAATACAGTGCCAAGGAGAACGAGCTATTTAATACCGTCCGGTTGGTTACTTGGCGAACATGGTCACCACGGAAAATTCCACGTGCTCGGAATTACTGGCTTTTCAATTAATAAATTGCAGTAACGGATTGCCAGGCGTACGACGGCGAATTCGTTGGAACCGCTTGAGGAAGGAGTCTAGGATAAAAATAACCGCTCAAAAGTAATTGTCGTACTGTAAGTCCGTCAATATTTCTTATACCAACGGTCCTAAGCTTATCGCGGGTTTATTAGACCAATAAAAGGATATCCGTGGCGTAACGTTAAATTTAGTTACCGCGTCTGCTTTGGATAGTTGCTTCGGTACTGCTTTTTGTCCTGGATCGCAATCCGGTTTAGTTATAGAAAAACTTTTCTGAGCGTATCTACTGTGAGAGTGTTACGGCATTAAATAAAAATCCATGATAAACAAATTCAATATCATGGACTGTTAGATTTTTATTTTACAACGCATGTGTATATGTACCAGTACTTTACTAATATTTATGGACACCGTAATGACGTGGATAAATATTATGATTATGTGCCAATGATGACGATCACGCGTAAGCCTCGTTATCACTCGTTACAGATTGTATATTTAATGGGCGATGGAAAATTCCATTCGTTGCATGGCAGTGCGCTAAGTAGAAAATCTGAGAAAACTTTTTTTTACAATATTCTTATTCAACAACGAGATACCAGTAGTGTTAATACCCTGTGGCTCGTAACGTAGTACTACAGGAAGCGTATCTAGGTAATAAAAAAAAGTGTCTTCACCAGAAATGAATTTTTGCGAGTTATTTTCGGCCGAAGCCGTCAGGACTTTTGGGGCTGATAAAAATAACGTTTTTTTTTCTTTTTTTTCCCTCAAGGTTTCAACCTACTGAAAACCAGTCTTCGATTCACGAAGACTGCGGGCGGTTATAAAATTAGATGGAAAAGAGGAAAATTTTTTTTAACGTGGGCTCCGTCGGTGAAGATCGGTCGATGTATGCCGTGCACGTTATAACGTGTGCCTCGGTAAATTAAGCACAGGCTTTAGTTTTACCTGTAATTAATTTCATGCTCGTTCGACAAAATTTTGATTAAAGTTTCTTCATTCAGGAAATCTGACGAATTTTATCGGCCGCAGAGAATAAATAATTGGACACGTCACCAAAGCGTCTCTCCGAAATTCCAAGACTGAATTCTTCAAGGTTAAAATCCTGTCCTTGGTGCTGTCAACGAAAAGAAAAGATAGAATAACTCGGATTTATATATACGGTCCATTAAATCATAATAGTAACTTCCTCGTGACACGTACCAGACGTAGACTTCAAGGTATGATTCTCATAAAAGGGTAACGAACGACCATCGAATTTACGCGCCCAAGGTAAAGTTACTTTACGAGGAAGGCTTAAGTTTATCATACGCAGGAGGACGTTGGACACTTTTATTTAGTAGAATTTTTATAGCGCGCGGCAATCCGAGTATCCGCAATAGGGAAATACTCGTCATTCGATCAGATAGCTCACAGTCGATTCAAATCGTATATGTTCAATGGATCTTTCAGCCACCCATGTAATTTCATTGCGAAACACGATTCGCAATGTATCGCAGCGACCATGGGCCAGAGTCGCGACTCCATAGAAACTTCATGGCCATTTTCTATAGCGGGGCCGATGAAATCTGCAATTGAATGCAAAACTGTCAAAGTACTAAAGTTGTTTAAAGAGAAGAAGAGGGAAAAAAGTGATCGCAAAAATACATGAAATTGTAAAAAGGAAGAAAATTCGTTTATTTTTTTTTACGATATCGCTATATTGTTCGACGTATGTCCTAATCATTCGTCGGTTTCTTACATACGCGAATAATTATGCTTATGACGCTATGGAAATTCGCATTTTGCTAAAATTTTACCACGTTAGTAACACGCGTCTCGTGTATTCGTATTTATTCAAATACACAGTTTACACTTACGAGTGATTCGGTTTGCCTCGTTGACGGGGATCTATAGTCGGTCCACGTGTTTGATGTTTTTTTTTTGACAGATCGAAAACAACAGTCTCTAGCAAGGTACACGTGTCACTAAGTAAAAGTTTTTTTTACAAAATACGGTTTTGCATCAAAGATATTTATCTATTTTAACATATATTCAGACTGTTGTATTGTATTCAAACCACGTGTCATTTGCCGAGGTTTTATTTGCTTGCGAACTGTCAAAAAAAAAATAGATTGAACTCGTGTACCAAATATATGTATACAGCAGTGTGAATGGTCGTGGAAATGACAGCACATGGATAAACAAAGGTCTTGGACGAGTATATATTTTTTCCCTTCGCTTTTTTTTTTTTTTGTTAAATGCGTTTCTCCTTTTCTACGTATCGAAACGCGAATAAATTATTGATAGCCACCAGATCCGTTACTGACCTTGCCGGACATTCTCCTTCCTAGAGTGAAAGGAATAGTTGCGTTATAACCGTTTACGTATGGAAATGTTGTATGGCGGTTTATTGGCTCTAGATACGATTGAAAATTGATATAGGAATTTGTATTGTTTACAAGACCCATTGCGTAACGTTCTTGATGAAAATGAATGAGAATCGAAAAAAAAATGTAGGAATCGAGTAACGTAAGGGTTAATTAAAATTTTCCAAAAAATATGTAGATTTCATATTTTACGGAAAAAAAAAGTTTTTCGAACGTTTTCTTCATTTTCGATTCTTTCCTTTTGGAATGAAATCCTTGCGGTGCTGCACTTTTTCGTGTGTGTGGATACAATGGTTATAGTTCAGAAGGGGAATTTATGGAAGTCGGATGACGGAAGGGTCCTGTTTTCTGAGTCATCGTATAATGAGTCATTTTGTTTTACTAGGAATCGGGAACGGGAGATGTGGCACGGTAACCTTCGAATTAATAGAAAATTATAGGAATCAAGAAATGGATTGTCTGACACGAACCATTAATGAGACGTGTGGTTACTTGCGATGCATTTTGATGATGTTGATGACTCCGGTGATTGATGACTTGATGGTATGACGTTCGACATGGTTCAATATATTTTTTAATTTATGTTTAAGAATGCTGTGGACTCGAAAAATCGATTCTCGTCGACGGCGGATACTCGAAGCAGGTGAGTGTGAGAGAAAAAAAATTTTTGAAAAAAAACAGGTCAAAGTTTCGCACATGTAAAAACAGCGAAAGCAAGTGATTTTGAAATCAATAAGTGATAGATGATTTGATAATTGTACACCGGAGCTACTTGAAATGAAAATTTTTTTATTCTGTTACGTTAAATAAGTTCTGTTTCTTTTTTTTTTCAATCCATTACAGTTATGCTCCCAAGGAAAATGCAAATGTCTACGTGGTCGAGCTCGAGGACAAGAAGAAAAAATACATTAAGGAACTCGAAGGCGATTACGAACCGTACGAACATCGGGAGGTACAACACGCAACCACGTGAGTATGGAGAGTTAATAATTTATGGAATTTCGAAAATTGAAATTTGGAAGAAGTCGAGAAAAAAATGCAGTGTCGATTTTCTTTATATTAAACACATTGGGAATTTTGTTGATAAAAAAGAGGGAGATATGAAAAGATTTATCATTTTGCACCTCTTTAGATAATTACCGACGAAGGTCACCAACGTCTTACGTTTAACTACGTGAACAGCGCGCATGCGCAATAAGACCGAGTTGCATTCAATTTGGGCCACTTCAATTCAAATTTCCCGCTATCGAGTTTCATTAGATAATTATTTCAATTCCCTGTGTATCCTGGTGTCAATGTTATCCTGCGATTTTGCGGATCCGCCTTCAGCTGGTTTTTCTCACGCACAAACCCGCCCACGTTCCAACTGTATCGTGCACGTCACAATTGTGAACGCAACCTGACTGAGACTGGAAAAGTCAACCCTACGAGCAGCCCTCGTGGCAAAAAAAAGTTTCCAATAACCCACAAAAAAAAATCTTAAAAATCGACACGCGAGACATACATTTCCCGATATAATAAAATAAAAATTTCACCGGTTTCTCCGGTCGAACCAGTTCACGGGAGCAGCGTACAATCGTAATTTCGACTTACGCGAAGGAAAAACGAATTAAAAAAAAAGGGGGGTAAAACTTAATACACGAAACAAATAATAACGCGCACCTCGTGGCTACGGCCCTGAGGAACTCGTTTGTTATTCCGTCCGTCGCGGTTGGTAATGAACAGAAGCGACGCTGCAAATCACAATTAACAGGCGTCACTGCTTTCTTCCACGTTCCTCTCCCCACGTACACGCGCCCATGCATATACGTCACAAGTGTAGGCACGAACCTTCACGTAATCAATTGAACACCCTCGTCATCTATCGTCCAATTATCAAAAATCGTGAACTAATTTCCGCTGTTTATCTGATTCTTACAGAAATTCCGAGACCCTCTTCCACCTACTGAAAGGCAGTTTAGGCACCGGCATACTTGCCATGCCAAAGGCCTTCTACGATGCCGGTTACGTCGTCGGTCTTATCGGTACCTTCGTCATAGGACTCCTGTGCACTTATTGCATACATCTCCTTATAAAGTCCGAGTACGAATTATGCAGGAGACGAAAGGTACCCGCGCTGAGTTATCCCGCTACTGCGGAAGCTGCGTTGAACGAGGGTCCGTTGATTTTTCGAAAATTCGCAAAAGCGTCCGTGTAAGTATTTTTCTTTTTTTTTTCTTTATCTTACGTAACATCACTGCAACTGCAATTTCACAGGGTTCGTAAATTCTTGCACAATCCACGATATTATTGTCTGTACTACTTTTTTTCTTTTAAATTCTTATCCCCTTGCATATCTCAAAAACACAGAGGCGGTACTGTATACATTTTTTGACCGGTCACTCGTATCAATTTTTGGCAACGATTTCTTTATCTTTATTATTTCAATCAGTCGTACATTTTGCAATTGCGCGACTATCGCTATTGGCACAGCCATGGTACAGGTGAATACCATTGACTATTCGTGATACAAAAGACAGCGGGGAGCATTTAATGGTAAGTAATAGTAGGTCAAACACCTACGGCGCACTGTTACAAAACTTTAAAACTACGTAAGTCATTGCGATGTATTGCACCAGTGGCGGACAATCGGTTTGATGATATCGGAGCAATGCAACGACTTAATGATTATTAAGTAATTTTACCAGGGCGATAAAGATCTTCGCTGGGAGCGTGTGCAAAATTTTTGCGTTGGTACGCGCGACGATAAAAAAAAGAATAGAAACGTCGAGGGAAAGTATTTGTAAGATATCATGGGGGGGGGGGGGGGGGAAGGAAGTGATACGTCGAAAAACTATTATTAATATTATTATTATTATTATTATTTTCTTATCATTACAGCCATGTCATTAACGTCTTCCTCTTGATTTATCAACTGGGCACGTGTTGCGTGTACGTCGTGTTTATCGCCACCAATTTACATTCGGTAAGTGACCCATAAGAAGCTACGCGTGCACGCGTACAAAAATGTGTACCTTGGATATGAATGAAAAGTTAAGTATAAGAACCCGATATTCGAACTGACGAAGAAAAGACGGAAAAATTAAAGTAAAAAAGGAGAAAAAGAGAAAAAGGTGAGACTCGCGACTTAAGAAATATCATTGGAATTCAATTATCGTGTCATCGACTGCGGCGCGGCGAGAAGTCGAGAATCGTAAAAAGTATAAAATATATTAAAAAAAAAAAAAAAAAGAAACAGTCTATCCGGGTCAGGGAAACAGGTAGCAAAATCATGAGAATGATCGGAGAGCCGTAATCGAAAGCGTATCGGGCCCGATTATTTGCTGGGAATGCTGGCACGGTTTCCTGGATTGGGTAATTTGGTAGCAATGATAACCAGAATGATTATTGAGTCTGATTGAAGAAAAAGAGAATCGGTAATATTATTATTATTATCCGTTGACAAATTTTACACTAAAGTCGAAGGTGTTGGTGTATATCGGTAAGAGAGAAAAATTTAAATTATATTCTTGCGCAACGAGACAGCCACGAAAGAGTACCGGAAGCTGTCGTTGTTTTTCGTAAAATATAAACGCGACTTTTATATTTCCTCGCATCCTTGGGAGCTTATGGAAATTCGTTAAAGCCAAGAAAATGGCGCGGTGTGTTCCGCGACAAAGTTAAAGGGAAAAAAAACGTGTGACGTTGACGGAAATGCATTTATACCTGCATAAGAATGCAATTGTCAAAATTTCAATTTTTTTTTGGTTAATAACAAAAAAACGTCATTCCCGATTTCTTATAGGTACTCGCAAATTACGTCGAAATCGATGTAAGACTGTACATGCTCATGCTACTGCTACCGCTAATCCTTATCAATTGGGTGAGAAATCTGAAGTTCCTGGCGCCGTTTTCGATAATCGCAAATTTCATCACTTTCATCAGCTTCGGCATAATCGTCTACTACATCTTCAGAGACGTGCCGAGTTTTGAAAATCGGGCGCCGGTCGGACAGGTTCAAAATTTCCCGCTCTTCTTCGGCACCGTGTTATTCGCCCTGGAAGCAATTGGCGTGGTGAGTAAGAAAAAAAATATATATTTAGCTTCGCTATCAATGAAATTGCGTAAACGTTATCGACACACGATAACTTTATTTATCGATACCAATTATATCGTTCTTGTAGATAATGCCGTTGGAGAATGAGATGAAATCTCCGAAATCTTTCGGCAGCGCTTGCGGCGTCCTCAACATCGGCATGTTCACTATTGTCTTCCTTTACATGGGAATGGGCTTCTTCGGGTACATTTGTTACGGCGATAACATCAAAGGAAGCATAACCCTTAACCTTCCGAACGAGATATTGGCCAAGGTCGTACAAATTCTTTTGGCTCTCGCGATATTCGTGACGCACGCCCTTCAGAATTACGTGGCCGTCGATATCGCCTGGAACGATTACGTTGGTCCTATGTTCGAAAAAAATCCAAGGAAAGTCATATGGGAATACGTGATGAGGACCTTCCTTGTTCTGCTGACGTGTAAGTACTGCTAATAACGATTTGACTGAGAGACTAATTAATTTTAAAAATTAATTCACACCGAGTTATAACCACCTTGGAAACTCGACAGGAGTTTCACTGGCTTGACTTCGCTCCGGTTTTGCGAGCATATCGAACGAGGCCTTAGAATTATTTATATCCTCGTACGATAACTGTGAAAGAGGCAAATAATTTACGTCGTGGTCTCCCGTTGGCTAAAACTTAATTCATTTTCCCTTTAAATTCTTCTGTTACAGTTTTGTTGGCCGTCGCTATACCGGAACTCGAGCTCTTCATTTCCTTGTTCGGTGCACTCTGTCTCTCCGCGCTTGGACTCGCATTTCCGGCCATCATTCAGACTTGCACCTACTGGACCGTAATAGGACGTAACGAGAAGATCCTTATGGTCGCCAAAAATGCGTCCTTGGTGGCATTCGGTATGCTAGGTTTGGTTGTAGGCACGTATACCAGCCTTAGGAAGATAATCGAGACCTTCTCGTAATTCACGGCGACACCGAGAGATGGCGACACTCGTGGGTAACCGGTAAGGAAGACTGGCGACGGATAAAGAGGAAACGTTATGGCGTTACTGATCGTAAAGCAAGAGGTTTCCTGCACCGATACGCCCAATCGAAGGTCCCTTTTCGAGGACGATACAAGTATAAATACTAAATGACGGATACTGCACGAATGACTGTACACACGAGTCATTATGAGTTACAAAAGACAGTACGTGCATCTCGTACAGAATAATAGTAGGCAGAAGCGTTTCCGGGCAATTCTTTGTAATTACAGTCGGACCTCTCTATAAGACACAGTTACCCACTACCTGCTCGGAAGTGAGCATTACGAACGCCCACCCAATCCCCAGCTTATCCATGTTCCAGAAACTGTAGACAGTTCACAAGTTCAACGTGTCTTTTTGACAGGTGAAAAACAATCGAACCTCCTTATCACAGTACTAAAACGAGGTTAAGATCATATCAGTAACATGTTTCAGTGCAAAATGCGCCTGCGTCATTTCTAATGTAAATTTTGTGCCAAGCCATTTGTGACTTTTTCAAGATTTTACAGTTTTTGACCTGTCAAAAAAATTTATTGACTGCGTATATACATTTATGTTCAAGTATGACGACTACAGGCTGATTCACACGTTTCACTTTCCGTCTCAGTGCCTTAACGTCTGTATCCGTATTCGTGTCCGGACAGTGATCTGCGACTATATATTTACTAAACGGACGTTACCGAACAGTAACGAAATTTTAACGTCTGAACGGTGTCGGTACTGTATGGTACGGATGGATGTGAATCGGCCTTAAAGTGACGAGTGTCAAACGTTGAGTGGGGTGGGGGGTCAGGAGGTGGAGACGGCTGGTGTTCAGGCGACTTCCGTACAAACAATTTTGGTACCGAGCCTGTTGCTCGTGGAGAGGTCAGATTGTAGATGAATTGCAAAAAAAAGAAATTAACGAAATTATCCAAGATGAAAGAGATTGACGAAAGTCGATTGAGACTAATGGGTCAGGAAGTAACGTAACGATCCCAGTGATGAATAAATGGTTGTGTTGATACAGGTTGTATTAATACGTGTTGTATTAATGCATAGTCAAGTTAACGAGACACGCTATTTATAACGCTTTAATATATTTATGTACGAAAAGACGAAAAAAAAAAATAACGAAGACCGATTCGAGGTAGTGTGGGTTAAATTTTTTTTGGATATAAAAAATACGGAAAATTCATAAGAGCTCGCACGAGACTCGAGTAGTAACTCGTATAATTATAATATTTTTCTTTCTTCTTCTTCTTGCGGAGCATTTTTAATGTTGCAGTATTTCGATAAAACTGTGTGATACTCTTGATATGTATATCGATGCGAAAGACGTTAGCGTTAATTATAATTTTTACGTAAGGGACGCGATGATGGAAATTTATTGATTTGAATGATACATTTCAATCTCAGTTCCAGGTTAATTCCAAATAATGTATTCGACCAAGGCGTATTATGTGGTACGAGGGTTAAAAATATTACCTTTTTGTTTTAATTTGACAAAAAAAAATGTATTCATAGTTTCAACGTACTGGACACTGACGTTGCTGCTTTTCGGTGTAGGGTGCGCTGTGCGTCACTTTTACTTCGCAAGCTCGCCGCAAGTCGCCACCGTTCGCTGTAGGTATGGATCGCTCCCCAGGAATAGTACAAGTTCTATTAAGGTCAGCAGTGCAGTGCCCAGCGTGATTATTTTTTTTTCGTATTCACGTGTGTACGGCCCTGGTACCGAATGTATACCGATAAAAGGGATTAGGAGTTACGTGCGATTAATCCAATTTTTTTTTTCCATCACAAGTTTCAATTTCTACCTTGAGTGCACTGCTCGTTTTTTGGAGGGCGCGGGAAACGAGGACCAAAAAAGGAACTAGGGTGAAATTAATACAATAATCAAATATTGTATTCGATATAGGGGAAGGTGAGTACGGCGCACCTGAAAAGACAATTTTTCTTTTCTTGCTTCTGATCGGTTACCAATTTTGTCTGTGTAACTTTTTAAACGTGTCTCTTTACGATCGATAGACGTCTCGGTTATGGTTATTATTAACTTGGTATTTTTTCTGTCATTCTTATCCTTTAATTTCGTCGTCCGCTTTGTTATCTCTCTCATGATTCGTAGACAATATACTGCTGGCAGTAAAACTATTTTGTATATAATTGTGTAAACTTTTTCGTTTGCTTTTTTTTCATTGTTAGTTTTATTTTTATTATTATTATGTATCTTTGTCCTCGTCTCCAAATCAAATAGACGCAGAGACAATCCATTGTAAATAAAAATGACGACAGTATCGACGGGGCAGTAATTTCGATAAAAAGAATTTGCCCGGGAAAATTGAAATATACGAATTCACCACCAATCGTCGTCCAGAGACTTTTTCGTCTCTCTTAGTTTTATAAAAACGCAAAAACACAGATATATATATATATATATATATATATATCGACATAAATTCACACGATCGACAATCAACGATCGACGAGACTTTTAGTAAGATTTTGTCGCTTATTGCGACTAATGTAAATGATGAAATCATTAGCTCCTCAGATAGATCACACGTATAATATATATTATATACACCTAAACAATGCATCTATTTAATAAAAAATTATACATATCCTAAACAATGGTTTTACTTAACCTCCATTTTAAGCTGATACCTTAACGCATTTATTTAATAACACTTGAAGAAAAAAATTCTAATATCAATTAAATTTGATTTAGAATTATTTAATTCCACTCCATTCCCATGATAGTGCCTAATTTAATTCGCGGATGTTTTTTACCCCGTATAAAAAATGCATGTGCAACCATAAGAGCGTTGCACCTGCACGGTTCAATATCTAAAGTGCATCGTGCGCAGAATCTGTCAGAATTCATTGGTGAAATAGGCAGTCGATAAGAATGAAAAAATCGATAGGCTATCAAATTGTTGAAAAAAAAAAAAAAAATTTAATGCATCCGTCAATCACACACATCGTTAACACATGCATTCTCGGTGCATCGAATTAATGCACTTATTGTTACGTTAACTGCGGAACTACCACGTGACACTGAATAATGCGTGGATGCGTTAACCCACACTTGGGTGCAATTGGTAATGTGTTATAGAGAAGCACATATGCGCATGGCTGCAAAGTAGAGCATTCTATATATTTTCGCGCACGTTCACATATGTCCGCTCACTAGGTAGAGCCAGAGCTATGTATCGTTAGACAGTCGTCAGTAATCTCCAAACGAAGAAACATATTATCCATCGGTTCACAGAACAACAAGGCGAGGGAAGAGTTAAAATTTCCGTCGGACATCTTTGTTCGTTACGAAAAAAAAAAAATAAAAAAAATATTAAAAAAGAGAAAAGAAAAATAGAGATTGCGTTGGATCGATTATTTTGTGGAATAATATTTCTTTCTATTTTTCACACATCTGCTGTGCTTGCATCGATAACGCGTGGGCACTGGCTTTACGAATAAATCGACATACTCGTTATATTTGAATTTTTCTAACTTGCCTCGAATAAAAATATTTTGCATAATATTGGGGAAAATAAATTTCTTTTTTTTGTTGCCATTTTTAAAATACTCAAACCACCGTACGTATGTTGATTTTTGGAGGGGTGTGTCTGTTTTTTATTTGTATGCAAATCTAAAATCGTACTATCAGACGCGTTACGTAGTTTTATTATCTTTATTGTATTTTTAATTTTTTTTTACCCCTTGTTTTCATCCAAAATCATTATTGTCATCGATACTTCGTTCGCAATTCATATTCCGTGACTTATTAAAGGAGTTTCTTTTGGACGACACTGCGAATAACATAGGTGAGATTTTATAAATTTGATTTTATTATTTATCACGGTTCTACGCTTCTGCTTATCGTGTACAGTATCAATATTGTTTCTTTATAAATTTTCAACCTGTCACCCACCAGACCAATTGCGTTTTTTTGAATGTCCTCTATCTCAAATAATTTTCGCCAAATTTTTCGCAACTCAAAGTACACGCGTATTTATTGACCGAGCAAAGTCCTCCTGTGAAATATTTATTTTTATATACCTTTTACCCAGAAACTGCTTTTCATCGCGACATACGTGTTACAGGTATACAACAATGTACGTAAATAAATGTCCGCTATATATATATATATATATATGCGCATATACGTAATACACGCTTACGTCATTTAACATATAAAAATATGCAAAGTTCACCATAAATAGCGACGAATCATTTGTGACATTACGAACCTTAAATTGGATCTCTTAATAGTGACAAAGTCAATTTTAATCGAGACATTGAAATTCCATCGAGATATATCATTTTTCAAATTAACTCAACGTCCTATACGAAGCGCCTGGCACTTGAAAGAAAAATTCTATTGAAATAGATAATAGAAACAGCTGACTTTAATTTTTGACATTTCCCATCCCTCATACATCTCACGTATTTTTTTCATGTTGCATCGTAACATCATAAAAATGCACTTTGAATTTTCACATCGCATCAGCACAGAGTCAAATCTACACGTGTTTTAACGACAGTAACAGACTCGAATAAAATAGCCGAATAAATCCTGAATTAAAAATACCAATAATTAATCGTATCGACATTTTATTATAATCGCGACGAATATTTATGTCTGAATAAAAAAAAAATTTAATTTGAATTGAAAAATTTCTAGAAAAAATATTTATTCCCCGACTGATTAAAAAATCTGAACTGCACATTCGTATCGACCAATTGCATTGCAGCCGATTGCATTTCTTTGATCGAAGGTCGTACCAATAATTCATCGGAAATTTTCAGTACTCGCCATGCACAGTGTACACAGTGCCTTTCAATATACGTATATTAACATATGTGACTTCTATATAACGATATAAGATAAAATCGTCGTTAATTAACCTTTCTTCAATTAATACAACCTTGCGTGATTAACGAGACATCCTCGATACGTAACGTTGCAAGATTATCGAATAAAACGAAATCTAATGCTCATCGATCAAACTCAACTTGGTTAATTCGTTCTTTTCATACGTGAATTAAATAATCGTTATCAGTCGCGCGTGGACGAATTTAAGGACTTTTTCGTACCAGCGCCGACCCACGTGTGAACGGGACTTTAAACGAGACTCAAGCATTGCAATCTATCCAATAATTTTGACTTCCTCGTCGGAGGGATCCACTGACCGTATGTGGTTCGTACATGTAGATAATTTATGCCCATGCACTACGAGCTCGTATGGAGGCACAAGTTCATATGTGAATATTTGTATGTACTGGGGTACACAAACACACACGTGTTACTCACTTGGAACAATGTCACTTGCGTTATATTTAGACCGCTACTAATTTTGGACAAGGGACAATTAATGGATACGTCAATCACAGTATATTGACACACAACCGTTATGCAATTTTTAATTACTTAAATTTATTTAAAAAAACCACACAGGAAAATAATCGTGATAACAACAAAATTATCCCGAACGCCTAAACGTTATAAATCTGTAAATATGATTGACCAAAAATTTTTATCTGACCATCATAGACCGATAAAATTTTTTTTGGAAATAACGGATAATCGTAATATATTATTGATAAGGGTTCGATATCGGTTATACGTGTCAATGATGATTTAAGAAATTCCCTATGATATATAAAAATTTTTATGCACACCAGTGTATACGGTTTTCGAAATGCATTCCTGAAACCAGGATACTTTTTGGCTTTTGGCCAAAATACACGTCTCGCAAACTGGGTTGGACTGCAGCCTATACGTGGTATGGGCTGGGTAATTTTGAAAATGAAAAAAAATAGGTTTCTATACACTTGTCCACGTATCAGTCACACATGCGTGTTATGGGCATTGTTAGACGTAGAAGGAAACGACCGGGACAAATATTTATCGAGTATCGATATACCTAGAAAGACACGTTCGATATGCGAATAGGGAGAATACAGTTCATTTAACAGTATTTGACCTCAATGCAAAGACGATTGAGTGCAATCAATTTGAAAAGTTCGTGTGAGCTTACGTATATGCGTGTATATATATATATATATATGGCCACATATGAAGATATACATATACATATACGGTGTGTATCGGGACGGGTCTATATTTGTCCTACGTTGTTATTGCCTATTGTCAAATTGAAAATTCCTATTGGTTTATCACTGGCCATAATTAATATGATCCGTTATCATGCGCGCGCGGATAGCAATTATTGTATCACGAGAATGAATCCGCATTCACGGCTGCTCTTTTTATCGCACGACTATGAATGACTGGTCGTACCACTGGTTACGTCGGATATACGCACGCTAATCTGGGTCAAACTTTAATTAATGCAATTTCGTATTTTATTGCACTGACTGTCTCTTGAATCCCGTCTACGTCGTCCGCGTCTATTTCTATGCACGGTTTTGTTCGCGAGGCAAACACGAGGGACACGGAGTCAGGGTAATAAGACGTGGACATTCTATTGGGTGAAATAAAAAAAATGTAACGATCAAAGCTATAATGTTTTATAAAAAATGCATGATCGCGAATAAAAATTTATTGTGGACCAATCGTGGCGATTTGACTTTCAGAAATATTTGTTTCTACTTTCGCGGACGTTTGGATTGTCATGGAAAGTAAGAATGGAGAGTCCATCAATATGCAACTGGTCGACACACAGAGTCCATACAAGTAAGTTTTTATGTATTACAAATATATTTGTAAAAAAAGTTTTAATATTAATAAATGCTTCCTCGGAGTAAATCAAGGAAGAACGTTTAATCTCGAGAGAAAGTTTTATCGTGAATATATTTTTTTTTTTCAGAGCCAATAATCAATCGCCAGAAAATGGTCCATTACGATCGGACGGCACAGCATCTCCCGCGTTCGATTCGGGCGAATCGTACGATCCTCACAAGCATCGTAACACACCAAATCCTACGACGTAAGCGTTAATTGCAATAAACGTGCGAATTGATTGCATCGGTTTGATGCACTTTTGACGCAAGGAATATTTAGCATCGACAACTGTTCCTATTTACAGAAACGCAGAGACTTTGATTCACTTGCTGAAGGGTAGCCTGGGTACGGGTATACTTGCGATGCCAAATGCATTTAACAACAGTGGCCTGATAACTGGTGTCATTGCAACGATACTGATCGGTATCTTGTGCACCTATTGTCTCCACGTTCTCGTTAAGTCCCAATATGCACTCTGCAAGCGGTTAAAGGTTCCTATACTGAGCTATCCAATGAGTATGAAATATGCATTGGAGCAAGGACCTTCGTGCATCAAGTGGTTCGCACCGTACGCACCGTGAGTGCATACAAAATTTTGAGTATAAAAATAAAAATTGTACACTTGTAAAAAAAGATAATTGCATTTCCCCAGGGGCGTCGTAGACGGATTTCTCATAGCTTATCAACTAGGAATTTGTTGCGTGTACATTGTGTTCATAGCTACCAACATCAAGCAGGTGAATTGATAAAAAAATTTATATAAGAAAAATAAATCCTTCAGTCAGACTATTATTTTTAATTGTTTCATACCGTCATGTCTATTTTTTTTTGTCCACAGGTAGCAGACTACTACAAGTTTGAGGTTAATATCCAAATCCATATGCTGATTCTATTGGTACCACTGACGCTCATAAACTACATAAGAAATTTGAAATTACTGGCACCTTTCTCGACTCTCGCCAATCTCATCACCTTTGTCGGACTTGCCATGATTTTATCTTACGTTTTCGACGACCTCCCGTCGCTGAGCGAGCGAGAAATGTTCGGATCGCTTCGCAATTTTTCACTGTACTTTGGCACCACGTTATTCGCACTGGAGGCTGTTGGCGTGGTGAGTATCCAAGGTATGCGGATTATTGTGTATAAAATTATCGAGTGTACACGGGGTACTGTTCTTCTTCGCGCAGATAATTGCATTAGAGAATAACATGAAGACGCCCCAAAATTTTGGTGGTTATTGCGGCGTCCTGAACATTGGAATGTTTGTGATTGTCGCTTTGTATATTATCGTTGGATTTTTTGGATACATCAAATTCGGCGATAAGGCTGAAGGTAGCATCACGCTCAATCTACCTAAGGAAGAGGTGTAAGTCAGTAAATCATTTGATAATATATTATACGTCATACCTGTTTCAAATCTTCGGCTGTAGATTGATTTTGGAAAATTTATATTTTTCATTCTCTTTTCATGTCTCGTATCTGCAACGTTTGGCAGGATGGCGCAGAGCATTAACATAATGTTCGCTATAGCCATATTCATCACGTACGCCCTCCAGGGTTACGTACCCGTTGAGATTATCTGGAACACGTATCTGAATCATCGAATTCAGAAGAACAAGTTGCTCTGGGAATACGTATGTAGAACCTTGGTCACGCTGCTCACGTGTAAGTGCACCTTTAAGTATCTTATGTTAATAGCACACGCGAGGCTTCCACAGAATCATTGGATTTTATCCCCAGACACGCATGACAACTACGTCAATCGAATCGTCCATTAGCTTTCTCTGTTAACCCTTTGACACGGTCCCACCTTTTTGTCCCTGAGTCCCTACCATACTGAGTTTCAGCGAAATTCAAATAACTCTTTGAATTAACGCCATGTTGGAAACCGCAATTTTGAATCTTTTTAATTTCGAGTGAATTTCAATTTCCAAATTACAAGTGCATGTTAGAAAAAATGTATGCATGAAAGGGTCAAAGAAAAAAAAATCAAAAATTATTTCTCTTACAGTTGTACTCGCAATTGCAATTCCACGATTGGGACTGTTCATCTCGCTGTTCGGCGCCCTGTGTCTCTCCGCCCTTGGAATTGCGTTTCCGGCGATTATCGAAATCTGCGTATTTTGGCCGGACAAGTTTGGTCCATGCTGGTGGATCTTCGTCAAAAACATGTTTCTCATACTTTTTGGAATTATCGGCCTTGTGATAGGCACGTTCGTCAGTATCGTGGATATCATCAAGTCCTTTAACTAAATCATCCAGTTATGTTTTCTCGTGTTACCTTCTTTTCTTTTTTTTTATGACCAACTTTTTTCGCATTCTCCACGTGGTGACACATCACAAGATACTAGGAGGGGGGAGATAAGGGAGGAGGCCAGATATATTTTAAAAGAAAAAGATTGCCTGCATAGAAAGTATTAGAAGTAAGAAAAAAATAATAATAACAACATGCGCCATATAAATATACAACAAAACTTTGGTGCTTTCAAATAAAAATTTCCTGTACGTGCATATGCGAATGCCAAAAATAATTCACGAATTTTATTCTACATAGAAGACAGTGTGTCTAACCGAAAGTCGAAAAACGAAAAAGATAAAGGTGGGACACTGGGGATAATATAAATTACGTAACCTTTGTGCACAACCATATATACGTAGATATTATTAGTTAGACAACTTCGCTCTCAAATAATAAAACACTGCCATAGCTCATGCCTTGCACCATTTGATATCTCCGGATATGAAATCGAAGCCAAAAACACCAAAAAGAAAAGGTCGTAGCGCGAAGAAAAACACGTGACGGAATTTGGAACTGTATGACAGTTACGTAACAGTCGAAATGTCGGCTTATTATTGGAGGGAAAGTAAAAATATTAGAGAAATAATGATTTAGATAATAGTAACGCATAAGTATGAAATTATAGTAAATTTTAGCTAGTCGCATTTATGAATTAATAAACTGCACGTTGGATTTTAACAGACGATGGATATTGAAAATGACGTGTAGTCTGTTAACGCACAATTGCTAGATATAATTTTTATGTAATAACGAAACCGCAATAACGTTAATTAATCAGGGGCGGGACGAGCTGTTATGAGATTGTTCTAGTTTATCGAATTGTTGAATAGTCGTAGAAAGCAAGGAACCACAGGGAAAAGAGTAAGAAAATAAAAAAAAAAGAACAAATCAAGATAATCGGAAAAATTCAGCGACGAGAGAAAGATACGCGTATCCATTATACACGATTAAAAAAACAATAAAACCGCATTCCCCGTTGCCTTGTTGTTCGTTGTTTTGAGAAGTTGTACGATAATAAGAAAATTAACACAAAAGCAACTACGGCTGAGCAATAAAGGAATGAAGTTCAAATAGGGTGACTCCACCAGTGAACAAGCTTGTCCCTAATAAATGACTGGGTTTATACAAATTATATCTGTATATAATAATTTTAACAAGGGTGTCCGTTCACGGAAGGCATTTCCTAAAGTGTTCGTCTATTGGTGGATTTACTCTGTGTTACGCAAATGAACCGTAAAACAGATAAAGTCGAAAAGAAGGATTTTAAGTATTTTCTATTTCATTTTTTTTAAGAAAAAAAAGATGCTTGCCGACGCTTCGCTCTTGTAAATAATGTATGGATATCGATGCTGCCAATAACAATTGATCACGATGCTATTCGTTAAATTATTTTATTAATATTTATAATTTAATGCAATCATAATATTATGCGATTATGTTCATTCGCCATGGCGCTGTATCCTTGTGATAAATTGTCAAGCCAACATGTCCAGTTTGCACGGGAAAATCACAACGAACGAATTACGGTCGAGTCGCTCTAACGTCTGTATTTAATCGCTAGGCTATACTTTCCTCTCTATTTTTCAGCGAACACTGTATTGTTGTTTATCTCTTAACCATGCTTCTAAAGGCTGCGTGGTAAAATTGTCCTGCGTCCGTGATCCTGTAACCCGCAGCTCCGAATCATAGAAGTTAGAGGGGCTTGACTGTATTGAATTTTTTGACAATAAATTCTTTCTCGAATAAATCAATTTTTGTCTTATCCAGGCGAAAGTAATAAGGAGGTAATACCAGCAGCAAATAGTATGTAATTGGTACCTGTTTGTCATAGATGCCTCATTAGACTGATCGACCGCCATTAAATCCTTTGTGCACGTTGCGTATGAAGCCAATAAGTAGGAAAAGAGATAAACTAAATTTCGAAATGTATTTATAGAGCACTTGTATATTCGTGAAAAATAACGAAAAATGTACATCCGACGGTGAGAAACCAACTGATAATACGCACGTTACTCAGGTTCTTATTCTCAGACTGTACCCGATGGGATAAATGTCAATCAGCAAACTCCGTCGAGTTTTCCGCCATTGCCAGTACGGGCACTTTTAAGCTACTAGAAATGTCACTGAACTATAATCTGACAAAGGAATAATGCTGTCACATCGGCGGTTATCAAACTAAAGTAAAATTCGATCGAGCGACGTACGTACGCGCGAAACATGCTACTGCGTAACCTTGGCCTTTCTTTCTGTACATTCTTGAAACTCATATCGACCGTGGATATTACAATAGAAGATGTCGAACTACTGAAGAATATTTCAGTTCGTAGATGGCGCCACGCGTAGCCGCTGTTAATCTCTATTTTGCTCGGTAGTTGAACCATCTTGCGTGGGACTATCGGTAACTCAGTCTAGGGGCTATGCGTTTCCATAAAATTCAGATTCGTGTGAAATTCTGTGACACGTAAAGTCTATTTATCTTCAGTCGACGATTTTTTATGGATTTCACGCGAAGGTTATAACATTCGTTTGGTGAGTGCTATAGCGTAAAAGAAAATTTATAAAAAATATTTTATGTTTTTTCGTCTCCGCCTTTACCAAATTTTTACCTGCTTTATCAATCGTTCTTGTCATCTTATCATAGGTGAAGATAAGCTTTGACACCTGTAACCCTCTCACAGGACACGCTGATTATATACGAAGGGTGTAGGGGTGTTGTTTGTCTGCCGGTAGTCAAATCCCAGGGCCGAAACGTAGTATCGATGACAGAACCCAGTCAAGGGGGCGTCAGTCAAACAAGAGGCTCAAAGCGAAAGTAAAAGTTATGAGGAAGGGATGGTGGACAGGGGGTAGTAGGCATCCATTCCAAGGGGTGGGCTATGGCACAGAGAACAGGACGAGATGTGTTGTGCAAGGGTGGAAAAGGGAGCCCCTTCAAATAAGGGTGATGCACGTGTCACACTGCGGGGGTCCCCTGAATTTTACTACAGCCCTGACGTACCGCCAAAAATTACACCGCGTTGCCCCGGTGTCCCCGGACCCCTCTCTGCATTCTTGCCATCGTATGGACAAAGAATATAGACCTACCCTGTAGCATATATCAGTGTGTATATACATCTTCCTATAGTCATAAGACATATTAAAGTTTGTTTTGCTTCTTCAAAAGAAAACATTAAAAAAGCTTTTTTGAAAATATAAAATTTACTTATAAACTTTATAAAACAATAAAATTTGCCAGATTCCTATATTCATCGATCAATAAAAATTCTATGCGATTACGCAATTACTAAGCGTTTTGAAAAAAAATCTGTCCAAGGATATAAAATCCTATCAATCTCACATTGAGTGGGTTGGATCGGGAAACGATTTTTGAACGTTTCAAAGTGGCTGGTATCAGCAAAGGTCAAAGGTTAGGGTAGGAAGAGACAGTAAAAGGCAAAAGTAAAATAGGAAGAAATATATATCTATATTTTCCGACCGGCCCGGATAGTATTGTACAGTGCACGTGCTACCAATGCCCCACACCCCCCTGAACCACCCCCCTTAAACTCTACAAGCCAGGAGTAATGTATTAATATATTCCCCCAGATCGAATTCGATGTGGGGTGGATTTACCCCATTGGACCTGGGGTTAAGGGTTCGTCGAGTAAGGTGGCCAAAGGGCCCCGAAAGAGACTGGGTGCTGCCTCTCGTATTTATATCAATTTATTGGACATTAGGATCGTAGATAGGGCGTCGCGGCGCGCCGCCGTCGCTACCACCCCCATTGCGTACCTATATCTACGTACTTTTTTTTACCACCCCATGCGGTACGCCTCGACACAGGAAAACGATACCATGGGAATTTGTTGGTATCGGAAAGCGATTTTCGGGATTTCCTGCGAATTTCGAAGTAACACGCCCCGCCCCCTCCCACCCTTCTCACTTTATCCCGATATCTCATGTTATACAGTGGAAAAGCGGCGTGAGAGGAAACACGGTCGAATGCTATACTTTATCATTCTCCTATTTGAATCCACGTGTGCAGAGGTGAATATCTTTTTTACTGTTTGTTTGTTCTCCGTTTTATCTCATATTTGAAACTGTACAACAAGAAATACCTTTATTTTGTTTCCTGTTCCTTTATCGGCAGGATTTTCGAGACTATAAAAATTTTCTGAAAATTCCAAATTATGTGTAACAGCCTTTCATATTTTTTTTGGAAACTTTTTGAAACTTTTTTCTCAAATATTTTTTTTTGCAATCTCCAAAATGATATTTGGTATCAAATTTTTGGAAAAATTTTCTAACGAACTTCACCTAAATTTAATTACTCTTTATATTTTTTCCAAAATATACGCCCGAGGGCCCATCAAATCCGAACTATTGCGAAAAGTTACGATCAAGGCCGATCCGCATAACACGAAGGCCGTCTCTTCTACAAAGGGCGACAAGCTGACGCCCTGTGACGCCCGACGTCGGCTTCGACCGTAGGGAGAAGAACCATAGTAAAACCCTCGTAGAATCGTCCTACCCAGAGATAGTGCAGGACCGTCATCTTGGATCCCCAAAAGCGCCGGTATAGGATATTGTTAGAGCAGCCGGTGTCAGCCGACAGCTGTCCCCTGTCTTCTAGGTTAGAATTGGCAGGGCACGTACGGCTCGCATCGCCCCCCCCGCCCCCCTCTTATAATTCAACCCCATAAAATCACCCTGCCGGACAAACCCCGACCGATTAATCGTTATATCCCCGAATCCTGATCCAGTTAAGGGTTCTGGCGTGTCACGAATCCGATTAGTAGAAATGCCGATTGAAACGACCTGTAAGTATATTATCGGCTTAAAATTTATCAGCTTGTCATCCCCTGTTACGATCTACCTGTAAGGCCTTATTTTATGATCTTACAAAAATATTAATTTTCATTACTTTTAGACTAAAGATTTTTTTTTCATACAGTCACCATCGACCAATCATTATTTTTAAATGTAACGAACGATACAAAACTAATTCCATATTTGTTCACTGGTAAGAATTGTATATATATGTATATATATATATATATATATATATATATATAGCTCGCGTCTACAGACTGCTGACTAATTTTGGAACAGCCTCTATAGGTTACCAGTTGCTACAACGCTGTCCGTCGGCAGCTCGTGAACTTGTGAATAGTATTTTTTTTTCTCGACTTTTGCTCCTGCGGCTCTTACTCAATCAGGAAAGGGGTTGCCGTGTGTTGGCATGCGTGCGCGTGAGCGTACGAGCCAAAAATGTGTATTTTTGGAAATTCTCATGGAGCTATGTATTATTGCAGTCTTGGGGCGAAGAAGTCAGAAATTTATGAGGTAACGACACACGCGACATCCGAGCAAAATAAAAATCGAAAATGTGCGACAACTATTAAAGAATATGTTTTTTTTTATCATTTCGCATCAGTCTCATTGACCGTTTTATCTGTTTTTCATTTTGCTTTTTATCGATGCGTACCTAGGTAACTCGGACTGCTTTCGCTCTTTCGAGTTTGAAAAAATTTCTATACCCGTTATATAAATTGATTCCACTCTTATGATGGTTGAAAAATGTGTATACCCGTTATATACAGTAAATCCACTATTACGATCCTTGTAAAAATTTTTTATCGATATCCTACATTAAAAATCGAAAAGTTTTCGATTATTTTGTTAATTAATAAATGATGTAAACAGATTTTTTTTTGTGATAAGACCAAATATTAGGAATCAACGATAAAACTCACTACACATCCTTGCACGATTATCGACGAGCATCACTGAATAATTATTTAATGAGGAAAAACAATGATTGCAATTTTGATATCTATTGATTGAGAAAATTTTGATTTTACTGTAGTTACAACTGAGGAAGACGTTTTATCGCCCGTTTGACACTACTGGCTCTCATATGGAAAGCCTTAGGGCTGTCTTAAGGTCCGAATAGGTCGGAATAGGTACAGCGTGGATTGTTGTGTTGTATCGTAGCTAGAGGTAGTAGGTTCTCTACTTCCACGAGGTGGCCATTTGAGCCAAGGGTGGCTCCGCCTACGAGAACATAACCTTTGACCATCCCCTTTTGCCTGAAGCATGCGCCCTCGCGAGTCTGAAATGCCGGAAGAGGTTCTCAGCTTGCGAAAGAATCGAAATTGAAACTTTGAAAACATTTTTTAATGCGTGAACGATTATTAATTTTGTATAAAAAGCAGGTCTTATCGGATGAATTAAAAAAAAATTGCAACAAGAAATTCAAGTTTGTCTAATCGTTCCTACTTGTCGTAAATACAGGGTGAGGAGCACCAAAGTTTCGGTTTACATTATTTAGTACGATTTTGAAAATTGATTATCATTGCAAAAGTTCTCATGATAATTTTACTTACTCTTTGAAAATCAACGTCACCGTACGAAATGATCGTTTACTGTGTTTGTGTTTATACAGCTAATCGTTATTGCACCAATAAGGGTGAGTAAATTTTGCCATAAGAAATTTCTCACTGTAAATACAGCTGTGTCGTTAACGCGTAACAGTGCACGTGCTAGTTCCGTTTGTAAGATCCCATATAAATATGTTACTGTGTATAAGCGAGATTGAGAATTTGATAATCAGGAATTTCTTACACGTTTGTGGTATGCTTGTCAAAAAAAAAAGTATTAGCAATGACCGACTATTAGAATTTTCGCAGTATCGCTGTGCCCGAACATCTGCAAATTGGCCAGCCCTTATCCTTATCACTGCCTTGCGTTTCGATAAAGTAGATAATTATGATTGATTCACAGAAGCCATAAACCTGATATTATACAATATAGTTCAGGAACAATAGGGGCGAGAACAAGGATCACCGACAATAGTACAAGACCTCCCACGAAGCAGATATTACACTAATTGCGTATCCCGCCGAATAGTCCCTATGAAAAAAAATCCCTAGAAAATTTTGAAAAAAAATTACCAGAAAAAAACTATTAAAAAATAAAGCTAGATTTAATAAAATTTCAATACACTGAACAAGCTTAAACTTCATCGTAGAAAGTGTGAAAAATCGTTAAAAAAAATGCTTTTCCAAAATTAGTCAGAATAACATTTTTACAGTTTCTCTAGTTTCATTTCGATTTAATTTTACACGTACAATACGTATCCCAAGTACTTGCACGTATACCGATAAATCATTCGGGTGCATTCACACGTGAGCGACATTCAAAATCACGGCTGGGTGCATCCCTTTTCGAGTGTCGAATTGTTCGCATTAGAGCAGGTGATCAAAAGGCCCAAAGAAAATCGACGTTGCGTACCAACCTCCATTGGCCATTCTCCAAATCGTTTCTGTGTTTGACCACAAACCATTTTAATCCCCATACGTCACTGCTTGTTCGTGCGTCTCTGGAATTGTTGAGCGATTACGTATTACGTGCTTATATATACATACATACGTATACAGTACGCAGTCATATCTCTATGCCATACAATACGCACAAAGGACAAACGAAAAGAAATCAAAATTCCCTAGACAGACCCAGCACGTGCTACATGCCTGGGTGACAAAAATAAATTTTTCTAAAATTACACGTACGCTTAAGATATTTTTAATTTTGAAAAAATTTTTTAATTTTACACCCCATTCCAAAATTACTTTATACACACGTCAGACGGTAACTATCCGTGCATATATTCACGTATACGTGAATCCACGTTAAATAAGGACTAGCGTCTAGGGAGAAAAAAGTTACTAGGTCCCTTATCACTTCTAGTATTTTCACGATGAAAATACGCTCGGCTAGAAATTGCAAAATATTTTCTCCGACATTTTCCACACAGTCGAGAGAAGGAAGAGGGAAAGAAAGATCTACAGACAATATGAAACTCCTTATGTCAAGAAAAAAAAAATGGCACCCATATAGCCTGACAGGGTGGATGGTACTGGGTGGGTGGTGCGGTCGCCGGATACGGAACGGCGCCGTCCGAAAGTTTCGGGGGGGATAAAAATACGAGCCGCGAGGTCTTAGGGGTTGGTTTTCCTTCATCTTGAAATTTGGGCGCGCCGCGACGCTACGACGGCTATATCCTTACGATCTTTGCTTTACCCAATATCTTCTGAGTTCTCCAACCCTCCACTCAACCCTCCGTCGACCTTCTCTTTTACTCGCCCCCTACCCCTCGCTCCAGCCACTCACTCACACCCACCTAGCAGACCTCCGGCTACACACCCACACGCACACGTACAGCTGCTGCCCTCTGGTGGGGGTAGTTTTATTAAAACTCCCGTCAATAGCACCGAGAGGAGTCGGGGAACCCCCCTGCTACGGGCCCGAGCCTTTACTCGCTCTATACAATGCTACAGTACAGCCTAGAGACTCTGCATGGGAAGAGAAACACCATCGACGCTGTGCGAGGTAACGGATAAGACATAAAAATACGCGAAACTTGGGTTGCAATAATTATTTTTTTACTCAAAAATCAAATAATTTTGAACCCCTTTTTTATCGATTCTCAAAATATTCGATATGGGTAAAAAAATTTCACATTTTTTTAGACTATGTTAAATTATCAATACTTTGCTTTTTATCTGCTAGGATTTACATGTTCTTGTATTTTTTTTTGATTTACCTTTTTATCGAATTTTTACGAGCTTTTGGCATTTCTTCGGAGTTACTTATTACGTGTCTCTAGCTATGGAGGGGACTATGGTGTAGTATCAGGGATCAACATGAGCTTAACGGCAGGCGCCAATATACCTACCCACTACTACGAAACCAGCCAAGGCAGTCAAGCTTTTGGTATTAAACGTGGCATGCGTGTGTCGTACGCTTTATGCCTCACTGTGAATGTACCTTTCTACGTTAGCGCAAACACAGTATTGCCTTAAGATTCAGACGTAAATTACAACGTTTGCAATTTCGCCTATAAAATTTGCATAGGTGATGCAAAAAAATTCAAAATATTGTACAATGACGCATACGCGAAGCGCGACGTAAATTTTTCTTGTACTTTTTTGGCTTTGCTGTGATTAGCCTGATTTTTTGTCATTCCCTTACCAAACGATTGAATTCCAAGTACGCCTTGAGTAATCGTCAAATCGATAGACGTCTTAATGGCGAATTGACGATTTGGTCGATGGATAAAAAAAATCAATTTTATTTGAAATTCATATTAGGATAATATATGTATAAAATGGTCCACCATTATGATGGGTCACTTAGAAGGGGTGGGGGAGGGGAGGGGGAGGATTGGGATTGGGTTGACTCGTCATTCGAGTATTAAAAAATTTCGAGTCTCTGGCACACATTTCGAATTTCTCATGTTATCAAATTGATAGTACATATCTATTTTATATTTGCTTAGCTGCGGACCTGCGCAGTGTATTTACTGCAGCCTCTCGAAATTTTTCATTAATGTTTTATTAATCTCGTGCAATATTGGTCGCCTGGCGGGGTAACATATGCTTGTAGTTTCAGGCATGAGATAACAAGTGGTGACGAGTGATATTGTTTTATTTCATTTCCTGAGAACTTCAGGCCTGTACATACAGTGTTATCAGGAATGATATTACAGAGAGTCACCTTATCAGAATTTAAGAATGATAATTAACGCACGTTCGACATTATTAACTTTTCTTATTTTTGGTATCGATTTTTTTATCTATTGATTAAAAAAAGTATCATCTAAGACATTTTTTATTTATTCAGGTAAATTCTTATTCGTATTATACCCTGAGAACGGCAGGCCTGTTTGTATCATAGATAATATTAGGACCGGCTATAGCAGAATTTAAATTTATTAATTAATATCGTGTATATATACTTTTCTGAAAAACTTGTGTATATTAAGTCCTCTTATATACGTTTACTTTGATAAGCAAAATTAATCGTGGCACTATTATTAATTTTGTATTTAAAATGATAACGTTCTCGAGATCTACTTGTCAGTGCTGATAATAAAGAAACTTAGAAAAATGTTTAAAAAAGTCATTCTTCATTAAGACATAGTTTATCCAATAAAATAAAATAAGTAAACGACGATCGAAAAATTCAATTCAGAACTTGATACCGCGTCGTTACCGTTATCAGCAGCGAGGCGTCGCGACGCCCATTGCTACAAAGAATTGGCTTGCTCGTAATCTGTTTTTCCTCTCTTCCTTTTTTTTTCGTACCCTTGCGGGAAATAGAAAAAATATGTTTCCAATTAGAGCGGCGTAAAGGCGCAAAAGCACCACGTCGTGAATTGCACCATAAATATTGAGGGTTATAGCGACCAATACCATATTTTTTGGTTCTGAAAAAAAAATCGAATCCCACACATTTTTTTTAATGCATCATTACGTTCAGCCTCAATTATATCTCAATAAAAAAATTGCCATTACCCATCTATTTTATTATTCAGCCCTGCCATAAATTTTTTTTCAAAACCAGCAACGAAACCACTATCGCTCAAGTGCTCGATTTTTTAATTTTCATTTTTCATCAATTTCGTACTTTTGCCAAAATTTGCAAAAAAAATTGAAGAAGCAGTCCCCCATCCCCCCTCTTCTTCCCTCCCCCCCCCCCCATCCGAGAAGGATGTGTGAAAATCAAATATCCCTGAGGGCCTAGTAGACGAATCCAAGGGTGCTGTGCACAGGCAGCAACCCTCTTAAACTTATTCATACGTTAAGCCGCGAATCCCGAGGATGTTTGCCGTACCAGATATTAACTGTATCCATGAACTGTACCAGAAGCGGGTTCTGGATATTATGATCGGTCTTCGGCAACAATTAGTAATCCCTGACACGCGACCTGCACGTGACTAGCTACAGCCCTGAGCGACACGTGCCCTATTTCTATGGGGAGGGGGACAGGGTGCCTCCTTTTAACATACGAAGGTCTGGTCACACGTATATCGGGAGCTCTTTACTTCATAAATATCATATGCTCTATTTAATTATGCCCGACTGAGGATTATATGGAGTCTCTTTACTGACAGTCAAGTTTACACTCGAGGCCATTTAAATCCTGTTGTATATATTTCGAGCCTCTGACGTTTCAGATAATTAATAACTTTTAATTCGCCTGTAAAATGGTTTATGAAAAACTTGTGAATCGTTGCGAATTCTTTTTTTTTTGACGCAGTTTTTCGGTAAAATAATATTTATTTGTAATACGAAAATTTTGAAAATCAAAACGGTGAGAGCTTCATGTCGGATACGGTTTGTACAGGGTATCCATAAGTGAAATCGTTGGAAATTATACGCGCAAGCTAATAATAGAAGACCAGTGGGAAATATAGTATAGATATACAGTGTCGTAGAAAATTTGTGAAATATTTACTCTAGCACATTTTCCCAGGATTTCACCCCAAAATCGTCACGGCGTTCACTCCCCTGTCCCTTCTACGATAAACACGATTTCATCGAGACTTTGGAAATTCGTCGATCGAGCAAATATACTACCCACCGTAGCTTTAACACACAGACCCACCAGTCTTCTTGCGTACTTTGACCTTAGGCTTTGTCAAAATTTACCCCATTTTCATTTTGCGAGGATCCAGAATGCCCAGGGAATTTCGTCAGGGTGAAGGTAGCCGAAGGCATATTGACAGTAGCCACGTGGCACCGATAGCGCGTAGCACATCCCTGCGTATCCATGGGAAATTGTACGACGTGGTCGAAGTTTGAAAACTTTTGGAAAATCAAATTAAATCGTTTCAAAATTACAATATCGAATACCAAATCCAAAATAAACGGTCTTCTCGTATCAGGAAAATATGATACGTCATAATACGTGAATCCAGTAGGTTATTCCTTATTGATGGTAGGACATACTTAACTACCCTATAATACAGTGCCGTATACAGAATCTTTGACAAAAGGCGTGACAGTGGCACGCGCCAAGCCGCATATAAATAATTAAAGAGACATTTGGGTCCAAACCATTAAAGGGCCTGACACGAGGATCTCAGCCTCAGAAAACCGCCATTTACACACATGAATACGGTGGGAAATTTTTCTGTGGGAGCAAAAACGATACTGTACATGACTTAGACCCCATGGAAGTACATTATGTAAAAGGTCAGAGGTCATAATTTAACGTCTCTATTTATGACTTTCGGTTAGCCAGGTGACGCCCATTCGTACCGCAATACAACGCGACGTCATTATTAATTGCGGTACGTCTGATTAGCATATTTCGATAGTGCTGGTTAGTATTTTATTTTTTTTTAGAGCACAAAATTCACACGGGTCAAAGGGTCACCTCCGAGGCGATATCCATCGAGATACGCGTTGCGCGCGCAGCGCCACGTTTCCTTTGCGAAATCTCACACGAGAACTCGTCGTGGCGAAATAATTCCAGGGTCCAGTGAACCGATCCCGATCACTTCTGACAACGGGCACAGTCGCTTGTAAATTAGAAAATGATCGCGCGAGCGATTCGCTCTCGAAAAGTGGAAGCGACGGTCGCCTGTCATCGGGCGCCACGTGTCGCGCGCCTAGCGCCACGTGGCGGCATGTTAAAGCGGCTGGAAAATCGGTCCCTTTGAAGATATCCCACTGCACGAGGCTCATCGTTTCACCTTGAAATTTCTTCATATGATAATTTCGATCTACCCACGTGCGTCGGATCATGCACGAGGATCTCTTCATTGAGAGTATCTGACATTTTTTTTAAATATTAAAAACCGTATTTCAATAATAATTTTATATAAGAATTCATATAAACATTGGAATACGTTTTGAAATTGCAAATAATCAATAAAATGTTTAAAGAATTTGCTATATGTAAAAAAAATTTAATAATTTCTCCCCTATGACGGATCCAAAATCCTCAAAGCTTCTCGAAAACGTAACGAGACGTGGTATAGTTAAGAGCCAGTATATATCGTGGGTTGTAGGTTTTAGGTCGTAGGTGAGGTTAGGCAGGCTGAATAGGTTAGAACGAGGGTGTAGACGATTGCTTCCCGGGAATGCGTGATGACTACTTTGTTAGGAATGCAGCGCAGCATCCGTGCGCCAAACCTTATACCTATGTAGTAAAGAGAAAAGAGTGAAACAGATGCATGCAGTACTCAGTACGTCTAATGAGTGCGAGAGAGTACGAGAGAGAAGGCTGGAGGTAGAGCAATAAGGACGGTCAGAGAGAGAGAGAGAGAGAGAGAGAGGGGGGGGAGAGAGAGAGAGAGAAAGAATTCTGAAAGTGCACGAAGATACGTGGGAGCGCAACAAAATAGAAAAAGATGAGCCATATGGCTCGATAAGAGCGACGAAGACAGTGAGATTGATAACAGGGCTTTCAGGAATTCCGATTCTCCCGACCGTATCCCCCTTCAATTCCTGACTACGGAGATACTAGCCACCGATCCAGTCAGCCATCCCGCCTATCCTCGCCAGTCAGTCAGCCAGTGCCGTAACCCTGGATTCGCCTAGGGGAGTCAAAGTGGGCCTTCAGACAGCTTTCCAACGGGATTCCTTTCATCCTGAGGGAACAGGAATTTTCACGTCTTGTTAATCACGAAAAATGCAATTTAGAACTCCGACGCGTCCTTTCAATGCTAAGGGTGTGTCATTGGCATCCCTTAATTGGGAATGATTTATATTGGCACAGACAGTCGCCTTCTGGATTATTTATAAAAACTTTCTATTTATTATTCTCATAATTTTTTTCCTTCCTTTAAATTTTTCGAATTAAGTCACCTATATTTTACGTATACAGAGTAATTCGCTAGAAACGCACCACCTGAAGTTGCCGCATCTATGGTTTTATGGTAAAACCACGTTCGGGCGGTGCGTTTGGGCTGAATAACCCGGTATATATTTTTTATTATTATTTTCTTGTTTATCAATTTATCGACAGTGTTATGAATTTATAGTGTCTGTACAGTCCGAGGCGAGAATGGACAGCACTAATTCCACGGATGTTACGTCATTGGTCTTGAGGCTAATTACAGCAGCAGATACAGGCTGGTTTTGATGACAATAATATTAATTAAGCTACCCAGTGTGACCGCAGTAAACTGTCATTCCATTGATCTCGATCAATCCTAAGCACAGTGTCAATAATCGAACGAAGCTGTACAATCGATTAGAGGATTATTATACTGGAATCATCCCTTAAATTGAATGCTTTTTTTAAAGTAGATGAAAATTTTTTTTTTGGGTAATACAAAAATAATTACAATTCATTCGTTCACTCGCTGATAACAAAATTCATGGTTTCTGTAATTAAACTGAAAATTCACCCCATTCCTGCCCTTAGCAAATTATAATCTTTTTTTTTTCTTTTTCTATCCCACTATGTCATCGACAAAGTCCCGAATGACGTTCAGGTGCACGTTTTCGGCATATACAGGGTGATGCAGATGTAAGCTACCCTGTGCGTGACCAAAGGGTGTTTTTGGGTTGGAATATCACGGTGTAGCACTGTAGGAGGGTGTAAGGGGAGGGTTGGTGAGTGTGTCGCATGGATCACGGCTTGGAAGCGTATCGGCATAATTACACGGGTTGCATTAACGTCAGATCTCGAATAATGCGCTCGATCGCCAAGGGTGGCAGCACCTGCGAAAGATCATTTTTCATTTAGCCCTGGGTACCGTGAAATGGCAAGTGTTCTGGATCCTGACTGATCTCCATTGTGTCCTGCCGTAGGCGGTCCCGTGGACAAGAGATACTCTTATGGCATATTATGCGATATACATCCTTCTATCGATATCTGGGGATATTTGTGACAAAAGGAGGGGAAAAATATACTTTTTTGGAAAATTAGTATTTTTGGATATTTTTGTAAAAGTCGAAATTTCAAAATATTTATTTACTCAATTGGACAATTTTTGGATGTTAAATGTTAGTAGGGTGTGACAAAATTTTTAGACTTTTTTTTCAGATTTCATAGGGTCGAGAGAGACCAGAATAGGGGTTGAATTATTGCTTAGGGATGCTATAGGTATATTGTGGTTTTACGTGTTTTACGGTTTGCAAATGACGACACGTGGAAATAGGGTACCATGCGGAATTCCACGGATACGTGAGGTATTGGGCGCGCGTGTCAATTTTTTTGGAAAAAAATGGAAAATTGACAGGGTAGAAGGCTAGTGGGCGATTACCTTCACTGATACAGATCGTTTCACGCCCTATAAGACGTATCCACACCCCATCGAAAATATGCTTGACGGCGTGTCTGATTTAACGAGTGGGTCTAACCGAGGGAGGCATTGGAAATTGGTACCCCCCCCAAAAAATCATCCCCCGCACTGTCACACTGTCGGCCGATCATGGTCACCCTAACCTACGCTTAGTAGCACGTGTTTACTGGCGACCAACCCATCCCCCTCGGCTGAAAAATAGTTTGCATCTTGGGGCGCATCCCCATGAAAAAAAAAAGAACCGGGAACCTCTCGGATGCCCAACTAGCCGCATCATCGGTCCATTGTTATTCTCATTGTATCTGGAACACCCTACGTACCTAATGTTCCTCAAAGGGGGTCCGCAAACATGAGGAATGGATCTTTTATTTGGGTAACTTTTTTTTTAGTAGGACAATCATACACTTAGATGTATGTATATACGATTGCGGATGCTGGAGGATTGAGGATGTTATTGAACTGAGGATGCGTGGAGTTTTGTAATTTCGAAAATTTTATTAGGCTTTTTTTTAGGAATCTTTGGTTATCCACGTTTGGTGATGACCGATGGCCGTCGGCTATCCAATAATTTGTGCCAAGAAACAGATTGTACGATGTTATTTTGAAATTTAGATAATTTCAAAAAAATTCACTTATGGTACTGCCTGTGGGGCAATAGTATTTAGAGTTCTCCTATGCGAATGTACCGTGGTAATTTATTTATTTATTTTACTATATTTTTCAAAATCAAAATTTGATCAGTTACTAGCGTTTGTGATATGGGAAAATGATTTTTAAAAAAATTGGAAAAAACTACATTTACCTTTGAAAATTTAGCAAATTTCACGAGCGTTATTCAATGAATGAATTACAAGATAAAAAAATAAATACAGAATTATCTAAGCAAATTGATAAAGTAAAATCCAACGATGCATATGACCCGAGCAGGTATTCGTGTGGCATCGGCTCTTGGGGCATCGTTGCCAAATATTGATCGTCCTAGGTGTTCAGAGTGGGATAAAAGGGTGGATCCAACCCCTGGTATACAGAGTGGGGATGAAAAACCGATGGGAATGAGAACCACTGAGGTCAAGATTTACCCCACCAATGACAAGGGCGGTACTCCCTTGCGACCAATGACGTTTGACCTTTTGAGCTTTCTGGGGGTCGCGATCAGAAGCCACGCCCTTCATTCAACCCCCACCACTGGTATCATCCCCATAACACTAACCCCCCCCCCCCAATTTTATCATTCCCTAGAACCGACACGCACATGCTCCGGTCTGTCAAAAAACTGTCATCGCGCAGACTGGTGACCCGCGTTTCTCGTACCTTTTGGTTATTCTTCTGCTGCGCTATCGCGTATTGACTGTCTGTCAATCGGTTGACAGTACTGTACTCGCAACGAAGAGATACCAGGATTCAGGGAAAAATATCTGCGGTGGAAAACGAAAATCGGAATTTGACTTTCCGCGAGTGTGTTTAAGTTACGATCAACAAAAATTTGCGCGATAGTGAGTGCCCTTGATTTGTCCAAAATTTCGAACAGTTTTGAGAAAAAAAAAGAATGTTGCAGTGATTTCCAAAAAAAAACAGTGTCAAGATGCAAAGAATATTTTGACTTTTGGCATATCATTTTTAAAAGATCCGTAGGTCTGCCGTGTAAAATTTCGAAATGTTTTCCTCTACGTGAATGTGAATGGTGAACAATATATTTGTGTACCTGTCCATTATGATTTTCTAAAGAGACTCAATTTTTCTTTTTTCATAACACAGTGATTCCTAAGTTTTAATAACAGCGAATTTCCAAAAAGATAAATCGTGAATGACTTCGCGTAGACTGTACTTTGGTAGCAACAATACCAAGAGCAGATACCAAATTTTGTGAAATTTTCCAAAAGGATACGTCGTAACTCAAAATATTCAGTATCGTTTGTGACATATTAAAAAAAAAATTATCAAAATGTTAGAATTTTACCCGCCGGTACCAGAAACATTGAATCACCATGGAGAACAACGTCTGGCTTCAGCACCAGGACATCCGATGCCCTTTCGCCCTACTACAGTAAATAACAATAACCCCGGTAAGTGTGAGAGTTCCGTTTTTGAATTAAAAAAACAGTAAACCCCCGAAATAGCAAAAAAAATGATTAAAAATTTCGACAATCCAAAAAAAAGTGGTATAACTATTTTCCAAATAAGAATTCATTTAAGATTCAGATACCGATCCAAAAAAAAATATGACCCATTGCACTCCAACGTGTTCGACGAAAAGTTTTGAAACTATTATCGTTCGCCATGATACAGGCTCGTTCAAAGTATTGAAGATTCGTAGTGAAATGAAAAAAAAAGTCCGTACGTACAATATTTGCTAAAGATATATATGCACAGGACCCTTATTGCCACTCGATGATGCATTTGACTGACGTGCGTATCTCACGTCAAATACTTCAATACCACCCACGGATTTGAGGGACCACTTCTCAGCAACAGATGGCGATTTCCATAATACATTCGCGGCTGCCATAATCCCTACTGTATTTTCAAAAACACCACTCAAAACTCAATTGGCCCTATTACGGTGTGTGCCTCGATGACTTCTTGAGTTCCCAGGACTCAGTCAGTGGGACGTCGTCGGTTTCAGTAATATCCTATCCCACATGCGGTACATCAACCCAAATAACTTTTCAAATAAATATCTAATATAATAAAAATACCATGTAGATATATAGAATTTATAAGAAAAAAAAGTGTATAGAAAAATATAGGTCGATCACGGTATACGCAAACGCTTAATAATTTCTTCCTCTCCCTCAGCCCTTGCGTCATACGATGTAAGAGATTGCGAACGAAATTTTTGAAAAACTCAAAATTTACCCGATACACGTAAATAAAGAGAAATTTTGTCATTTCGAGACCGTCAAAGTCCACAGTTACGAACCGATTACATTTTTTAACAATTGCGAACCAGTAAAAAATGTCTGACACTGAATTTTTAAAGTTAATTAAAAAAATGAAAAGCCAAAATTTCTCACTGAAAAATGTCGCGTCTAATTATCCTAATAAAAATTGACGCAGAGCCATCTGTATCCGTAAAGACGGAATCGGGTCTCCTGGAGGCAATATGTGCTGGTTGCGGTCGCGGCATTGCGGACAGGTACGTGATGAGAGTATCCGAGAGAAGCTATCACGAGGACTGCCTAAGTTGTGCAGCATGTGCTACGCCCCTGACACATTCCTGCTTCATACGCGACCTCAAACTTTACTGTCGGGCCGATTACGAGAGAATATTCGGCGTCAAGTGCGCGCGTTGCATGGAGAAGATCAGCTGCTCGGACCTGGTGATGCGTGCCGCAGGACTGATCTTCCACGTGGAGTGCTTCGCGTGCTGCATGTGCGGCCAGATGCTGCCGCGAGGTGCACACTTCATATTGAGACAGGGTCAGCCGATATGCAGGCGAGACTTCGAACACGAGCTGTTTCTTAACAGTCCCCAAGGTTGGTAACAAGCTTTTTCTTGGAACCTTTCATCAGGTTCATCAAAGTTATCGTGTGTGTGGTATAAACGGTTACTCAGCCCAAACGCACCACCTGAACATGGTTTTGCCCTGAGACTCGAATGAGCTTGCTAACTTCAGGTGGTGAGTCTCTAGTGAGTAAACCTATAAATATATGTATATGGGTTAAAAAAAAATCCTTTATCGCCTGTAGATGATGACCTTTTGGATGAGAGCAGACCACGTGACGGTCGTCGCGGACCCAAGAGACCCAGAACGATCCTGACCTCAGCACAGCGACGTCAGTTCAAGGCGTCCTTCGAGGTCTCGCCAAAACCTTGTCGAAAGGTACGCGAGGCACTGGCTAAGGACACCGGACTCAGCGTGCGGGTGGTCCAGGTCTGGTTTCAAAATCAGCGTGCGAAAATGAAGAAACTCCAGAGAAAAGCAAAGGCTGAGCCTGGTGCTGAGAAGGAGACCAAGGAAGAGAGGAGAGGAGAGAGTCCTCACAGTGATCACAGTAAGTTCATGGATCATTTTCAAAATCAATTGTTTTACGAATTTCGAAGATATTTTTGTTCGAGGGACGCTCGAAATATATAGGCCTGAAATATTTAATTGCGATACGCCTTAAGGTTGCTTTTCAATGCGTCTGGTTCTTGAATGACGTCGGAAGGAAGAACAGCTTCTTCGTCATTGTCGTCGAGCATTTTTGAATAATCGGAAAATGGGGGCCCTCGCCTTCTAGAACACCCCAAGCCGATACGCATAATACGTTACTGATCGAAACTCAACTGTCTGCCACCAGTTGTCGCTGATGTCGATACTCAGTATTGTTGTTACCAAACAGCAACCTTAACGCGCCAAATTCGAATTTCTATACTTGTTATTGCACAGCGACGCAGTCGGTAGCTCAAGAGAGAACGAATTGATGAGATCCCTTAGAATATATGTCAAAATTGTCATAAAAATCGGGTTGAGATTGAAGTTGATGGGAAGCCTGAAGGAGAAGTCGAAGAGTTAGATATGTCAAAGGTTGGCAGTCTTGTTTTCGAGCATTTTCCATAAAGTCCTGTCGATCCTATTGCGAAACACGTGTCGAGCGAAAGGCGAGCGAGCTGCTAGTGATATATTTTCTCGAGGACAGGTTAATGGGGAGCCTAGGGGAATTCTAGGGAAAATCTATGGCTATCATGTCAACCGTCTCGTCTCGTTCGCAGGTCATTACTTGAACGCCTTGAACATGCGCGATGGGGAATCTTCTAGCTTCCCTTCAGCAACCCAACCGCTCAACCCCAATAACCCATACTCACCCGATGGTAAGTTAAAAGACTGAAAGTACTGAAAAGGAGTAAAAAAAATGACAGAAAATAAATTTACCCCGTTCGACATATCTAGTGACATTTATTTTTGAAAAATAATTCCTCGTTTCTGTCTTATTATAAAAATGACTCAAAATTCTATCTCGACTGAAGACTGGCGTATGTTAATAATTGACAAATAACAATAAACAATGATAATACAATTTTTTTCAATATATTTTTATTTCAGACGCCTATCCAGGAAACTCCGGGGAAAGTTTTTGCAGCAGCGATCTCTCCCTGGACGGAACGGAAGCTGGCTTCGACATTGGTGAGAGCGAAGGTGGCGGAGCCGACGGAAGTCATCAAGGCGGTTCCCATTCTCACCACGGAGGAACATCCCACGACCCACCATCCTTATCACAGAGCTTGCACGCTGCCATGCACAATCCTATCGATAAGCTCTTCATGATGCAGAGTAGCTACTTCAGTGGCGATCACGCGTAATCCTTAGCCATTTTTTTTTAAATTAAAAAAAACTTGTTTGTTAAATTTATTTCGTGATTCTTTTTTCAAACTCGTCAAAGTTTCCCGCCAGATCACTCTAAAGGACAAACGAATAGAAAGTTCCCTAGGATCGGTGTAAAACGAAAACGCTGTTGTTTCATTTAAAGAAAGTGAAAGGAAAAATTGAGGAACCTGTAGTTTTAGATGACTAGCTAGCACGCCCACAGAGGCTACCAATCCAAAAGTCATTATTAGTAACGAGGCTCTTGCGATATGACGCGTCAATGAGAATCGCGTTAAAGTATTAATTGCTAAGTGTTATATTTGTGACCAATTATATATTTATATCAGCGCTGACACAAAGTGCTGCCAACGTACCTAGATATTATTTTAATCGAAATAAAAATCACGACCTACGAACAAAACCGAGGGCTGCGCGAGGAGGGGTGAAAATTTTCCCAAAAGTTTTCCAGCACGTCAGACAACGCGCGCCAACGAAAACGACGAAAGGAATAATCGACGTGATTTGAAAAGCTTTCTCGACATCAGACAAAAAAGGCCAGCGCATATTTGTATTTATGTTCGAAAGATATGAGTGTACTTTAATATATTATAATAATAAAAGAGAAATAATTCAACATCGCAAGCAACAAGTACAAATTTATAATAAATTCCTTAGACTCTACGCGTACCCACGGGACTCCATGCGTCAGATGGATGGTCCATGACAAATTTAATATTCGCAGGATTTTTACATGATAAGCGCTCGATGGCGAAACTGAATCCAAAAATTTGATAAATTCCTTGGGATAACATTGAAACGAAGTCGTAGAAATCATTAGACACTGATAAAACGTTTTATTTTAACAGTGCAAGCTTCGCTCCGGAATTGATAAGAATTATCAATTATTGATATAAAAATTAATTTTTTATTAACACCAATCGTCAGCGCTTCTTTCTCTCTGGAGAGGCGCTACTTAATTTCACGTTTCCCCTCAACCGCTCTCTCGAAGCTGTCTTACCGCGAGGGGAATGCTTCCCCCACTTCTTCGACTCACAGAGTTTTCTCTATTCCGCCTTCGTCAAACATCCGTCTACCTGGTAGGGGCACCCCGTAAAGTGGCGCCGTCCCTGTACAGCGCAACCAGATCCCCGCCCCCCGCCGCGCGCACCATCTTACAGAGAGTCGACTGTTTATCCAAAGCCAACTGGCGCTTTCAATTCGCATATAAAACCCAGTTTCGTCTGACAATTTATGTCATTCAATCCGCCCCTGAAGTAAAGGCTGCCACAATTTTCATTGTTACCAACGTTATCTGGCTGTCCGCCTGCCCAGTCAGAATATCCTGCCTTGTATATACTGTCGCCGTGTATGGTGACGAAGTCTCCTTCGGCATAAAAATCGTGAAAACCAATATGGACGAATTCCTGCAACGAAGCGTGAATGATACTAGCTGCTCCGACTTTTTGATAGAATTGAATCAGGGCCGTAGCCTCTTCTGCTGAATTAATAATCGCCAAGTGTGCATCTTCTTGTTCGCACGTGTGCCGCGCGTCGTTCCACGTCATTCCACGCGTATGTAATCTGTACGATCCCAGACACGGATAATACCTAGAAAAAAAATAGTATCAATAGTATGAAAAGTTAATATAAATTTCGACAATATTAATTCGATTTTCAAAAAAAAAACATTTAACACAAAAATCACATTCTTTACTCACTCGTAATCGTCCCGAGATAACGATCGCTTACTCGATTTCGAACATTCTTGATCTGGTACTAAAAAAAAAGTATATTTCCAAATTTAACATTTTCAAAATATCATTACCTAATATAAAAATCCTGATGGCGCCAAAAAACACTAGCGCCATGGTTTCACTCTCTGGACTCTCGTAAGAAACCGTATTTCTGTCTCTCTTGCACCCGCGTCTTGTCAGGTAACTTAAAGGTGTCTCTTTTACGGTTATCGATCGTTTCGTTTTACAGTGATAAAATTTATTTGGGAAATTAATTAAAAAATTTATAATCACCAATTGTATCATTTTCCAATTTACCCACGATGACATCCTGGGTGGCAACTGTCATCCACGGCAAGGCCATTAGGACGAAAATACTTTTAGCACTTGTCATTATAAACTATACGACTTACTGTCAGTCGAGAATAAGTGAATCGTTCAGACGATTCGCGCTATTTAAATCCAAGCCGTAATCGGAGACTGGGAATTCCCTGATAATAAAATGTTTATTTCAACGACGTCAAATTTATATATAGTTAAGTTATCTGCAATAGGCTCGCGAGTTTAATGTCATGTTATACGATCGTATAATTATATGCCAAAATAGAGAAATAAAATATATTTCAGTGGAAAATCCTTGCAGCTGCTTCATTCGTACTGACAAAGTGTTACGCAATGCCACGTGTCATTTGTTATGGTTCGAGTTGTTTCCGAACTGTCAAAGAACATGACCACGTGGACAGACTGCATGAAATTCACCAAATGCACTAACGTAATGAAACGAAGATGTTCGACAAAAATATTTTTATTGACACTTTCTCGTGACAGTTTATACGGTGTTTTTTTAAAATTATTATTATCGACAGCTGCCAATTAGTTTTGAGTCACATTTGCATAATACAAAACTCCATTGAATTCTTAAATTTTTAAACAATGTAAAAGAAATTTTTACTATCACTAAGAAGCTGAAGGTACATATTTTAGAGGAATAAGGATACCAAATATTTAATATAAATGCGTATACAGCGTGTCTCGCTGAAAGTCCGGACCTCGATTATCTCCGTTACCGATGATGATACGAGGAAAAGTTTCAGACAAAAGTTACATAGTTTCAAGGTGGCCGATTTTTCATACAAATAATTTTTTTTCTATATTGATTTGATTTCAAGATACAACCCGTTACATATATATATTTTTTTTTAATAGAACGCCGTTTTTTCCCTAACATTTTAAGACCTTGCAGATTAAAATCCATCCAGCCATTTCCATGTTATCGAGAAGTGAATTTATTGAGCGATCTTCGGCTGCAGCGCCGCTAGAGCATTTAAAGTTCGCGCGCTTAATTTGTTTTAAAAAAAACGAAAAAAGAAAAAGGCACGGATTCATATTTAAAAATTATTGTATTATTCATCGATTAAAAGTCACGTCAGTAAAGCAAAATTGATCATCGTAATTGTATGATTCGCCCTAATGTAACTCGCAAAAAAAATGGAAATCGGACGGCACAGTTAATATCATTGAGTCCTCCGTTAATATGAAACGAGCCGCAATAGTCGTTATCGTTAGTATTGTCGGGTTGCCCAGGTGCCCATTTCGCGTAACCGGCTTTGTGCAGGCTGTCCCCGTGTATAGTGACAAAATCGTTCTCCTGATAAAGAGCATGAAATCCCATAGCTGCGTAAAGGGATCCTCCGGTTAATTGATAACAGCGGCAAGTCGAACGGATTCAAAAATACTTTTAAGCACGTCGGCCTCTGCTATAGAATTAATTATAGCCAAATGGCCACCCTCGCAAATTTTTCTAGCTACGTTCCAGATTTCAGCGCGCTTGTGAAAACTTGTGACTTCCGATGCACGGGGTGTGTCTGAAATTTACTACGTCAAAATTATATCGATATAGAGACCGGCGTGGTAATAGATATGGAAATTAATGAAAATCCAATTAAAAAATTATCATCCCCTTACACATAATCATCGCGGAAAGGCAGCATAAAATTGTATACTCCGCAGGAGCTGGCTCTGGGTGTAAAAAAAATTTAAGGACAGATACTGAATTTTCGAATATATTATAACTATTTTTATCGTTAAAATTATCAATTTCAAATTTTTATACTCACTCGTCGTGTACTCTGCCTCGTCTGCTGCAACGGCTGTCACTGTCACAGTCAGAATCAAAGAGACCAAAGCGTTCACGATGTACATGGCTGACTTCAGGTTGTTCTGCATTCGAACGTCTACGCGGCAGAAACGTCAGTCTTTGCCAAAGAATCTGCTAGGGTTCTTGTTTATATAGGTGTTTATAGATTCATCGTGTCTTTATGATCCGACGAACTCCCCAGGATAAGGTTAAACCGTTTTATTCCAAGTACATCGAGACTTCACAGTATATCGGGTGTCGTAATTAAACTCAAGGAGGTGAGAAGAGGATACAAACGTCTGGAATAAATCTTGTAAATCAATAAGTGCTGGTAGAAGATTCACAATAGATTAGCATAATTGTTAATATTTATGATATTTAATTCAGTTTCCGTATACGCGGCTTTTTTCGTTATTTCAAAGCCAAAGTTTTGATACTGGCTGTTAGTGAATAAAAAATTAAAATTATTGTGTTTTTTTTAGTCGGACTAGAGATTTGAACAGATTTTTTTTAACTCGGTGTGCGAAATTTGTATTTCTCATGCCTGTCGATAGTGTACGAAGTGCCTGATTCACGCGTTTTGATGCGCAGCATGTGATTTAATTCATTTCACGCACTGAATTTGTGAAATCATTACTTCCCGCACTGAGTGTCCTCGCTGCTTATAATAAATAAAACAGTATGGTGACGGTATGGTTGTAACCCACGTTGCACACTGATCTGATAAAACAGGCATGAGAAATCGAATTTCGTACACTGAGTCAACAACTGATCATTTTTTATACAAATGCGTAAAATTGGATTTTTATACAGCGAGTACGAGTCAAGTTCCTTTAATCGCACGAGAATGTAAAGCCTTACGTACTGTGCATCGAACCCTAGTTTTCTTTACGAGTGTAATGCAAAATCCGCGATCTATGGAATCGAAAGAGATGCGAATAGGAGGCGACGGGGTTGAAGATCAACGCCTGGATCCATGGGGTCCAGGGGCGAAGCCCCGTTCGGGGTGTTCGCGGGGCTAGGTCCCCCGAAATAAAAAAACAATAAAAACGACTCTAAATGTATCTATTCTATTTGTCGTATGCATAAGATTATAAAACAACTTTTTTCATAATATTCATGTTCATCGATCATTATGGACGATATTGAAGGTGAAGTAATTGTCAAGAAGAAAGATTTTTTAATTTTTACATAAGTTTCTACATTAATTTCTTCTTTATTTCATATATTTAGTTCTGAAGGTTGGTCCCTACCATTACTACCTCTTCTTATTCATTTCATGCATTTTATCAGTAACACCCCTAAGTATTTCTTCTTTATCGGATTATCTCTGAGAGGTCAAGAGTCAACGGAACCAGGAACGAAGCGTCTATCGACTGTGCTGAGAAAGGATTTCGATAGTGTCGCCATCTAATGAACTCATGTTATACTACGTTATGCGGAAACCGCTACGAAACGAGAATTGAATGTGAGGTATACAAACAATTTCGGCATCGTTATTTGTTATAATTACGTATAATTAATTAACAGACTTATACTCAGAATAATCATTATAATTTGTTAAACGTAATAAGACAGCAAATATGGTAAGTGTAGACGTTCTCTATCAATTCTGATATTATATTGTTTCTAACCTCTTGCGTGTGCAACTTTCAGTTATTCTACTCATTCTTCAAATCGTTAATTGGAAAGGACGTAGTGGTCGAATTAAAAAATGATCTGAGGTAAAATATCCTTATCGTTGTTAATAATAAATATACATGTGAATTGTGCTCTTCAGTCTTTCTTTGTTACAGTATATGTGGCACGTTACACTCGGTGGATCAGTATCTAAATATTAAATTGACAGACATTAGTGTGACAGATCCTGATAAGTATCCACACATGGTGAGTGATAATATTATAATAAAATTTAGAACTATATTTCATACATTGTGATTATCCTTCCCTTATTACTCTAGCTGTCGGTTAAGAACTGTTTTATTCGTGGCTCGGTTGTGAGATATGTTCAACTTCCTGGTGACGAGGTGGATACTCAGTTATTGCAGGATGCTGCCCGGAAAGAAGCTGCTGTACAAACGCGATAATTAATTCAAATACATTATTTGAAATGCCAAACTATCTAATTATATTCAAGAATGCAAAATACGAACAATTAAGTTTTCGTGCACACAATTAAAATGCATTCAGTATTTTCCGAAGGTGTAAAATTTCTAATTAAATAATATATCTTGTATGCTTGTAAGAGTTCTGTGAACTAGAATAATTATGTAGCTTATGTTTATAAATACTTCTCTTTATTTACAGAGTTGCAAAATTAATAATATTAACAAAATTTTTATACTTTCGTATGTTCTTATAAAAATATACAGCTTACAGTATGATTACCATCGTCCCATGAGATGTAACAAAACATCTATGAATCTAACGTAATGACATCTTAAGAAAAATTTTTTTACTGGTACCTTCACGATCCATTGTTCTTCTTGGATAATATTTTATTTTTGCAATAAATGAATTCAGTAGACCATTCGGTTCCAATTTTTTAAAGTCCATTCCCAAATAAACAATTTATTTATTGTCATCAATTTGAAACTCATATTCGTTGTATACTGTTTACCAGATGTACTTTTTTTTTTTGGATAAAAAATACATTTTCCACGATCCAAATACGTTGTCCCTGTAATTGAAGAAAAATTAATACATGCATACTACCAACAAAATATAGAAAATCAGTAACTGCCGTTGGGAATCGAAGAAAGCATTCACGAATCAAAGAAAAAAGAGCAAGGAACTCATAAATAATATCATGCACCAATACCAGTATAATATCAATATTGAAGAAATCATTATCTTTTATCTAAACGAGTAAAGGACAAATTAATGATGCCGTTCAGGTTACTTCATAATCTTAGTATATTAATTATATTGTGTATAACAAAGCGGTAACAACTTGTTAATTGTTAACTATTACGGTAATAATTATTTATTTTTTATAATTACAATAATCAATATAATGATCGGTAACTAACGAACGTAACAAATCAATTGCTCTGATCCAATTAATTATCCGATAATATCGATCATCCTTGCTAAATCATTTATTGTTTTTTCTGCTCGTAATTTCTTCCCTATTTCTCTCTCTTTTTCTTTCTCTCTCGTCCTCTGTTTTTTCTCAAGATTATACACCACTCTTATTCCTCTTTCTATCTCTCTCGCACGTTCATTTATAATCTCTCCTATTTTCTACCTAACCTTTCTCCTGCCCCACCTCACCCGCTCATCCTCTTTCTCTCTCTCTCTCTCTCTCTCTCTCTCTCTCACGTAATTATTATTTAACAACAGTTTTACCCTTTTATTATTTGCTCTTTAATTTAATAATCGTAATAAACATAGTAATTATCCCTTCATTTTCATTTTTTTGTCTTGCTCCTTTGTCCTCATTTATATTCATATAATATTGTGCAAATAACTCATATACTTTTTTTGTCCTTTTTCATTTTTATCCCTTAAATCACTGATTCAGAGTAACGAATGTCTCTCACTGCAGTCTCTTACCCAACATATTTTCTAATTCTGCCATCCAGACATTTCACTGTTCGTTTCCTCATTCTTACATTTCACGTGGTTATCCGCGAATACACGATCTTTACGGCACTTTATACGCGTGATACTCTTTCGATCTTGCTTACTCGTACTTGTTCCCCTCGACCAACGACTCCATTCAATCTAAAACTCTTTCCGTTTCCTTAATGCGCGCGCACCTTTAGCATACGAGTTATCGGGTACCTCGCAAATTGATAACAGAATATCTATATAATGGACAATTCTTAATGATTCTCGTTAGCTAGACATGTTAAAATTGGATTTTTTGCCTCTCTGGTGTCTGTATAGCTTTGCGGATATGAGTATGTGTACGTGTACGTGTGAGTGTTCGTAAAAGTGTTTTAATTTGTGTCGTACGTATTTTTGAACTTTTATTTTTCTTCGTTTTCTTCGTTAGTTCGTTTTACTTCGTTAAATCATCTTATGCTCATCTACGTAGTTTTGAGCCATGGCAGTTGCTCGTTTTATTACTGGCCGACAGACGCCATTTTGCATTTAATATATTATAGTATTTTTTTTCTTTTTTCTTACTTTTTTTTTGGTTTTTGAGTATTTCCCTTTGAAAATCATATACTTTTTATGTTTGCGATCATTCACACACTCTGTGATCCTTTATCATGGTGGTACACTCACGTGATCTCGGACACGCAAACTTCATTGAATTTACATCGAAAAGCCTATTTCTCATCATTTGTATTTCATGCTTTGTAAGTCGGATCCATTGAAAACTCTTTAATGTTCTGCGCTTTAACGATATTATAATCTAAAAAATTGTTTCCACTGTGTACAACTGTGGTACTCTCATTTTTTTTTGCTTTTTTGGTTACCGTGCACTCGTTCGTTTGGACTCACAAACACGTCGGACCGGCCGACGCCACGGGCCGAGATCAACAACGCGCCCCTTCACAAGCCGCGAAAAACTGTAAATGACTATAAAGTAAGAAATATATATACGAGCCAATGCTGGAAGTGTCGCGTTTGAGTAACCAACAAATTATGGAATAGATTTAAGACACTATATTGCGGGTAAGTCATAATTTCGACGCTCGACATCTGTTGGCAGAGATAGAGAGAGAATATATATAGATATAAAGAGAATGAGGCGATGAGAGTGACGCAAAATCTGAACTGTCGTGCGAGAAAAAAAGAATGCGGAACGGAACTCGTCCCGAGGGCGTCGTACGAACCGAAAGAAGGATAACGTAACGGTGGAACATTCAAAAAGTTCGACTTATCACGCATCTTCTCTCATACGCATGAACGCAACAGGATGCGCGTGCAAGTTAAACGACCGTGCGGGGAAAACGTCGTGTTGCCTCGCGGGATGTAATTGAAAAGTGGGGGAAGTCGTTCGGCCAATCGCGTTGTTATCCCCACCAACGGTCATCAGTTGCGCGCGCATCGTTTCAGTGCCACGCCACTCGCTAGTTCGATTCGGTAACGTCGAAACCTAACCTACCTCTTTGCATTTCCGATTTCTTTAAAGAATCTCACGCTAGACTCACTCGTTACACAATAATCGCGCTGCATATTACATTTAAAGCCCTTGAGAAACATCACATTATTACTTTGCCACGTGCATGCGCACGCATCCACCCGAACGAGACTTTTGAATTGAACTGAACGATTGGTCAAGGCTGAAAGTTCCGTTCGAAATACGCGCGCAGCAATTTAAAGAAGAACCGTCGATTAAAACCGCGTGTGTGCGTGTTACACAACTGTTGCGTGAAGCGTGTGTGTGTGGGTGAATGAGTAAGTATCGTGTTTACCCACGTTTGCGAAAGTGTATGAATTTATATCTTGCGACGTAAAACTTGACAACGCTCGGGGGAAGCGATCGGTTGACAAAGTTTACCGCACGACGTGATTCGAATGGCTGTCGGTTAAAGACGCCATGCTGCTTAGCGTTAAAGGCGCGCGCGTGCACGCGCGCGCATGCGCCGTGGCGAAATTCGCCGAGGACCTGCGCGGGGAATCTCGGGCGGCGCCTGCGCACGACCGTCACATTTTACTTTAGACACTCGGCATTATCGAATTATTTGCACATATTACAGCATTCTGAACTCAACGGGGGCGGAAGAATTATAAACTCGAAGCGTCAGCCAGTAACGAAGAGAAAGCTTCACCGCGACGACAGAGGGCGCCACCGGGACGGGCATAATTACGAAGCGATGTTGAAAAAAGGACATCACTCCCAGGTGTAATTCGTTTTATACACGTTTCTCTTTCTTGTGGTAAAGTTCGAGATGGTTGTGTAATATTATATTCGCAAACCGAATGAGGGTCAATGAATTTAATGTCCCGTCGGTAATGAAGGACCTCTGCCGTATCAAGCTTCACGCAACACCGTCGGTAATGTCGGTGCATCCGCATTGAATGAAAAAAAAGAAACGCGCGAAGAAATCGAGATGCGAATCTAAGTAGAAAAAGTTTACCGTGGGTAATAATATCGACGGGCACTCTATAAGTATTTGACAAGCGGACTCGACACCGATAGTAATTAATTTGTACGAGTAATTTACAATGATTTTCCTCTCCCTTTGAGCTTCTATAGCTTATAGAGTAATGAACGTTTTGTCTTTTTTTATTTTCTTTCTCTTTACCTCCTCATTACGCTTTCTTACGTTAATTGTTCTCTGCGTCACGCCTGACGCAGATGTATAGATAACCGCCTGTATGTCGCTGTGGATTCCGAGCACAATTAAACTCTACAAATTTCCATTCCTAAAACATGCACCGATAATCCCCACCAAACACGTTACGTGACGCTACTGTTACTTCGCTGCTCAATCGATATCACCGCGAGTATGTTTTTTTGTTTTCCCTTATGTTTTTCAATAATCAATTATTTACGTTTTTTTTTCCATTGTTTTATCCCTGTTTCTCACAAGTTTTTATATCCTTTCTCCGACTCACGTTTTACGCATAGAAAAATAACGAAGGCGCGTCCGCGAATGGATGCGGCTTATCAACTGGCTTCGCTGACGTATTGTTCTTTCTTTACTTTTGGCTATCGTCGTTATCGGTAATAAGATAATGTCCTTTTGTTTTTCTATCGTTCACCCATACTTCGCTAATACTTCCGGGTTTAGTTATGTTTTCGACATGCGAAAATAAGGCGGCTACTTATACAAGGTAAAATAATTACGGCCGATCATGAATTTAAAACTAATGCGTGTCTTTAAGAAGAATATAACATAATTTGTATTCATGCCAACTATCAAGACAATTTAGAATATCGCGATATTTACACGAAGAAGTCGCATTACGATAGCTAATTTTATGATTTATCGACCCGTTTTGATTTTTTAAATTTTTACTTGTGATAAAAGGATTTGCTGTTCCGCCGTGCAATACTCGCTAAGGCGTTGCTATATATAAACATCCACTGATTAGATGCGAGGAAAAATTTAGAGACTCCGAAAAAATGTTAATTTAAATGAATACAAACAGAAATAACATTGAGCTATTCTCGACTCTACTTGATACTTGCTCTCACACAGAAGCACATGCGTACCAACACACGCACACACGCTCACACGCAACAACGTTATTCCGCGAAGCCAGCGCGACGTCTGAACGTATTAGCTAACATTTCGATTATTTCGCAACCGTCGAACCACTAATCCAACTATTAACCACGCCCCTTTCCATGAGAACCCGCCCACACTCCTCGCAATACCCGCCCGCCGAATTCCCCTCCACGAAGACCATCGACCAATCGCGCGCGCTCGAGCTGGCCGTCACGCCCCTTTTCCCGTGGCCACGCCCCCTTGACACACGCAAAAAATATATTAGAGTGGATTATTATTTTCGAATAGAGATTACGAGGAGTAGAAGAGTGCAATTATAAAAAGCCGAAATGCAGAATAGGCTGTATTAATTAGGTTTCTCTGGTTTTCTTTTAAATCTCCCTTATCAGTCACCTATCTCTTGTCACTCCCACCCCTGACTTCGATCAACTCCGCGCTCTAACAGATCGTATGCAGCTGTGGCGTAGAAACGTCCTAACGGAGTTGCTTCCGTGTTTTTTTTTAAATATTACACTTCCGGTTACGGGAAAGACGATATTGCGCGCATTCGTCTTCGCGCGCTCCCAAACAACAACGTAGAAAACCTGAATACGGTAATTAATAATCACGTGCTTAATTATACATGTTCATTTTTTCTTCATATGTCTCTTCTTCTGTCAGTTGTCCATCCCTGCTCCCCTTCTGAAACTGCTTCCTTTTTCTTCTTCGTCGCCCCTGTAGTTGTCAAAGTCTATTTTTCTGTATCTCACGACGTACCCAGGGCAGCATGGTCCAGTTTTTCATTTTATTTATTATTTTGTTATTCCGGATGCACTCCCCTCCTTCAGCCTGATCTTAAGTTTTCCTGATCGATTCTTCGAAAGATTAGTTTCGTTATATTATTTTTCCTGCGTCTCGCAGTATACATCGGCAACTCAATAGTTGGACTCTTTTACTTTCCGTTGAGAGTTCCAACTCGCACCACACTTTCACCACTGTTATTAAACTTGAAAGCCCGTCCTCATATACACGACGATGCTGGCGACCTCCGAATCGATATTTAATGGGGAAGTGACTCGAATGCGTCAGCATCTATCTTCTTTACATAACCATCGCCATACGCTTACAGGAAAAAAAAAAGAATCTCACTATGTATAATTTTCACAGTCTCTTCCTCGCAGTGCACACTTGAACATCCCCCACTCACGCAATCGTCAACCGAGTGCTGCCGAGTTCGAATGACTTTACGTCAATCGCCACACTAACCTCCAAATTGCATCGCATTTGCAGGAGAATCGGCTGCTCGTCGATAAAGGCAAATCGTACGGGGGATGTGTCATTTTTTTTAAATCCAATTATTTCCTCGTACATTATACAACTATAAGGCTGTTAGAGTAGTAGTAGTAGTGGTAGTAGTAGTGGTAGTAATAGTAGTAGTGGTAGTAATAGTAGTAGTAGCAGTAGCAATAGTAAATAGACACGCGTGCGCTTCGACCGGCGGTTGAGCCGTGACTGTCGTTGTCACATCTGTACGTTCCTTAGTGGGCGGTGCCTGCGCCGGGCAGTCCCACGTGGGCGGGGCCTTCGGTAGGACCGGCCTCCATCCTGGTGGGGGTAACCGCTTATATAAGGAAGCAGAGAGAGGCTCCGATCAGACGTCGGCCGTCCGCGATGTCACACTGGACGAGCGGCTATGAATCACAACGCGATGGCCATTCTTCGTCACGAAACCGTCACTCTCCACCAGGACGGCCGTCTGGCGATGACAAAGCGGATCCATGTCGGGATCGTCACTCTCTTCGCTGGGACCGCCGAGCTTCTGTTGCTTGTGCTTGCGCCAGGCGTTCTGTATTAGGCGGGCGCAATACTCTTCACGCTGGCGCCAGAGCGTCGAGGAGACAGGCTCGTAGCCCGTCTCGCCGGGCCTGGTCTGCACCTCATTCAGCTCGGCGGTTTCCTCTATCGGGTTGCCCTTCCTCGCGAAGAAGTCCTTGGTGAGTGCATCGAGGATATCCACGCAAAACATAAGGTCGCCCTTACATATGGGGATATCCATCGACACAATCTTGTACTTGTTCGGCTTGTGTATCTGCAATGGCGGCTCGAGCACGTCGAGGAAATCTGATAGCTGGTCGTATCTTATGTACTGGGTGCCATCCGGATCGAACTGCTGCCATATCTCGTAGTACATGTCGTAATCGTCATCCGTTAGACCCTCTTGCACGTCCTCGGTAGCCTGTGAGTAATTCTCGAGGATCACGGCAATGTACATGTTTATCACTATCAGGAAACTTATAACCAGGTAGGAGAGGAGGTACGCTATTCCGATTGTCGAGGAGCCGCAATTTCCTGGATAGCCTATCTCGTTGTTTGGCTCCTGGCAGTCCTCCTCGTTTATTATGCCGTCGAGCACGCCGTCCCACCCGGCGGATGTCGACATCTGCAATTGTTCAGTGGACGTAATAGGGTCAGAGGAAAACAGTGTACATCGATCTCGGTGATTTCAACGAATGGTTACCTGAAACAGCAAGATCATCGACTGGCCGAAGGTCTTGAAGTTGTAGACGTCGTCCAGGCCGCTCTTGTCCTTCACGTGCATGAAGAAGGACATGCCGAATATGGCGAAGATGAACATCACCAGGAACAGCAGGAGGCAGATGTTGAAGAGGGCCGGAAGAGACATGGCCAGGGCGAACAGCAGAGTACGGATACCCTTGGCGCCTTTTACCAATCGCAACACCCGACCGACCTTGGCCACCCGGACTACCCTGAGCAAGGTCGGCGAGACGAAGTACTTCTCGATTATGTCACTGAGTACCAGACCTAAGAGAATGGAGATTACACGAGTGTTTAGGTGCGTCTGGTGGGTGTAAGTTGAAAGGTGGATTTTTGGAATCGATTGCAAAATTTGTTTTTCTCCTTGAGGGATAAATTTTTGAAATGCAGATAAAAAAATTGTGCGGCTCTTCTAACTCATGATGCAACTAGATCTACTTACTAACGTACTTTTTTTCATCTATTTTTTTTTCTTTTAGTGTGGATTTGGAATGGGAATGTGACATGCCTATCTACTACGTGACAGGAATTCCTAATTTCTATTATCTATTGTGATCTGATAACTAAGAGCAGCATTTCCATTTTGACTAAGCTCGTCTAACTTTCAAGACTAGTTTCTTTAATCCTCTCTATTTTTTTTTTCATTCGACGAAAAGATGCAGATCAATCGAAATTTTTTCAAAAAAAAGACTGCCGGAACATTTTCAAAAATCGAGTATCTTCATGTACGCGACCAACTGTGAGAAGATCCCCCCCACCACAAAAATAGATTGACTCTAGAAACAGATAGTTGAGTCTAGAAGATAAAGTACAACCCAGTGACAATAAGATAAAAAAAAGATAAAGTGTCACAGATCAGAGCGGACTATCGAATCATTAGGATGCAGTGTAAATCGATTAATAAATAGTATATATATATATATAGATATATATATATATATGTAATAGTAGTATAAAAAAAATTATTTACTGCGCAGGCAAGTCTTACCCAAACGATTGAATCGTGTGCACAAATGTGATTTGTACGTGAAATACTTATCGTTTGCTGCGATATTACTTAAGTCCATCCTAATATATCGAAGAAGTCCTTTTCACGGTAGTTCACAAGGGGTTCGGGAACGGAAATACAATTTTATGTACAACTAAGGAATCATCGTTGGTACCAAACGGGACGTGGGTTTAGGTGGATGAAGAGCAAGGTGGATTTCTAACGGGAAACATCAATTGACATCAATGTGAGGCTACATAACGTAATGACATCAGTTCTATCGTTGCGACTCGAGTGAAACTTGCGCCTGTTACGCTTTTGTTTTTTCGATGGAAAAAAAAAAAGAAAAAGAAATATATGAAACCAAAAATCATGATCCATCAGAGACAACGTGAGAGAGAGTGGCATTCCCAAGAAACGATGAACGCAATCGGTAATGGCTACGAGATAATCAGGCAAGACGAAAAAAGATAAAGAAAAAAAATGAAATAGTCAATCTACGATTGAAAAATCGGTGCTTCCGATCGATGAGTCGATTGCAACGATAAAGCTAACAGGTATCTCGATTCTGACATGTAAATTCGATAGATTTCATCGGGGGTCATACGGCAGAGAGAGTCATTACGTTACATTACCTAATATTGATAATATAACGACAACAAAATCAAAGAGGTTCCAGGGCTCCTTGAAGTAGTGGTAGCGCAGGGCGAAGATCTTCATCAGACATTCGCTGGTGAATATCACTATGAATATCATGTTCAGATAGTCCAGGACGTTGCTGAATGTCTCGCTCTGCTGATAATGATCCAAGGTCATCGTCAGCATGTTCAGTCCGATGAACAACATTATTATCATATCGAACTTCTTGTCCGTAACTATTTCGAACACTATCGCCTGAGGGCGCCACTGTAATCCGAGAGAGAAAAAAATTAATTTTCAAGGAGGAAAGCAATTTTATACGGAATTTCTTCGTCCGCGGGGTGTCAAAAAATTCATCGACCTACCCTCGGTCGAGGTATAGCTTTCAATGGCTTTTTACTGCCCATTTTCTTCATTGCGTTGTAGTACTTCTTCTGGTCCTCCGTCATGAACATTTCTAACGAGCCGCCAGCCTTTTTCTTCTGCTCGTTGAAGTTGTCGATGATCACTCCGATGAACAGGTTCAGGGTGAAGAACGAGCCGAATATGATGAAGAACACGAAATAAAGGTACATGTAGATATTGGTTTCGCGAATCGGCTGTTTGTTTACCTGAAATTGTTTTTTTTTTGGGTTTTATGGAAACTGTCTCGGACTTATCGTCACTTTCAATCGTAATGAATTCGATCACTCACTTCTCTGGAGTCTATGGCGTCGTTCATTATCTGTATCCAGCCTTTGAAGGTTGCCACTTGAAATAGACACAGATAAGCCTTGCCCACGTGATCGAAATTCATTGGGGAATTTTCCCAGGTGTAATTTTCGGCTATGCAGGCATTACGATCGGGAATTATTTCGTGGCTCAGTGTTGTTTTGTTTGTATCGACGCACTGAAAAATTTTTTAACAATTAATTTTGGATTTTTTTATCGATCTTATCGAACAATACGATCGATTGACTTTGTATTTGTCTTGCTTTGCTCTTTGGATTGAACTTCTTATTGTACTCACCTTAAAATATTTTCCGGCGAACAACTGTACTCCCATTATGGCAAAGATCAGCCAAAATATCAGACACACCAACAACACGTTGAAGATGGATGGTATTGCTTGGACCAATGCGTTGACGACCACCTAGCGGAGAGTTTTCGAATTAAGTTAATGGCTCTTGTCGATTTCGAGAAGTAATGTGAGTTGTGAGTTTTTTTTTCAGAGATTGATGGGTCGACTATAGTTATACCTTCCAGAAATGATTTGATGACTTGTGAATGTAGTTTCGAGTAAATAAATATATGAGAAAACGATGTCAAATTAAAACGACCAATTCGAAAGTGTATTTTATTTTTGTAAGTTTTAGTAGATTGGGATGTATTTTTTTTTTGTTTTGCTACCGAGGGTACTGGTCACTTTCGTAAAATAGACGTTTTAAATTTGACTCGTGAGAAATGAGACGATACTCCTATGTTAATAAACATCGTGTCGATATTTGTTCATTCAAAAAAAAAGAACTTGAGAAGGAAGAAACAAAAATAATAATACTCAAGTAAATTAGTATGTAGATACAAGATGCACCGATATTATTTTTAACGTTCTACGTAGCCGAGCTGCTGTGTTTCGTGTAGCGACTATAATCATGTGCACGAATCTTTAAAAATTGTATGACGATAAATGAAAACTGGAATTTATGAGAAAAAAGGTAAAGGGGCATGTTAGCCGAAAAATAATCAGAAAATACTGAAGATAAAAAAAATTCAAGAACCGTGATTCGGAATAAGTAAGAACGAAAAATATGAAAAACGAAAAATAATAAGGCGAAAAAGTACACAAATCAAAATTCGGTAATGACCATTTAAAAATATAATTCTCCTGTACGCGTGTACGTGTGCAAGGATACGTGTGACTTAAATTACTAAGTAGCTAGTGATAACGGGCTGGCTCAAACTTGAATTTTGGAATAAAATTATGGACTTATGCCCTCTTTCGAATTGATTCGCAAGACGGCAAGTATTTTCCAAAAATGTCTGTAGCTTATCATTTACCGCATTCGGACGCTTTCGATTCAATTCCACATTTCCTTTTACCACGTATTTCCCAATTTGTGTACGTGCCGAGCACGTATCGCGCTAGCTTTCTAGAAAGTTCTAGGCGTTTCGAAAATATAGGGTGTCCCATAACACGCGCATTTCAACACCGTCACGAGATGCTATATGTCATTCCAAACAAAAAATCTAAATACATAAATACTCTACAATGCATCGTACCCAATATATATGATATAACATCGTTAAATGATCCCCGTATATATGCAAATACATCATAGGACAACCTATATATCTACAGGTCTATTCAAGAGGCAAGTATAGTCGTCTGCCTCAGTGACTGCACAGAACCCACTGACAGATGCACAAGAAACACGAGAAGAGTATAGTGGGTTCGGAAAAGACGAGAGAGAATCACAACTATACTTTTCTACCAGCAAGATCATTTCTCTCAAAAATTCTATTGACAATCCCAAATACATTGTATCGCTACGCTAGAGTCCGATACATTATATTTTTCGTATCGCTAGAGAAATGCATCCAGCACAGTAGCACATAGCATGTAAGCATAGATGGCGCATGCATAGAAAAAGGGAGCATGCAACATATGCCAATGATAAAACAGTATAGTAAAAGTATTCCGAGAGAACGCAGCTGAATATTTTTCTGAAATAGCATATATAAGTAATCTTCACCGCCAGCTTTTTATAAACGACACTTCCAATTCCCTTGATCCTCTTCCCATAAAAAAAAAGGTTGCGTATTCTCAGAAAACGATTATGCCCAAAAGTACGTAAAAGCATTTTATTGTAAAAATATAAGAATTCGAGAAAAAAATTATCTTTCTACATTAATTACGTTATGAATTTATGCATACTTTTTTCACGTGTACGTCACTTTAATTCCATCGTATGGCCAATATAAAATATTTTTTATACCCGATGTCGTAATACCAAATAAATATGTATATCAAGTACGTACTCCTGGGCCACTTCCACCTTACTGTATTTACTATTAATATCATACGTTATAATTTTTTCTCCAACATCTAACAGTTGCACTAACCCACAAACGCTATAGAGTCACATGCAAACACTACGTACTACTGTTACTACGTACTATATAATACACACTATAGAATGGAGTCAGGCTGAAGTGTTCAGGGTATGGGCATGGCCGTAAATTCTACACCCAATGTCTCAGCGACCTTATACTTTTCTGTACTAACAAGTATATGAATCCCGAATAATTTCTGCATGAGATACAGATTTTTGAAAGAGATAAAACAAGGCGGAAAAAAAATCTTTTTTTGACCAATTCAGCTTTTCTGCTTACAACATGAACGACCACATGGCTGATCATGGTAAGTCAGATAAAATCACTATTTGCGTGGTTTTAATGGCCGACCAATCCTAAGTTGCATTCTTGGTCATTTTTTTAGATTATCCAACAAGCTGTGCATTCATCCGCATAATATGCATCTAGATATCGATCTATCTATCTGTCGTGCGTGCATAAATGATTTGATGACTCAGGTTACATGTGTCGGCACTTTTTTTTCTAGGTTAAACAACGTAATAATGATTCGTATGTGCGGGCGCGATGATTTGTTTTTTTTTTTTTTGCGAGAATGAGCGAACGGGGGTATTTTTGAGTATTAGGATGACAAAAAGACTGTTGCTACTTTGAAAATAAAAAATCGATATATGTATGAAACAGTGTCTTTTAAGGATTCGAGATTAGTGGTAAATTTTTGGAAATAAAAAATTGTGCTGTTTGGACTGTTATGAAAAAAAAAGAAGAAAAAGTTTTTTGATAGTAGAAAATCTGTTTTGTGAAACAAACGAAATGTATCAACGCGTTATCGGTCCATTGTGTCATGGTACAAATATATGCTTACATATGTGTATATCCTTATTATATTTTATCAAAAGATATGTAGAGGCATCCTTGTCCCTTGTGCACGCTTCACATGCACCTCAGATATATATGTATATACATGTATGTAATTTGCATGTAATTGGTACCGTACTGTGTGTATGTCGTATAGAGTAGTAAAGGACACGTGACAAGGTCAGCTGAGACGGTGGGCTACATACCCGCATTCCCTGCATTCTAGACATCGCCCTGAGAGGCCTTAGGGCCCTTAGGGTCCGCATAGTTTTGAAGGCTTGGATCCCGCCCGCGCCACAGAGCGACGCTACGAAGTTAATGAGTGACACCTGCGAGCGAGAAACGAGAGCGAATCATAGCGAGGTAGAGGCTACGCGTACTGTTTTTCATTTTCTTTTCTGGAAAATATTTTGTCGATTTGAAATATTAAATCACCCTTTCTCTTTGAGGGGGCTAAGACGGAGAATCGGTAGGTCTACCGTTGGATCAGGTTAACATACGTTGGTCGGAGACAGTGAGAACAGAATAAGAGAGAGAGAGATATATATATAGAATTTTTGGGTTTATGGGACCCGTATAAATAATGCCCCTCTTTTGGTTTTTTTTTGAAAAAATTTGTTTCGTTTCAACGATTCGAAATTTTTCGACTTTCGGCCCCCTCACGATTGACCTGTGAACGATTTCACCCTTATCTTGGACACGCCGTACTGTCGTAATGGAGCATTTTGGATTTGGGATTCGAACGAAATCCCCTAACGTGACCACATAAGGGTAGCGATTGGCGTGGAACTTTTTTTTTTGAAAAATCTAAATTTTTTAATTTTATTTTTCGGGTAACAATTTTTTGTTGAGTATTACGCGATCGCTGTGTAATCGTCGCACAGGTCAAATTTGTCGATTAGAAATAAAGCGAGAGTTGCTTCGTAATCGATAGCCTGAGGTTATTTAAATTCACTCTAGGTACAGTAGATAGAGATAAGGTTACGACAGCGTAGCAAGTAACAATCAGGAGACAATATAAAGAGTACAAGACGTAGGAATAACACGGTGGTATTTATCAAAAAGACAATGAACAATCGGCTCCATCCTGAAACAGACTAAACTTTTGTTTTTTTGGTCAATTTGGCATGTAAGACTATACGATTTATATGTCGCTGGACGTATATGATGATTTTTCAAAAAAAAATTTTGTTCATACAAATTTTGTTTTTTTCAAAAAAACCTGCCAAATTCACGCGACACCGTGTACAGGAATCCCAATGTCACGCGTGATCCCTGACACGATGACATAACCTCAATACGTCATTTGCAGAGAACACACAAGGAAATCTGTACATTACATACAAAGCATACTGTCACTTCGCACAACGATCACTTTACCAAAAATGGTAGAAAAGGCGTACATGGCAAATAGCTAGTACGACAAAAACTTCCAGTATCAGTGCAGACACCAAGTAGATTTGGACGTCAGTGTACCTCCGCACATCAGTAAGCACATCACAGTATGCTACAACATCGTAGCAGCGATTGGGTGGGCGAGAGGGGAATACATAGGAAATTTTTTGGGAAAATTTTTTTCGAATTCTTTTTTTTTTTTTTTCTGGGAACAAAAGCGAAAAGCGCCACTTTCACTCGCTACCGCATCGTCGGGACTCTGTACTGTCTCGTATAATTATCCAGCAGCGACATATATGGTGATATTTTGAAAAAAAAAGTTTTTGGAACGTTTACCAAATTATCCCATGTATGTTCGAGTAATTTTTTTAGTTAACAAACTGAGTGGCAATGTCACCATATAGTGATAATCATACGTCGGACAGTGCGCGATCCTGACGACGGAGGGCAGCACCGTCTCTTAGTAATGAAATATCACTTTTTTTTACGCTGTTTCTTTTTGAGTTTTTTTTCCTCTGATCGCAAATTTTGACATCGCCGATGACCGATGACTTACTCTCATGCCCTCCCAACGTGAGACTGCACGTAAGGGCCTCAAAGCTCGCAGCGTTCGCATTGAACGGAATGCCGGGATGTCAGCGGCTCCTGCCCAGATGGCGCCCAAGTTGATCAGCGACAGCTAGTGTCATTAACTCAAACGTTAGACACGTTAAAAACAATCGAGACCTTAGGTAAGTAAAGAATTCATAACGTGGACAGAAATTTCCGGCATCGACTCGAGGGGCAGCAACCATTTCGAAAAAAGTATTTCGTGCTCACTGTTAAAATTATTTAGATTTTTTTCGAGTCCCCGGATTCTGGAAACAACTTTACGCTTTGATACTTAATATATAATCGTAGGTCGCGATGTACGTGATGTATGTGACGTGAAATTTTTTTGGAAATTTAAAAAATACTGTATGCATCCAGAATCCTTGGTCCTCGATACATTTTGTACCTCCGGAATGATCTGGATCTTCACGTGTATCTGCGAAAAGGGATTTTAGGAACTATTTTGAGAATTTTTTTTTATCAAGAGTCAAAAATCCCTCAGTCGACTGTTGCGTCATCCACAGGATGCCTCGATACATCTCGACAGCTTGACGATGAAAAATGCAGGGATAATTTTCAAAGAATAGGGGGAATTCATGAAATTCATCGTCGCGTCTTCTTACCATGACAATGATGAAATCCAGCCAGCACCACGCGTTTGTGAAGTATTTTTTGAATCCAAGCGCCAACCACTTTATCAGCATCTCCAAGAAGAAGATCACCGTGAATATACGGTCCATGTAGTAGAGGATGTCCTGGAGGATTGGTCTCTGTTGCAAATGAACGTCCTCCAAAGCCTGAAAAAAGCATTTTTTTAATATAAGAATCCATCTACACAGATTTGTAAAAAAATTTGAAAATTTACAAATTTCACAAAATGTTTACCAGCGCCAAACTGCTGAGCAGGATCATCGTGATGACCGCAGTCTCAAAGTACTTGTTCTCGATCAGCTGGAACGTTTTCAATCGTAAGTTCGCCCAACCCTGCCAAAACGGCGCATCGTCGTCGCCCGCCAAAAATGGAAATTTCTTGTAACAATTGTCAGGACAACAATCGGCCGGATAATCCGCCTCGATTATGTCCTCGTCGGCTTGAATGATTTCGCAGTCCAATTCGTCTTCGCCCTCCTCGCCCTCTTCTTCTAGGTCTATTAGAAGAGAAATATAATTATGGTAAAAAGGACTTTTTTTTTGTTTTTCTTCACAGACCTTCCTGATCCTCCAGATCCTCTTTGCTGGCATCCTTCTTCTCTTCGCCATTCAACGAATCCATGCTGCCCTTGTGACTCTCATCTTTGAATGGTCGATGCTTGTGACTCCCGTAGGATTTGTTACTGTAGCGTGAGCCAAAAAGTTTGAATAAAAATGAAATTCGAAATTTATTTTTTATAGAAAAATTTTTTTCTTTCATTAATCATCGAATCGACTGACCTTATGGTATCCTCGTCGTGATGATTTATGTATTCGTGCTCCATACGATTGTCACGATGACTTATCGAATTGCCAATTGCTTTTGTGTTGTTCATGCAGAGTTTGCCTTTTTTCAATTTATTTTTCAGATCTCCTTCGAAAACGGGAATTTCCATCAATGTTAGTCACGGTTGGATGACGGTTTAATGATTTTTTTTTATGTCGGGAATAAACAGTTGATGATGATTTTTCTTCGCAGTGCTCAGTGATGATCGTGAAGGATTCTCTTTTTTTTCAAAATTATCATTACTCACCGTGAATCGTAAATTCCATTCCATCCCCAATCGCGACTTCTAATTGGTTGTTCAGATCCTTTGCACTCTTTTTATCTCTATAGCCGTCTAATTCACCATCTGCAAGATCTAGATCTCCATCTCGATCAATTCCATCTGCACAATCAGGCACGATCTGATTGAAGTCCCTTTTTCGCATTTTGAAAAAATATCTGCAACCTTTTTATTTACTTTTTTTCTTTTTCGGCCCTTTTTAGTTTTTCACGTTTTTTTTTGTTTTACACAATCTTTCTCTACCCGCTACATTCTTTATGATTATTTCAATTTCGAAAAAAAAAATTATTTTTGAAAAATTATGTCATTTTAACACCCAAACTAATTCCAATACGAATTGAAACGGATTTAAAAAAAAATAATAATCCTGTTTTACAATAGACACATGCAATTCCTAGCGGGATTAACCAGAATTTCGTAAAAAAATGCTAATTACAATTTTTTTTACTTTGCCCCATTCTAATCACGAAACCTTAATATCGAATTAATTTACAAAAAAAATAGTTCTGATTAATCCCACCCACTTATTTCATTAATGTCGACAAAATTTCTCGTAATCCGATAACATAATGGTGTATCGTCAAAAATTTCGAACTGGCAGCAATCCAAAGAACGAAAAATAAGTAAAACCAAAATAATAAAAAAATTATCAGAGACACAAAGAATCTTTCGAATATCTCTATAACAATTATCGGTCATATCCACTTCAAATCCAACTGATAAAAGCGACTAGCAGCTACCCGTAAGAATCACGAAGTGAAAGAAAAAAAACGAAGAGAAAGCTAAACGCAAGTAAAGAGTACAAAATTTGTTTCAATCAGATTCAGAAACAGCGCGTTCACCTAAAACGAGTAAAAAAGAGTGAACGAGAAGTGATCGAGATCGAACACGATACAGACTCAAAGAAAAAATGCCCGATGGGAAGAAAGAGAAAAAAAAGAAAATCGTGTTAAAAAAAAATAAGCCGGGCTCAAAAAATCACAGCGATAACAAACTACACAGCGCACACAGCAAGCGATCTGATTGGATATAAACCTTCTTTCCAACTGTTGGACGGTCCCTCACCTGGCGCCTGATCGGATATCTGGTTGGTGAATTTGGCCCTCATGAACTTAGCCAAATAAAGTAGATTTCGCTTGACCCACTTGATGAACCGTGCTATCCTGTCGATGGCCTCTGCTATTTTATTAGTGTCGTTATCGGCAGTCGGCGCCGACAGATTCGACGAGCCAAAGTTGCTCAAGAGCAACGCCAAGAAGAGGTTGAGAACCTGGATTTCCGAACACGACAGACATGACCCAACTACCTCAGCACGGTACCAAGAGAAGCAAGATCATCATCAGTGATCATAGAGGCTGAGTGGGGGATATATAGTTCTCTCAAAATTTGATTTTTTTGAACTGAATATTTTTGAATATTTAAAAAAATCGTTCTCCGGTACCCCCATCGGTAACAAGCAGTGGTGCTTGAGGTATTTTTTTTTAAATTTTTCTTCTTCCTTCGGATGCTATACTTACGACCAGGTTACCGATGACGACCGTAGCCAGGAAGAATGGGATACAGGAAACGTCACCGACCAGCATACAATCCCACATGGACTCGATCCATTCTCCGCAAAGCACCCGAAAGACGATCATGAACGAGTGCATGAAATCGGTAAAATTCCATCTTGGCAAATCACCGTCCGGGAACCGATCGACGTTGTCAGTGTAATTCTTGCCGAAGAGTTGCATGCCCATCACGGCGAATATGAAGATGATGATACAGAGTACAAAGGTCAAGTTACCCAGAGCGCCGACCGTCCGTCCCATGATGGAAATCAGGAGATTGAGGGTGGGCCAGGATTTAGCCAATTTGAAAACTCTTAGCTGAAATCAATAAGAGGGAGTATATACAGTGACAAATTTTTGATTTTCAATTTAAAAATTGATTAACGACTCTAATCTGACCTAGCGGAGGTTAGGGCAAGTAAGGAGGATCTGATTCAAATTCGACTAGGGTCTGATTAGGATTAGAACGCAGGAGCTCCTGGTTGGCCTCAAAATCTTCTACCATTCGATAACGAGATGGCAGCACTATCGATTATCGGAAATATTTAAAACGAACCAATCGGAAGGATCGCAATACTGAAAGGCCCTGTACACCCTCCAGACCCAATTCCAGCAGCGACAGGGCTACGATGATGAAGTCGAAGATGTTCCAGCCTTCCTGAAAGTAATACTTGGGACTCATGGCGATGAGCTTCAGGGTCGCCTCGATTCCGAATGTAGCCGTGAAGAACTGTAACGAGATTGAATTTTTTTTGTCGTTAAAAAATATTTTCGCAAATTTTTTTTTAATAACGAAATATCAACTGCTCCCTGTACTCACGTAATTTCCGGATTTCAGTACTCTCTCCATGTCCTTGTCCATGTCGTGATGGTCCAGAGCCATGAAGAGCGTATTCACGACGATACACAGAGTGATGAAGAGCTCCACGAATGGATCGAATACCACGAGGCTGACGAACTTTTGAAACTTCAGCCAAGCCCAGCAGCAATCCCAGACGCAGAATATGTCGATGCAGCGCAGGCAAAACGACAATAATTTTTCCTTCAAGGTGGGACCTTCTTCATCGTCGTCTGTCGGAAAGTAATAGACCGAAACTGTACCAAGTGTTAGTAAGCTTGTTTGGCACCACTCTTTTTGGGGTTAAAGAGTTTTTTTTTGTGGATCTACGGGATGATCTGTTCATATCCTGTGCAATTTTGGAATTTTTATTTTCCGTAATTTGGGACTCTTTTTTTTTCTTTCTTTCTTGGAGCGACTTTTCTCTTGGAGATTTTTTTGCCAACTTTAATCATTTTGTTGGTTTTTTTTTTTACGACAACAATACGGACATTGTGTGCTTATCTAATTATTCGTTATCTACTGATTAAGCTTCGCGGTGGTGATTACTCGGTTGACGCATGAACGTCAGAATGTTATATTTGGATCTAACGGATTTTTTTTTTTAAATCTATAAAATTAACTTTCTGATTATCATGCGAACAACCGATGAAGAATGCCCATGCATGGCAAAAAAGCCTGGCTGTGCAATTGCCTATTTAATCTGTTTTCCTTTTCTATCTTTCCCTTTTTCCTCGATTTTGCGTAAACGATTGTGACGAATTTTCGAGACTGTGCAGTAATCAGTGGCATGCGGCAGAAATCAAAAACGTTTTTTTTTGCAATTTTTGTTACTCTAGGTTTTGTCTTTCCCAAGTTTTTTTTTTTGTTGTCTTCTTTTGCTTATGCGGTGCATACATGCACTTGCTACAATGCTATAGCGCCAGCTAGGATTATTAGCACGGTATGACTATTTTGAAAAAAAATTTATCAGGCGTGCCAAAAATACGGTAATGAATTTTTAGTGTATCGTTTATTAGAAATAATTATAAAACTGAAGAAAAAAATTATTTTTATAATTTTATCTTTGCATTATATTTTTTTTTAATAATAATTCAATTCTGCATCTCATATATACATATATATAAATATATACTTTCAAGCATATTTTGACTATTATAATTCAAGCAGTTTTTTTTTACATATGATACTCATCAATTGCTCACTCAGGTATGCACACGTGGATTCAAATATCGTAATAATTATTTGCAAAAAATCGAGCGAAGCAAGAAATATGCGTAAATAAAGATAATTCGAAAAAAGCAATGTATTTTTATCAAAAATCATATAAAGTCACGTGGACCAACAATAAAAATTATGTATGCCTCCCGTGTCCTCGTGTGGGGGTGACTGTGCATAGGTGCTTGTATAATTATTCACGCAAAAGCATTGTAAATACACGTGCCGCCAAAATCCGTATCGAAGAGAGAGTCCATATCGAAAGCAAAAATTCGAAGGATTCGAAAAAGATTAAGGAAAACAGGAAAAAAAGTGAATGATGGATATCGAAAGGATCAATCGACAGGGAGAATAAGAGACGACGATCATAAAAAATTATGAAAGCAGGATATGAAGAATCGATTGTGGTAAAAATAAATTAAAAAAAAAAGATTTCGAGACCAATTGCCAAATTCCAAATAAAATAAATCCATGCATATTCAATCAAAAATTATACGTCATCGATTTCACTGCTAAGGTATTCGTACGAGCGTCCCCGTAATAAAAATATGGGAGAAGGTAAATAAGAACGATAAAGAAGAAAACGCAAGAACAAAACGAAGACACAAATATATAGTGAAAAAAAACTCTTTTTCCCCAAAAAAAATCGCTACACACTACTTCGGCACGCAACTGCGTAATCCACACTTCACTATACGTACATGTATTTTTCTTTAAATCTGTACAATTGCGTTCACGTGTTGTTAATTAAGTTAAGGAAAAAAGAGAAATTACACTGCGAACTTGAATTCCACTTCTTGTACGTCTGTGCGTGTTTGTGTGTGTGTGTGTGCTTTCAAAAAAACTGTGTATGAAAATATAAAACGACTGAGGAAATTTACAAAGAGAAAAGCACAGTACTATAAAGATAGTCAGGCATCGTTCCTTTTACTCGTACACGAAAGCAACAATAGCGATGAGAATGAAAATTAATAATGAAAATAAAAATCTATCTCTTTTTTAATAATCAATTCCCAACGCTCATCGTAAAAAGGTATTCCATCGACTAATCAGGTACGAAGTATATTAATTATTATGTACAATCTCGTCATATACGGTGTATATGCTATTTATAAATATTTTCAACAATGCTAATTGATAATTACGTACTAATTGAACACTCTCAACAGCCAATTACCATAAACAACTAAGTTGCAGAGACTCTGTGGCGTTTCTACTTAAAAAAAGAAGGAGGGATATGAAAATTAAATAATAGAAAAATATTTATTGTTCTTTAAGGTTGGAGAGGGCTGGGATAAATACAAAGCCAGATTTAACTAAAAAAAAATGGAGCATCTCTTGTAGGAAGCAATTCGGCGCACAAATGAGTCATCGATAATTACATGTATAAATGTACAAGTTTATATGGGGTGTAACGATATTTCACCATGTTTTTTTTTTATTAAACAATTAGGAGAGAGCCGTTCCAATCAGCCACTGAATGAACAGTCTTGTTGGACGTAACGCGCCATGTACTACGTACAGTAGAACAATCCAGTGAAGGTCAGACGTAGAGAGTCACTTGTACGATATGGCTGGCTGACTAGTTACACTCTGAACTACTGCCAGTGTGGTTCTCAATACTGAATGCAACCCAGTAATAATTTGGTATTAATCATTGTTTTTTGGAAAGGAAATTCGTTATTACGTAAAGTACTAATGACTGGAGTAAAAAAAACTACTTTGTAGACATTCATATATGTATATGTTCGTGAAGATGATAATTTTTGGAAAATTGAAAAAATACTAATATCTGCTGTACCGAAGTGATACAAAAATAAAGAGACTGAATATTCATAGAAGCAATTGGAACTGCTACTTTGGTTGTTTAACTTAGATTTTCACTATTGGGTATAATGAAATTTAGCCAACCAGAAAAATTATGAAATACGAAAACACCCCGTATAAAGTAGAATGAATGGGATGAGGTTGGTTTCAAAAAAAGAATCGCTATCGACAAAAGGAAAAACATACAAATTACTTAACACACGCAAAGTTACAGAGGGACAAGGCATATGTATATATAAATCGACGAAGGCTGTTGAAGGAGTCTAATGCTAATTAAGTAATAAATTAAATAAATGAAAAAAATCGCACGCATGGCCCATCGGGTTAATTTAAATTGAAACGGTGTCAATCAGTGAATCATTATCGTGAATCGTGTAAGTGTATAAGAGTAGGTCGCATACATAGATAAAAAGTGATAATATTTCATTTGTTGTTCCTTGAACGTGAGTGAAAGAGAAAAATAGAGAAAAAAGGAAAATTATGTTGTTTTCGCGTCAATTGTGAATTATTCTCATCGCTTTGTTCCTGTTTGGTATCTTTTGTCGTTTGTCTTGTCTTTCATCTTTAACGAATATATATTTTTTCTTTTTTCATTGATATCTACACTTTCTTTGTATATATTTCTGACTTATTGATGATATTACCTCCGTGCTCCGACGCTCTGCTCTGCCGACCAGCCGCCTGATTGATGATGTCATTCAACACCATCACGTCTACAAATGACAATGGTTAAGAGAAATTTTTCATAAAACAGTGCCGTGCATAATGATTGGGCTATGATGATGATGATGCTGATGATGTGGCATTGATGAACAACGATGACGATGATTGTACGCGGTGGGTGGGATGATAAAAAAACGTGATAGTATAAAAATAACACGGCGGTGCGCTACGTACGGTGTAACGTAATAAAATCAACAAATAATATTCTATTAAAAAACAATGTTTATTGGATATGAGTACACGATGATAAATAGTAAAATTATAAGGTACATCGTTTGCCATTGTGAAACAACTTATAAAAGAATAGCGACGTGTACGTATAATTAAATAATTAAACTTAAGCAAACTGGAATGTCCAATCCTGCCTCTGTTACCTTTCATATCCACCACTGCGTGCTGCTGGGAAGGTTCGATGAACGGATTGTCTTGTTGCTTCATCTTGTTCATTGGATCCTCCGTGTCGCCATCCTTAAGAAAAATTCATTAATATTTCCAGCACTGATTAGGCACAATCATACGTTAAGTCTGACGTTAAAGTCAATGGCACTCTTGTCCCAATGGGTGTAGAAAGAATGAAAAAAATATATATATATATATATATAAAGAGAAAAATGCACGTCTTCTACGGTACAGTCTCTAAGAAGATTAAAATAACGTGCATTGTTTACTTACATATGAAATTAAAAAAAAAAAGAGATAAAGTCCCGTCAAGCTTCACCCAGTTACATCCCGTTACCAGAATTCAACGGTATCCGCTCGTAAGGGACTTATGAATTACCACGTATGGTTTACTCACATAATGATGCTTCTGATTAGAGTCTCCCATATGTCCGTTAACTGACGGGGGTCTGGCTGATCTACTTCTCAGTCTACTTTCCTTTGTCATGGGTTTACCAGCGCCAGCAATACCACTCAGGAGATCGCCGTGCGACGTGTACGATAATCTGGATGCGTGGGACGTGTAAGAGGAATGCCGTGAACCAAGACTGGCGTAATAAACCGGCACAACGATCGTGCCGTTTTCTTCGGACATCGGTGTGACGGCATTCGAGTCATCAGCGTATGGTAAGTGCTCCTGTGCGTCCAGATACGTCGATAAGACGAGGGGTTTCCTGTCGCCACCTGGCGGACCGACGAAGCGACCTCTTCCGTTGCGTATTGTGAACTGATGGCTTCCGCGACTGCCACGACGTATGTTGAATGGTGAGCCCGGTAGGCTGAGACTCGCCTGAAAACGAAATTGTGACTGTTACTGCGAGAACTTTGAGATTCTTTGTTTGATAAATAAGTTCGACTAATTCTAAGCAATCGTTAACTGTTCCCGTTAAATACTTTTTCGCAGTTGTCAGCCCGATGCCAGAGTAACGTGTCAAAATACAGTTTTAATCACGGGATTCTTATAGGATGGATAGCCCAGTCATCGACCATAAATCTGTAGTAGTCAGTATGTGCTTTGACTGTAACAAAATCTACAGCATTATGACATGGTACATGGCTGATCCACCTTAGTCACGATACATGAGATTACACGATTATTTTTATAGTGTTGCATAGATTTTTAGGTTATGCGAAAATAGTTATTAGACCGACGTTACCGTGGCAACGGCTTGACCAGCAAGGCTATTTTCTTTCTACTTCTCTATCGTTTCATTCTTTTTAGGTTACGTTCTATTGGCTATTGCCAATGTTATCGTTACTATCATGTGCATTATTTTCGTCTTATGCACGTGACCTAATCTTTATACGGGTACGTACTGTTCTGATGCTGACAAGACTCGACTCCACACCACACGGTACACGTACCTTCCTCAGACTTTCCTGGTAGGCATAAGTAAACTGGCCATTAGCGGCGCGAGAGACCTTCAGGAAAAACAAGAAAAAATATCTCCTACCAAACGCTCGTAAGGTGTCGCTATATCATTTTTTTGTTGGCATTTACTTTTAACTTTTTGACTCTCAGAATTTATATTCAATTTTTCTTGCATTCTTCAACTATACTTCTTTTTTTTCGATCTTTCTTTTCTGTTACATCAAAACGAGCCACGGATCTTGCAAAAGCACACACATAGAGGAGACGCGCGATACACCATTACTGCGCTACGTGTCTTGTGAATTTGGTGTTTCTGTATATTCTTTTTTTTTTCCTTTTTTTTTCTGTTGCAGTGAAGATGATTGTTTCTTTTTTTTTCTGTTTCAGTTTCCGTTGTCGCTACGTTCTGTATACCTGGATGTGTCTGAGAATCGTATCCGTGTTGCGGCCTGCTGTGTTGCGTGTGTGGATTTTTGCTTCTGTTTTTTCTTTTTTTTCTCTCCGGCAAAGAGCGTAATTAAAATATCGAAAGAAATCAATTAACTACGGTATCCTACCTTTTTCTCGGAAGTGACTAAACAAGTTCAAAATGAAAAAGTAGCAAAACAAAAGTTTCAACGAGAAAATCAAAAAGGAAGCCTAGCATAGCAGCCAGTGGGTAGCGTTTTTCTTTAGGTGAAGAGCCGTTCAAATGAGTGGCAGGAAGATATTGCTTTTCGTATATTATTTTTAAATGTTTCTAAAAATTCTAAATTGATCCGCGCATCACGGCAATTTACTTTATTTCCATAGATACAAAAATTCTTTTCCTAATTCTTGTGGCAAAGACACATTGAAAAAGATTTCAACTTTTTTTTCCTCATTCGATTGGCTCATACACGTGAACGGGCAATGAGAACATTCATGCGGATTAACTCGTGCTATTGATTACATCATGCGACTAAATATCATACGATATAAAATTATTGTCCAATGAAGTGTTCGTTTGTCCGTTTGCCTATATAATCGTTCGTCCGTTCGTTTCACTAGCGACGGCAAAATTTAATCCTACATGCGCAAGTCCGTATATCAGTGGTGAAAATAATCAGTGTTGTTCCCGGTGTTAAAAGAAAAATATAATCCGAAGTAATCGAAAAGCACGTAACAGGGAAAGGTGAACCGACTAAGTAAAATTTGAGATGTTACCGTGATAAAATACATTATAACGTCCAGAATGAAAGAGTAACACGAAAAGGTGTTAGATACCAGGACATTACTGGACGGTGCCAAACAGAATTGGATAGTATGAGATATTAGAGGATAACACAGAAAGATGCTGGATACTCTTGGAATATACAACCCAAAGAAGCATAGTGATTATTCAGAAGCGTGTTAAAGAAATTGAAGAATCTTAAAAAAAAGAAATTACCAACTCAATCAGTTTCCCTGTGTGTGAGTGAACCGGCGTGATTAGTCCATTGTTAATTGAGTAGCGCAAAATCAATTATATAAAAAAAAACGTTAACCAAATAAACATAGTCAACACAAAGTCAACGTCCATACCGTGAATCGAGTCTAACCAAAAGTTTGTTTCCAAAAAAAAAAAATAGCATCCTCTTCGTCAAAGTCAATATAAAAAAAATTCTTCTCCATCAAAGTCCATTTAAGTTTTCTACTCTGTCTCTGTACAGTGAGAAGCCTCCACGTGTCCGTGCGCGTTACTTACGGCGCTGACTTTTCGGACTTTGTTGGTGGTAGCACTGCTGTGATTGTTGTTCGCTGGCTTCACTCTGTGCTCGCTCACCGACTGAATCGATCGTATGCTCATCCTCTCCTTGTTGTTGTCATCGTTGCCCTTCTCCTGGCCGACGAAGAGCTCATAGCTTTGACAGGAGAAGTCCGACGGCGACTTGACGATTTGCTCGGCGGCGGCTGCCGTAGCAGCCGCCTCCCGAGCCGCCGCCTGCGCCGCCAGTTTATTCTCCTTGGCCAGGGCTGCTTCCTCGGCTTCCTGTCGGGGTATCACGACACCAGGATATTACGTCAGACAAAGTTCCACCGCGCTCGGAGCACCGGTACCCCAGTCCCGTTACACCGGGTTCGACGTCCGATTAAAAAAAAAATTTAACCTACCCTAATGGCTTCCTCCTCGGCAGCTTCCTCTTCCTCTGCTTTCTTTTGCAGCTCGTCGTAAGACATGGCGACGATAGCGAGGATCAAGTTAACGAGGTAGAAGGAGCCGAGGAATATGATTACGATGAAGAAGAGCATGTGCCATGGACCCGCGGATCTCAGTACCAGCTGGTAAAGATTTTCCCAATAGTCCTGGGTCATCAGTCGGAAAGCTGACAGCAGCGCCCACCCGAAAGTATCGAAACTCGTGTAACCGTAATTCGGATTGGAGCCGTATCCTTGGAGACACGTGTATCCAGGAAGGCACATCCTAAAAAAAAAGAAAGAACATTTCATCGATTTCCATAAATTCACAGATCTCACGTCGATTGCGCGTACCCAGCTCCGGACGAGTTCCCGCATAACGGTATGTTGCCACTTTCGTCCACGTACCAATTAGCTAAAACAAAAAAAAACACCAAATTACACATCAACTCTAAAAACGCTCGTCAACCTCCAAAACGTATTAAAATCGATCGCTTACTTTCGTTACTAACGAATCGCTCCCAGTTCTCGTCGGTCAGATTGCCCCACGATCCGTCCTCGGGGAAGTTTTTTATACATTTCTGCGTCAGGACTCCCATGTAAATCTGAAGTCCCATTAGCGCAAAGACGGACAGCGAGAACATCGTAAGGATTATCACATCGCGCAGATTTTTAACGGATTCTATCACAGCGCCGACAATGGTTTTCAGACCTAAAAGAAAGGACGTCAGAACAGACGTAGCGTCGACTGCGCGTTATAAAATATCCATAAGGACAATAGGGAATATTTTGAAGATTTTACATGGAATAAATCAAATGGGACACGAGAAGCCATAAGAAGATATCAATCAGTCAAAATGGAATTGGATATGTGCCGCTTATCACCCCGTGGTCAGTAGTGACCAGGGGGGAGGGGGGTACTGGCAAGCCATGATTAGCTGATACAGCCAACCGGAAGTGGTAGGTTCGTGAACTCATTCGAGCCCAATATATTAAATATACGTATATCACCCTCTCTCTCTCTCTCTCTCTCTCTCTCTCACTACTTATTTCTATCCAAAAAATATATATATAATATATATATATAATAAAGTATGCACGTACAAAGAGAGACACACTACCAATAATCTAATCACTAATCTCTAAGCATACCTGGTACAATAGCGACAGTCTTCAAGGCTCGGAGGACTCGAAATGTCCTGAGAGCGGCAAGGTTGCCTAGATCTATGCCCATCGTCACATAACTGCAATACACCCGAACATCACACACATTACAGCGATTACGGTTCGTCAAATAACAAATTTACGAGCACGCGTCAAGTGACGGTTTAAAAGAGAAAAAGATTATTAAAAAAAATAAGTAACTAGACTACCAATTAATCCTAGGTGGCTACCGCTCCTCTCTCTCTTCTTTTTTTTTTTTTTTTTTTTTCATTAAGCATGGACACGGTATCGTTGTCACGTCACAAAATTTGGTATACGTGTAACGTTATCGGTGACTTTTTTTTTCAGTGTTTCTGTATACGGCGTTACCTATATATTTATGTATGTCAATATTATAAAGCATGCACGAATAATGTTTGCGTATGTTATATCGTGTACCGTGTATATCGTGTAATCGTTATACGTGAATGTACCGTGTACGATCCAGAGCGTGTGTGCTGATGATTTGGTATATATCAATCGTATATATAGATATATATTTCTCTCTGTATTATCGTATCGGGCGAATAGAACGATATGAGTGTACAGGCTGCGAGGTATCATGGGTAATTTTTGATAATTACGAATTTCAGGAATATAGTGGGTGAGGGGGGCGGGTGGGGGGGGGGAGAAATAATAAAATTTTCAGATTTTTCATTTTTTTCTCTCGAAAATTTCTATTTCACGTGTTGTGATAGGCTTTAACGGTTTACGTCAGAGGGAAAGAAATGTTTAAAAATGAAAAAAGATTCCGAATCTTTTCTTTTTCTCATTATGCATGCACTTCGAAGAATGTCTTAACGATACGAGGCAGCTTGTACATATTATAATTCTAGTAAACAATTAAGTGTATATATATATATATGTATATATATCGAACTAACAACTACGGAACAATAATTAATAACTAATCGAGGCAATGTCGTGTACTAATGCTAATTATGAATTACGATGATAATAGTGTTTTTTTATAATTAAATTTTTTTTAGGCTTCAATTATTTCTTTCAATTACTATTTTCTGTGGGTTGACAGACCACCTGGATCGATTGGTTGACTTTGTTTTTTCTTTTCCTTTCAATCTTTAATAATTGAATCGTCGATGATCGGGACAAGGAATAAGTTCTCGGCTAGTGAGATTAATGAAATTTTTCTATGCTCAAACTAATCTCAGCTAATCTTATAAATGATCGATATATATATATATATATATATATATATATATATATATATATATATAGGTATATGAATACAGAGAGACGTCCAATGTATAAGGTACCTGTAGGGTCTCAACAGTTACTCGAGTACTACGATTATTATGATAGCGTACTAAAACGTATCCGTCGAAGGTTCTAGGGTCAAAAATAATATAAAATCCCTAGAAATCTAATTCGACACTAATTAGCAACTTTAGACTAACGATATAACAATATATATATTTATTATACGTGTAATCGTGTTATGTACGTGTGAATCTGTAGCGCGTTGTTCACGTGTGTGCGTGTGCGAGAAGAGAATGCTTCCAAAAATTAAGAAAGAAAATCTACTACCAACGTTAAAGAAAAGATAAAAAATTTGTTTATAGAATTACAACAAAAAAAACGTTGAAAAAAATCATCCCCCATCAGTCAGTAATATAAGAAAGAAAAAAAAAAGATACGTGTCCGATGCACTCAATGAAATGAAGAGGAAAAAAAATAGATTTAAATGAAAGACACTTTTGTGAGTGTCGCTGAACAACCACCTTCGAATAGGCTTAGGGTAGTTTCACACAGTTGCTCGTCCTGGCATTCGCATTGCCACGTATGCACTCGCATTCAGTCGTCCAGTCATTCTTCACGCGTATAACGTAGATTCTTCTTTTGACATTGGATTTTTGCTCCCTTGACATTTTTTTCTTTTCTTTTCTTTTTTTTTAATAAAGAAATGAATATGTTGTAACTACTCACGCTAAAGCTATAACTACGAAGTCGAGCCAATTCCATGCATCTCTAAGATAGGTAAAAGGCTGCAGAATGAAACCCCTCGCCATCACCTTAACGGCGGACTCAAATGTGTAGATGCCCGTAAATATCACTCTGAAACCACAAATACAACCACTCAGCTTCAAGATACGAATCCTTTGGTGATTAGGGTACCGAGCTTATCTCAAACCCTATGTAGAATCTAGATCGTCTCGTTGGCGGGTGCGTTATGCATGTCGTTCGATATCTAAATGTGCGAAAAAAAGAATTTTCCTTCGATCACGTTTACGAAATTCGCGCGTTGTTCGTACAGTTCTTCGTTACTCTAATTTTGTCGGTTTTTTCCCAAAATTGTTTTTAAATACTTTTTTTTTCTCTCAAAATTCACTTGCTCTAATGGGGAAAACAAAACTATCGGGTAAACTACACAGAATTCTCATTGGTGGTTCGCGTGTACATAAATACGACGGTACTATCGAAGAAAGTGCTTGTTTTGAAAATTTTCGAAAATTCTTAATCCAAAAAGAAATAATCGTCAGCGACAAAAGTGCTTTCGATCTCGGGCAATTTTTTTCTTTCAATATGTCTTTTCTTGCAATTTCTTGGATAGCGACGCGCTAAAATTTACTAGACTCCTCTACTGCTATTGCTAGACAGATTAAATACAAACTTACCAACAGAACGTAACTCAGTTATCAATGCTCTAGTGATATTTAATGTAATCTCTCGCTATGGACACGTAAAGGGTGTGCGTTTTATAACACGTTACTTGGAGATTCTAAGCTTAAGTATTACAGCGGATCATAAGTATTTGGCATTTTCGTACTTGTGACGTGTCTATAAACGTATGACATAAGGATGATGATTTTAATGACGTAACTAATAATTGTGGTATCACTGTATCCCTAGGTATCGGTGGATTTTTATCTGGGAGACTGGTGCGGATAAGTAACTAAATTTCTAGGGAATAAAGGTGTCCTCGCTTTGGGCGCGCCTGGTGTGCGCGTTCGCCGAAATGTTGTTTAACGTTAAAAAAAAAAAAGAAATCTACACAGTTTTCAATTTCACGTAAAGAAATGCACATCGAGAATCATCGAAAATTAAAAATACGATTTTTGTATGCCTATAATCAAGTTTCAAATATCCCTAGAAATTATACAACATTTCAGCGCGATTATATTAAACTACGATACGTTCGTCATAACTCTCTGTTTCCACTATCGTCAATGATAACTCAACAGTGACAATGGAGTCTCGTACGAAATTATAAAACTACAAAGTGAACGGTAATCTCGGCAATGATAACAGTAAAAGCGATGCTCATCGGTTATCAGCGAGTGTTACAAGGATTCACGTCGAAATGTGTGCTGTTGCCTTTGCTTCTTTAACTTTTTTTGAATAATTTTGCAAAAACTCTCTGGGTAACTAGACATTCACAGGTATCGATTACGTCGGAGATTTGTTTCCAAAAATTCGGAATTTCAAGTAAATCAAGAACCCAAATATCCCCGACAATACCAACAGCAAAAGAAAGTTCAATAAAACCATAACCCACAGATAAAAAAGAAAATCTTCACGATATCCATCGATTGATGAAATCCAAAAAAAATATTTTGATAAACAAGAAACAAATCTCCGCTAATATAATTATTAATTATCATCTAAGATCGACGAGTTAATAACGGAACTTCAAAGTTTTCAAAATTTTTCTGTGCCAACAGCACTAAATTTACATTGCATAACCAGCCCGTGTAAAATTTTCCGAAAATCGCAACAACAAAAAAAAATGCCAAAAAAGACAATTTCGCGACTCAATGAACTTGTAAAGCCTCGTTCTTCGTATCGACGTCAAAATATACATATAGGTATACACGCAGTATTAAGGACCTCCAACTAAAAAAAAAATCCGTCAGTGTAGGTCAAGACAGGTGGTGGGGTGGAGGGTGTGTGTAAGGGATAAAGTGAAAAATTTAATGCGGACGAAAAGAAATACTTACTCGGTGGACTCGATGGTGGGCGTGGTGGGCATGATCATGAGTATGCAGTTAACCAAAATTGTGGTGATGATGAAGAGAGAAAAGAGTGGGTGGACCAGAATGTAGATGGCCACCCGGCGTATCGGATTGAACGGATCGAGGATCCACAGGGCGTCAGTGGCCGAGAATCGGAATATATCCTTTCCCTTGCTGATGACCACGAACGTCTGTAAGTCAAAAAAGAGAAGCAAGAAAATTCGTGCATAACTTGTCCGTCTGTATTGTTATATTCCAAAGACGTAAAAAAAAAAATCAAAAAAATACCAAATGAGAATCCCTCAATTTCAATCCAACATTTTGACTGTGACAAGATTTTTTTTGGATTCTTCATTTACTCACCCTTTGATTGTGGTAGTAAGTATCAATATCCTCAAGAGGTGTGGAGGCCAACTCGGGAGGAAATTCGTTGTGCAGTCGGACCGGAATTGGCGCCCCCTGTTCGAACATCGGATCCGGCTGTGGTCCTTCATCTTCATCTTCATCATCGTATCGTACCTATAAATGGAATCGTAGAATATCAATCGACAAGTCACCATACGTTATTATACGGTACGCATTGCGAACGGTTTTTCTTTTTTTATCTTATACTTATCAGTTTACATAGCTATGCCGAACGATGCGTCGTCAACTTGTTTTTTCGTTTTTACCTATTTCTTTTTTTTTTTCCTTTGAGTATGAAAACTTTACTTCGTTACATACTTTAACCTAAGGTCTAATTAACCTAATGAATTTTGTCTGTATTCGGTTCTTCGTGTCGTTATCGTTATAATGCCGATTGATTACAGAAACCATATTTACGATACGTCTCGATCGGATAGTTGATAACTGTAATTAAGTATTAATTAGTCATTCCTCAAGTGCCAGACTAATCTAATGCATAACGACTACCTAGATCTCTAATTTGTGTAAATACAGCGCGCGATATGCATTGACGATTTTTTTTAAAATAAATTTCTTTTTTTTTTCTTTCAACGTTATCTCTACCTTACTTCTTTTTTCTCCTCTCCTGACTTCTCTTTTTTTCTTTTTCTCTTTATTTTTGCACTTCTCTTACGCGCAATTCAAACCTTACGAAATAATACGTGACATTCTTACTAATTGAGCGTTATAAAGCACAATTGCCATGCAGGTCTCTCAGGGAAACATTCAAATCGTCTATCGCGATGGATACAGAGCATACGCAGATAAGGTACACGTGTTCGGTTGGAGTGATTCTGAGAGACGTTTAAATATTTCGAAAAAGGCGTGAACGTGCGAGCGAGCAAAGCGAATTGCGTTGGCAAAAACAAAAACAAGACGGAGCAGCCACAAACGAATGAAAGTGTAGAGAAACAGTGTCGAGGAAATGCGGAAGTACAGTAACAGTAGCAATTTACTCTAAGAACAATAAAGTGTAACCGTGTCGAATTTTTCTTCTCGACTATACGTCAAATTTATGTAAAATTGGAGAAGCGTAAAAAGAAAAATTCATATTTACGAAAATTCAACGCAAGAGCATTAACATCCCCCCAAAAAAAGAAGCAATTCCGCGCAGGTTACGAAAAATTGAAAAAAAAAAGCGTAATCCCACGACTGGATGGTCAAAAAGATTGCAACAGTGATTAAGAATGTAATTGTCGTGGATAAAAAAAAAGAAAATAATCATTCCCGATAATTAACGCACGAGACTGACGTCCCTGATGAAAATAAAAAAAGTGAATAAAAAAAAAGGATTTGCGACTAAAAAAAAAAAGATTGTCATAAAGTCTGCCGCAGTGAAATTATGTGTAAACTTTGTGGTGTTCCAGTTACTTAGCGTTGTACAACATCTTACTTCTTTTTTCTTTTTCTTCCGTCCAAAACCTCCCTGCAATTGGATAATGGAGAAAAAGTCGTTACACAGATTACGAGCACAGAGATAGACAGATAGATAGAGTGTGTGTGTGGGGAAAAAGAAAGAGAGAAAATAGAGATTAGAGAGGTAGGGAGTAGAATATGAATGAAGGAAGAGAAATATTAAGAAATATTATTGGAGTGGGTAGGGGAGGGGGTCGGAAGGGGGAGAGGGGTGGGGGTGGTGGTGGTGGTGGCGGTAGAAGACAAAAATACCATAATCAAGAATAATCATGTAAACAGTAGGCACTTTATCAATCGAGATAAGAAATTTGGGTCATCATCCAATAACACATATAGGGTTAGAGCAGTCAGTGACTAGATTGGAGATATAGGTGTATAAAGAGATACAGAACGATATGTTAAGAGATTAATCAGGGTGGTTAATTTTTAGATTAAAAATATTTCGTATAGAGCCAGTATGAAATTTCCAAAATTTTTTTTTCGATTTTTAATCACAAACAGAGACAAGGCACAGGCTCACATAAGATCAAATAACATTCTGGGAGAATTTTCATGGCTTGTATTTATTGCTGGTATACTTCTTCTCTTTTGTCACTGGAAATAACAGTGACGCAACCGCCAAAGGATTTTTCGAAACTGATAGACAAACACTATTACGAAAACTTTACTTTCTACGTGTCCCATGAATAATTTGATGAACTTGTGGTTTTATTCGTTATACATATACAGGACGTTATCGCATTCTTGTATTATCAAAACGTGACTCAAGTTCACTGTGAAAGGGCAGTGCAGATTAAAAAAAAAATATTTCACTTTGCGTTTACGTAATCGGTTCCAGGTTTGAGGTATTTGTACGATGAGACGGTCGATTTGCTCAAACTTTTGCTCCGGGGAGTCCAGTGAATGTGCTCCAAAATCATTGACATAAGGATATTTTGAGTTTCAAGGACGTTCACAGTGAAATTGGGTATCGACGTATCATGAAATACGTAATAGTCCTGTATAAAAGATGCAATGCAACGCGTGTGACGGTACGTTGAGAAAATAATGCAAAGGGAGTGTGAATTGGCTTTTAAATTTTATATCGTAGTGTTTGAGTATTCGTCTCGCTACAGGATGGTATTACAGAAAATCCGAAAGAACGTAGAGCAGGATTGAAAGAACATTATAGATATACAGGCACAGCACCTATGACACGGCAAACATCGAGCTCGCACGCAGGGATATGTGTATTTTTTTTACTTAACTTTTTTTTCTGGTCTTGATGTTTTTTTTTAAGAAAAAAATGGATGGAGAGCGTTCGATAGAGTTCGAGCGCGAGGTAGTGCACTATATAATACGAGTATCGAGAAGTCAAAATTTGTTTGGGTTTTGAGGGGATAGAAAGAAACGTCACAATAAAGTCGAAATACCAATTGTAAATTATCTATACGTATGTACACTACTGTGTTATACAAAATTTTGGAAAAACTTTTAGTTTGACATATTGAAAATTGCGTCGCGAGAAAAGAAAGTTTATCCCTTCGTAACGATAAAATTGTTTTTAACTGATTTTCTACTTTGAAAAACGCAGGTTTTTTTTTGAAAAAAAATTATTCACAAAAATTTTGTAAAATATTCGCTCGTCGCGTAACCCGTGACAATTTTGTATATGGTAACCCGATTTACGTGTGACCTAAATAAGCCAACTTAAATCCTAAGACGATTTAAAGAAATTCCCTAGGAAAATATCGTTCCAGTTATATTTATCCGTAGCCAGAATACGTAATAACGACAACGCCAATTACCACACACACATGGAAGTGTCGCGTAGAAGTAAATTCATGATCTGCACAGAGCCAACGATAAAATAAAATGTACGACTGATACATAAAAACGCACACAGATCACAGATAGACAATCAGCTGTAAAATTGGATAGCCAAAAAGTCCCTATAGAAAAAATAAACATCCGGCAAGCGTAGTAGTGATAGTAGCTGTCATATATCCAATTGGATCCAAGATAATCCTGTACAGAAATTCCATTAATAAGCCACTGGCCGTACAGCATCCCTCCTTTGTCACCTTTGAATTTCATAGTTACTTTCTGCCGTACGTACGTACACGAAATTCCCTAGATTATTAGAATCACGAATAATACGCTAGACAAGGAACAAAAGTGTCGCCATGAATTCATTTTCGCTCAGAATATACGTACAACAACTCATGACAGACCCTCGTGATCCTGCCCCTATTTATTCCTTGAATATAACTTTCTATAAAAGAAATTCTGTTCCCTAAATAATTATCAACGACTCGTCTCGTCCCGTTCTGGTGACTTACCTCGCCTTCTGCTCTCTTCTTCTCGAGCTCCTTCTGCTTGGCATATTCCTCGGCAATGCGAGCCTCGATCGCTGCCAGGGACTCCCGCGTGAACGGACGGAACAAACTTCGTTCTTGCTCTGATATCGAGTCAGAGTCTTCGGACATTGTCTAGGCTGCACACGACTGAGCCACCTTTCTGTAAATTGACGAAAAGTTTACATGAGGCCTTAACAGATGAAAGGAGACGTCAAGAGCCCCGTCAAGCTCCAAAAATGGCAAGCAAAAAGTAATTCCTTAAATTCCGAAGCGTCCAAGTGAGAAAATAAAATGTGTCGTGTACTAAATTTAAAAACCTAAATTGCCTGATTACCTGACGAGCGGTGCTAACAGTTCTCAAAACGACAACGTATGTTCAGCGAGGAGTAGCCAATATGTCTAGGTCGGCTACGACGAGACTTCAGATGGATGCAATGAGGTCGAAGGTTCCTGGTTAAGAGTCGTAGCCGAAATTGGCCCGACAGCCTACCGGAAGTCGGTCTCTTAGGTCTACGAGGATAGGATAAAGAAGTGACTTGTGTTTTTCGGACGGATGAAGGCGCACTGTCTCCCACCAAACTGAACTCTTCCTGATCCGGCTGATCCTCCTTCGGTTCCACGTGACCGGCTTCCCTGAATTTCTCCTCCGTGCACCTGTCCTCGGCCTTGGGCCCTTTCGACTTTCTGACCGGTACGGACTCCTTGTCGATACTTTGACCAGCGTAGTAGCAACTGGTACTCTTGCTCCTGCCCTCGCTGCCGGATGTCCTTTTGCTTCTCCTGTTCTTCCCGATACTCCGTACGTCCCTTGTGCCGTTCCCGATGCTGATCCTCCTCTTGATATCGCTGCGCTTCCTACTGATCCTCCTGTTACCACTTCCGCCTACTAAGATGCTCCCGCTACTCCTGGTACTTCCGGCACGCCTGGTCTCGATGTCTTCGTTACTGTTTATACTTGACGACGATACGGCAACGACCTCTAGCGAACGCGCTGCGGCAGTGCGTGGTATGTTGGGGCCCGTCCAACGCGAACCAAGATTTTTCATGTCCGACCTGTAAAAAAAAATTTCATTAACTTTCTTTACCACGACTATCGCTACGCTAGATACGCGACACCGATAAACGAGCGATGTGATTAGTGACATAAATGACCTATGAAATTTTAATATTGTCCGCATACAGAGAATCATTCGTAACGACAAAAAAATTGTTAGCTGTACCTGGGGGGGAGGGTGGTCAATGTTAGTAAGGTCTGAGCCCTGGTTACTCCTCCTACTGTTTACACGCTGAAAACGGCCTTAAGCTCCCTCACGCGTGTCCAGCTCGCAGTAACAATAAATACTTGAACCTTTACAGGCGTTCAAGGGTGAAAGTGGCTCCTAGTGACTTCCACTAGGGTATTTAACCTTGCCTGGTTACTTTAACCGTGATATCGTAAATCATCGCACAAAAGTCTTCGCTTGTAGGTCACGTGGCGCAGAGTTATTGATCGTATTTTAGATGGGGAGGAACCAGGCGTGATGTAACGAACTGGACCAGCTCAGTACTTTTGGAAAACAATAATTATCCACAGAAGCAACGCGAAGCCTGGTTGATGCTTGTATGCAAATTTTTTTTCTTCTCGTAATAACGATTTAAAGCCTCCCGGCAATATGCGAATGTCAAGAGACGTCCTCGACGTAACCCGACGCCGATTCGTCGTACTTTCTTTCGCGCTCTCGATGAGTCTCCTGGACCCTTGAGTTCCCGCGAATCGATATCCCTCGAGTCACAACGTCGAGTCTCGTGCCACGGAGAGAAACGTATACGTTTTGTATGCCTGTGCCGCGAGATCGGTGCAGATGCTAGAAAAACACTAGATATCGTAAAAAATCACTAGACTCGTACGAAAATATTACTAGATCGGAGAACCTGCGAGATTTGCACCGAATTGTTGCCGATCGATTGAAGACAAAGTGACACGCATGTATATATGTAAACCTGCCTAAAATGGATAATTGAAATTTTTTTTATCGCAAGTATGATGTACATAAACTTTCTAGTAACAAAAAAATTTTCACTGATATCGAATACCTCTCGAGATATCTCGTGGCTTACAATAGTGTTAAGAAAACAAAATAATGGATTTTAATTTGACATTTGTACACGGATACGTACAGCGGAACTTCTTATCCTCGACTTCGTGTCGCAATGAATTCGCACAATGTAAACTACAAGCGTAACGATTCGAATTGCTTGACAATTGGGTCAAAAGGTCAACGTAGTAGCGACATAGGATAAACAACAACAATTTATTTGCCGTAACTAAGGAAATGCCTGGGTCATGTACTATCCAATAAATCGTCGCATGGCAATGTTTCCCATTTGGTGAAAGGGAGAGGGGGAGAAAGGGGGGGCGGGGCGGGACGAGGGCTGAAATCTCATTATAAACGATTCACGATTAAAATATTATTTCGAATCGTTGATACAAGAAATTTTCAAAAAAAAACGACGTATAGGGGATTATCTATAACAATTACAAATTTCTTATCGTCCCCTTGTACATTTAATATTTACACTACTCGTTTCATATATTTGTCAATATTTTTTCCCCCTTTTCTCCCACAGCCCCTCCCACCCTCTCCCCTCCCCCTTGCTTCGTTCGTACCTATCCTTCGGCTCCAAGAAGAGAATCAAATTGTACGAGACCACGCCCGAAACTGCGTCACCGTTACGTCACTGCACCAAATATATCTGCCCAGTCCGACTTTAACCTTCTATTGTTACCGGCTTAAATGACAATCGAAATAGAATCCATTTTATGTCTGAATGTAGGTACGGTACTTTTTTTTAATTATATAAGATGTTTTTTTTAATTATATAAGATTTTTTTAAACCGAAACAAAAATTTCAATGAACAGCGGATGCTCGAACTTTCTTAGATACTCACGTATACATGAAGCGGCGAGTAGAATCAATCTATTATCCGAATTATCATAGTCCGGACTTGAACCAGTTTTCTTATCTGCAACAAAAATAACGAATAGTCAAATACTTTGAATTTTTATAATTAATTGTATGATCGATATCGATCTATTTTTTATGAAAATTTTTTTTATCCTTTATCAATAAATTTTCTTATCTAACGCTTTTGGACAAGAGTGCTTGTACTCGGAGGTATATATATATATATATATGTTTTTATTAATTGTATAAGCACTGCAGGTTTCAGAATTTCAAATGGACTCGATAAATGGATAAAGGCTCATTGTAAATTTACAAAACAAATGACGACGCTGCTTATCGCAATTCTAAAGAAACCCAGGGCCATTGATACGAACGTGAATTCAGCCAGTTTATAACGTGCCGCTCATCGATGTGGATTTATACCACCGAAGCTATAACATAACAGAACAATGAGAAAAATATCGGGTGTGAATTTTCGAAAAGCAGGAAACACTCGCTCGTACGTAACAATAAGCGTGTTAAATAACAAATTGAAATTATAAATAATTTTGTAAGATCGAATAACAAAATTGTAAAGAATAAAAATATTTCGAAAATCAGAAAAAAAAGTCAATTCGTTTCAGACTCCGTCCCTCTGCCGTAAGATGCCGTAAGAGCTACGATTAAAGGAGTCGAGGTATTTCCAAAAAAAAAATTACCTCGAAAAATCAAATAGAACGATGAAATAAGGCCACGAAATTCGATGCAATTTCGTAATGAATTCGTTCCCGCGAAAATTCCGTAAATTTCGGCGGGCGCTAAATGCGCCACAGTAGAAATTCCCGTAGCGCTCAGACGAGCACAGGGGCCCTGCCGCATTGCGGCTTTTTCCCGATCCCCGTATGTTTGCGGCATGACCTAACCTATAAGTGCCGAGAGGCTTTTCGCATAGATCCTACACCTCGGGCCTCGTGGCTTTTTCACTTTTCATCCCTTGGCCCCTGGCACGCTTTGCTCTTCTTATGCGTGACAGGTATACGAGGCTTATGCGAGTTCACTTGCGTTATACTATCATTACCATCGGTCGATAAGTTAGACCCAGAACTATTGCCAATAGAAGAAAATTCATGATAAAAACTGTCACGCGACAATGCACTAGTATTTTTACATAATAAAAAATGATATGAAACAAAAATATAATAAAATTGACCAAACTAGATAAAAAAAAAGTTTTAAATAAAAAATTCTTATTCTTTTCAATTTTTAGGGAATTTTTCTTTCCCATGTATACTACATATATATATATATATATATATATACACACACATAGAATTCATTGTATTACATAAAATAACGATTTATTGCTCGATCATTCAACACCTAGTTAACGTCCTATGACCGTATCCCTCGAAGTGACGTAACAGTGCGAAAAAAAAACTTCTTTACGAACACTCAACCGCGACGCAATTTCATTGTTTCGCAGCGATAAGAACGAACCCATCGATTTTGCCGTTCCATTTTCGCAGGTAGCCGTCTCCTCTCTACGCCCCGTTCACTGTGTTACTTGCAATCGTAGAACTTCCCGACGCGCATCGAGAACCCATTCACAGCGTTACAGCGTCACAGCCATCGCGCCAGTACAGTAAGATCAGTCGCGTCGTTACGTAACCTCGGAGAATAAATGACGTCGCACCGGAATTGAATCTGAAGGCTCGTTTTCACGTAGAGCTAACTAAAAGCCGCGTCAGTGAAGTTTGAAATTTTCTATTTTTTTTCGTGCCCTGATTTTTTTTATTACCTTCTAACTTTACACTCGAATTACGTCCGAACTACGTTACTTCGTTAGCTGCTGCCGATCGATATATACATATAGCTGCACGGAGACAGGAGCTTTTCGAGCGAGCTTTGTCAGTCGCTACAGAAATAACCTGATCGTTATATTAGACTACGTAACTTAACATATACAATAGAAATTTTTTTTTTTTTTCAAAATTCCTCCAAAATCGCCTTGCCGTGAGCAGGACCAACGTAAAAAAAATTACTGTATCGGAACGAGCGTTCGATAATTGTCAACCCTTTTCTTTTAATACCCATATGGAAACATACACATTTTTTTTCTGTTGGTACCTCGTGCCACGACATTAAATGCTTATCTAATCATAATAACGATCGGCAGGATACTCCTGTGACTTTAAAGCAAGATCAGCATAGTGAATACAGGTCGTTTCAAATTTGCACGTTAAAAAAAAAATATCACTTTGATTTTACTGTGTACCACTTTCCTCTCACGCTACGTCTATATATAGTACACATGATCGAAGAATTAATGTCAAGAGTATCTCTCGGAGATCACTCGACCTTACTTAGGTGCAACCTTGCGTATAATCGCGACCCACCCTGGACAATGGGTGCTTAAATATTGATCCAGTGTTGTATCAATCTTAGGAGAGCATTCGAAGGGAGAGTAGATAAAAAAAAAGTATTGTAAATTCTTAAATGAAAATTTTTATATTTAACAATCATTAATTTCATCTCAGCATTTATAACGATAAGAAATCAGCTTCCGCGAAAATTCATCTACCGAGCGTGTGTAATTTTTTTGAAATCTATTTACGAGCACCGATTGCGACCCCCCGGCGACAAATAGATACCGGTCAATTACTGCGAGACAATTGAGTCGTGCGCCGTCTTAAGGAGAGTTCCGTAGCTTGACACGATTACGGATAAGAGGGCAAGCATGCACGTGAGTCGAGCAGAGCGATAGCATCTTTAGCCGTACGGTTTCCATTGGACTAATGCAATTGACTGGTGCACTGTGTTTAATTTACAGTAAAACTGCATTAGAGTGCATCATGAGGTGTCGGGCTAATAATGCAATTGAGACGCGCCTCTGAAAATTACGTGACGTACGAATTGAGTTTGACGTTTTTTTTTTTTTTTTTTCATTATCGAATTTACGAACACAATGACAAATTGGGTTTGCGATAAAAATTTTGAAAAAAATCTAACTTTTTTCAAAATTGCTTTATCCGCCGGTTCTCACAAAAAAAGTGCCAATGCGCCGTACCAACTTTCAAAGCGTAACGCGAGCACGTAGCGGCACGTGCCGCTGGCATCGATGTTAATCGCTCTGGCAATAATTAGCAGCGGATATTTTCTTTAATTAACATACTCGCCCTTTTGCGCCTCCCACATGGATACGTACTTCCGTTACGTAAGGTTATATCGGGTGACGCTTACATTCGAAACCGAGCCGTGTTTCCGAGCGAAGGAGGAAAAAAAAGAGGAAGTGACGCCACTCGGTGGCTTTTCATGAAATCGAAAAGTCATTTCAATGCATCATCTCTTTTTTTCGTACTGTTGCAATTACTAATTAATCCCCTCGACTCTGTTTCCATGTAACTGCGAAAGGGTCGAAAGGACGGCCATCCCAAGTGATTTCGTTAAAAATTTTCAGCGTTGATAACTTGAGAGATTTTTTTTAGGACAAATATATATATATACACGTCATCTATAACAAAACGGCATTCAACGACCGATGCACCCTTACTAAAGTGCAACTGCATAACGGCTATGTCATGCATGAGTTACTACCTGGTAATCCTCGAAAAATCGATTTAAGGTTAACGCGTTTGACGCCTCTCTGCCCAGTTTAAATGTTCGAGGAAGCCAGAAAAGCTGCCGTGTGCCGTGTACTCGAGTGTAAATAATTATTGACACGTTGGATGAGATAAGAAACTGGATTAACACGGGCAATTACGCGAATAGATTGAAAATAAAAGAAATGCATGGCGCGTTCATATGAAAGATATTAAAAATCGAAAATGTTTAATCTACGATTGCATGAAACACGTAATCATCGACATCAGTGCATTGCGTACGTACCGATGGGTGATTAGTGTATCAATTAGTGGATTAACTAATCAACTGCCTGACGCTGATTAGATTTCAAAGGTTTATCTTTCGTTATGTGCCATTTTTTTTGCACGGTTCTCGTTAAAATGATATTCGTAATTGCTCAGCGAAGCACGCGATTACATAATAAATTGACCGGAAATTCTTGGAATTCGTGTAAAAAGGGTCGCGCAAGGGCTGATTAATTAGTAAGGGATTTATATTAATTCCAGGTAAAAGACTAATTAGTAAGAATTATATATATATATATATATATATATAATCGACATTGTACCTCCTATTGAGATATATCTCGTGAGACAGCTTTAATGTCTGACCGAATAAGCCTTTTCTACTGCCGGGCCGATACAGTACGACCAAGAAGTCGCAATGTTTCTGAACAGACAGTAGAATAGAATCGAGTAGTCAGACGCCGAGTCTGGCCGAAGTGGCGCCCGAAGTGACGCACTTCACTTCGTAACCTTTCGGTATACTTCGTGTCGCGACTTCGTAGATGTTCGACGCGGCGACCACAGGCGAAACGTCAAATACTACTACGGTCTGACGTTGAACGACGTAACTACTACGTAACTGTACGTACAGTTAAGTATGTATGCTATAGTAGTAGAAAGTGATATATGTATACACGTAAAGTCACTCCAAGAATATTATGCATGCATGAAAAAACAGCCTTTCAGTATCGGGCATACATATTGCCCTGACTGTACAAGAAAGCATGGGTTAAAGGATTGAATTATTTAAGAAATAAAAAATATGGCACCGGCGGAGAAGAAAAAAATTTCATTTATGAAGCCGCAACCCTCGCGGGGGACAGACAACTAAATACGTAAGATTGATGCAATTAAAAATATATTTTGAACCTTTTGAGCTATTGTGCGTCCGTGCATGATATATAATTAAAGGTGAAGGTTAAGGATTCTTAAAGAATTATTGGCTTTTAAGGTAATAGCCCATTTTTTTTTGAAAGCCCCGAAACCACTTTCCAGAACCCTGCGTATACGTATGACGTCACTTAGCCCTTGCCTAAATCATTCACTCTCTCTTTCGCTCTCCCTACTACTGGCAGCCCTGTCTCCCTTTAATGAATGCTTAGCTCTCTCTCTCTCTCTCTCTCTCTCTCTCTCTCTCTCTCTCTCTCTCTCTCCCTCTCCCCTCCCCTACTCCCTCTCACTCGCACTTTTATACGCATACCTATCGGCAAAGCGACCCTTCCAGAATTCATCAGAAAGCGGTACCCATATCAGAATAAAATTAAAGAGAAAAAAGATTATCGGTAGTCAAGTAATTCGAGATATAAATTTTTTCAAAATATTCAAAAGACCCCTATAAACCCTTTCATTTAGTCTGCCCTTCAATCAACTGTTAAATTCACTGTATATTGAATATTTTTATTACATTCATTATCCTTTAAGAAGAATACCATATTCGCGCGGGTAATTGAGCAAACCAATTGTCTTGGTCTGATAGATTAATTAAAACATGTTGATAACAACTATTGCGCATGATTATGAATATTTTAAAGATTCGACGTTGCTTACGAAGCAAAACGTCGCATTAAGAAACATGCCTGTGAATCTAAAATGAATGAATACGGTAAATAAAAAATAAGCACCTCCCTAAATCTTGTCCCATGTCAATCAATAGGAATCGACCAATCTGCATCGATCGTAAGTGGCTCAAGTCGTAAAGTCCTGTCTATCTAGTACGTAACGCGTTGTATGTACATACGTATGTATGTCCATAGGAGTGTGCCTTTCTCTTGCCGCTGGTGGCTTCAGGATAATCGATATCTCCTTAGCACAAAAACGTGCTGTAGCGTGACCACGAATTCTGCAAGGTACACATGTATTGTACAGGATCGTGCGAAGCGTGCGTACCTGCATGCTGCATGTTCTACGAAATATGCGTGCATCGATATAAGAAGAAAGAAATTAACAATGAATAACTTGAGACTAAAAACTTAATGAAACGAAGAATTTCCTTTAAATTAGAAAATAATTCAGTATTCCAGTTAGCAGTGTCGTCGTAGTACAGAATCTGAGAGACTGACAGTCCTGTAAGATGACATAGACGTATGTACACGAAAAACTTTAGATCCGTGTGATATCCCTAGGGCACGCAGATCTAGGGTAACAATACAATAGTCGAGACAGTTAATTTGAATAATCTAGACGTGAAGGTAAGAAATCCCTAGGCGCTTACCCTGTAAGAATGTCACTCGTCCGCAGGCACCTACAGGAAGAAGAGAAAAGTAAAATAATACACGAGGATTCTCCTGTGTGTCGGTGATGGCCGCGATTATCGTGATGAACTTACGACACTCGCGGTCCCTCGTATTTAAATAAGAAAACGCGTCCAGTCCTTATACGCATGGGGCGCCATAACGATACCCTATGTAATTGTTGGGCACAGGATAACGTTGTCGCGCGAGCTTTCAGTGCCGGACGAGCGACTCGCGGCCATTTTGATCAAAGGCTCGGGCGGTTCGCAATGTGTCCGCTAGGTGGGCGCCACCGTCGCAGCACCCTCTACGTATATAAAACCACCAAGACGGCGCAAACGCCCTATTCGTATCTCGGTCTCTACTGCACTACTCCTGCTCTTACCCCTACTACTGGCAGAACCGGAGCTCTCGTCCCCACCAGCTGTCACGAGTCAAAGCCGAGGATTCCCGAACGACCCCGAGGAGGCCCCGTGACGTCACGAATCAGGCCGGGAACGTTGCGGAAAAGTTGTCATGACGACCGTCGCGCACTGGAGCCACAGGATGTCTGCCTGTATGTACACTGAGTGTAGGGTTAGGGTCGAAGGTTACAGCCCTGGGGATAAATACTGTATTTTTCTGCAGTTATCCGTCAACCTAACAGGATTTCCTCTTACTAACGCAAATCAACATGCGTATACTTATTTTCGTACTGACGTTACGTATATCTAATTAAGCGAAGGTCTTGTTTCCAATGCAGCTGAATGCCGCAACATCTGTAACGGCTACCGGTACAGTGCGGTACAAGATTATAATATTACTATATTTGAGGTAAGTTTGAATTTCGTGATTTAATATATTGTAACGTAAGCCCTGCGACAAATTGTTTCCTGAATTCATTAATAATGGCTGTTAAACTTCCCATGAACAGTATAAACGAGATAACGCTCGATAAATTTCAGATATTCAGTCAAAACTGTCTCTCCTCTATCGTCATCATTTATATAGCGCTCTTGGCATTACTGAAAAATTTTACGAGCAATTGTTTATATATTTTTTAATGTCTAAAAGTCTATTGAAAATATTACTGTTTCATTGATTGCCTTTGATTTATTTATTCTGATCACCCAGTGACAATAACGTTGGTAATTATGAGGATTTTCGTAAAATTAACGTTCACCATTATTTCTCGTATACTAAAGCGTCTATTAATAATCGGCGAACGAATGGAACGGCGATGGATAATTTTGGTTCGTTACTACGAGATCGATGCAAAATCGATGTATGCAAAATTAATTAATATCGCTTATCACGACCTATGACGTCTGTCCGTCAGTCAGCCTTCTCGTTGAAAATACAGACATCGTGATCGGCGTAATCGTCGTAGTCATCCTCGACGTCGCGACGTTTCCTGATAGCCCGTACCTCGCAAATACACTTGCAGCTTGTATCAAATGCAGGTCAACCCTGTGACCCAGTGGTTCTCAATCACGAAATTCATTTAATCAGTAAATACCTGTATACCTATATATACCCAGCTACATGTTGAACAGTGCAGTAGGATTGGCTCGGGGAACATCACCGACGTCGGCGTCGGTATCGTTTATCTTTATACGAAAAATTGAGAGACACTTCTTGCCGCACGGAAACCGCATCGCCCGGTGTGCCCCGGGAACGTTTTTCTTTTGAGAAAAGCAGAGTCATGCCTTTTTTTTCATATTTTTATTTTTCGGTTTGTCACTTTTTCCTTTTCCCTTTTCGCCCCTTTCTTACTAAAAAAACACCCCCTCTCTTTCTCTCTTATAACCCTGCGGCTGAAATCTGACAGAAATTAAAGAGACGCCTAATTTTCAGCATCGACCGGGTACCGGATATCCGGGATTCATCCGACCGCTATTCTAATAGTACCTAAGCACAGTACGTATCGTGCGCACGAGATATTCCATAAAATAGGAAAACGAAAAGCGATTGAGAGAAATGATGTAGAAAAATAAAAAAAAGATACACACAATAAACACACACAAGAATAAAAAAATCTGTAATGAACAGCGGGCAGCCGAGAAAGATCCGGGCTGAGAAAGTAGGTCGCCCTAGAAAGAGAGAGAGAGAGAGAGAGAGAGAGAGAGAGAGAGAGAGAGAGAGAGAGAAATGGAAAAGGGAAGCAAAAAAGAGAGAAAGAAAAGTAACTATGAATATCCGTATCGCAATATACGATCCACTGTGTACACACGGCTCATAGGGGATTTTGAATGTGGTCCACCTGTTCGCCTATATATACTTGTCTGACTACTTACTGCTCTCCCTACTGTCCAGCAGCCTTTCTATTTCTTCAGGAGAAAATAAAGAAACCAAAAAAAGTACAGAAGTACCCGCTGACTTCTAACCTCTTGTAGACCTCAGGATGAGTTTTTTAATTCAAAAATAATTTATTGATTAATTTGTATTTTTTTGTTTTTAATTTTTTATTATTAATTCGGCTAGACAGGCTTCCACGTGGATGATTATGTATCTTTTTTCTAACTGTTTGACCTCTTTCTTTTTAATTTTTATTTCTTTCTCCTTGACATTAACTCACTCGCCAGCATACGCCGTTCGTACGCGCGAAATCGCATCCTGTGTACAGAGGTTTCTGTCCAATGGGGAAAACTTTCCCTGGCAATTTCTATAAAGCTGACACTGTTGCCGACTGCCCAGTCAATAAATCGATGCCGCTGAAGTCTCTCACGAGTTACTGGATATTCTCGACAAGGTTACTTAACTAAGGTTTTGCCAGCTCGATATCCGACGAATGCTTGCGGTGACGAGAAGCGCTCTGAATTATGACAAAAGAGGAAAATACAGTGAAAAAGGAGGCGAAGAAAAGAAAGGAAGAATGGGACGAGCGTTGCGCGTGCGAAGGTAACGAATCGAAAGAATTTATCAATCGATCAAAAATATCCAAAAATACATGTGTCACCCTAAATACGTTTTCAGTTGCCAGTGCCACCTGTATTACGGCAAGGTTGTATGGAATTGGATAAAAGATAATGTGTGCCTTACCCCACGTTACACAATTTAAATATTCAGAGCGGACCGCCCGAACAGGGATGAAGCACCCAAGAATAATGAGAGGCGTGAGAAGGAAACAAAATAATATCAAGATAAAGGTGAATCCACAATGACAATCGTCTGCTTGATCTACCCTCTAAATTTCACTTCCGGCAAATCGTTCGACTTCCGCATCTTGTCTTTCACTGCCGTCCTCCCCCTCCTACGCCTCTCAGTTATTGCCCAAAGTGCCAGGGGCTATCTACACGGCCCTGAAGATTCTCTTCGTTTATTTCCTCTTTCTTTCTTTTTCCTCGGGAGAAATTTCGGATTCGGTTCGCGAGTTAAAAAGAATTGTCACAAGAGTGAAACAAGTGGACGCGGAAGGAGAAGGAGACAGAGGCAAGTTGGATTTGGGGGTGAGAGGAAAAAAGTGATTGCAAGAAAAAAGAAAAAGAAAGAGAGATAATAGAAAGAGAGACGGAGCCAGTGCCGGAAGTTCCGGCTGGCAATTGGCCAGAAAAGGTCCAAGAGAGGTCTAATGGCGTTAAATGGATTTTCAAATATACTTAAAAACAAAAAAGATTTGACAAAAAAATTAGCCTTTTTTTTAATGGCAAAAACGTGACAACTACGGAAACCTACTTCGACGTATCAGATTGCCTGTGCCTGATTCTTCGTTATCTCTGTTTAGCAAAAATAATACTCTCACAGCACTGGAAGCCTAACAAGCCTGTGTTACAATTTTCATAATTTTTTTGTTGTGTCTCTACATGTGATATTACTTTAACAAACTCAAGATTGCTGCCCAGGCTGACCTGAATATTTCCATCGTAATTACACTGCCGTGTTCGTCACGATACAATATATATACATATATGCACGCTATACGGTATATAATATAATATAGATGTAGAACAGATGCATATAGGACACACTTGCCTCTTACACGGCACAGTTGCCATTATGTTTTTAAAGTCGATAGCTTTACACAATACCTATACAATGAACTACATAATACGTGAATGCATGTATAGACACTGTATACATTTTCCGTATATTGATAATAGAAATACATATATATATATATGCCACTAATACGTTTGAAAATATCGTGTTACCTTTATCACCTTATCGACTGTACGACCTCACGTGTGCAATGAGCCCAGTAGACATCCGTGCGCGACCAGATTTAAGTGATAAGAGAATTAAAATTAAAAAGTCCGTAAAATTTATGTGACAGTTATTTTAAATTTTAATAAAGTTATTTAAAAAAGGGTGGAGCGTTGAACCGTCCTTGAGGTCAATGAAAAAAAAAATTACAGCAAAACATTTATAATTATATACGAAATACAGGTATCACTAAGCACGGAAGTAGATGATTCCCTGAATAAGTAGACAAAACGAATAATATTTTCGTATAAAAAGGAATTTAGCTAAACGATAAGGGGAGGGCGTTCGAAATAGATTCTGTTGCGTGAGTAGTAAGTGCCCGTATATAGTCAGACCTATGGCAGTATTAGTCGCGGCAGTAGTAACGGTCGTCGCGTGGTCTGTCCCTTGAGTCGGTACTAGCCCCAGTCCTGAGTGCCATTCCAACTAGGCTAGGTATTGATCGTTTCTACAATAAGGCCAGTGTACTTATTATTTATGACAGGCAGCGTTACGGAGCCACGAAATTTCGCTGGGGACCGAAATAAACATGTACCAAAGAAAAAGTGATGAAAGAGAGAGAGAGAGAAAAAAAAAGAGAGAAAAAAAGTGTACCTATAATAGACTACTAGAAGCGATCCTAACCAATCCTACTATTGCTATGGTTAGATAAGAAAAAAAAACAGTTTTCGATTAACGAATGATATTTTGGATTAACGTTGAAACGCGGTGGAACGAAGAAAATTGTATTTGCATGTATTTGCAAATTTTAAGGGAAACTTCAGAAGTTAGGTTTTTTCCTAAAAATTAGCATATACGATGAACTAGGGGTTTTTTTCGTAGTCTGGATTATGGACAGTTGGTATACTTTTCTAGTTACATTTCTAGGGGAAAAAATATAAACGTACTTTCAGAACACATTGAGCCAACGGGGTTTTAGATATTTGCTGAGTACGTTGACGACAGGGCGTATAATTTTTTTATGCAATCCTGACCTTTTATAGAATTCTGTTTTTCGCTTGCTCGACCTAACCTCCAAATTCAGACTTCGTGCCCTGTCAGATGGTGACCTGATGCATCACATCTTTTAGAACCAGCTTTGGATCTCACGATAGATATTAAAATTTTCATCGTGAAATTAAGCACGATGCAAAAATATAGAGCGGAGATTCACGGAATCACAAAGGACGAAAAATTGGGTCAAAGGACGGCACCTTTCACGTGACCTAGCTCGATTCAAAAAACGACCTTTTTTTTATCTCTCCAGGGAAATTGCGTTTCTCACGACTTATCAGACTTTTTTTTTCATGGCTTCGCAGATAATACCGTCATCTGCTGTCTGACGATAATCACTGTCACGTGACTATTTTTTGGCGATTGCACTTTCGAGTGTATAACAGTGAAAACGAACAATGCATAAAATATGAAACAGGCATCTTGACTTTACGTTGGATATATTCAATTAAATATAACTTAATATATTCTACAGATTCGGAATTTAAAATGATGCAAATAGTACGCTATCAATAATATATCAAGGATCCCTTACACTTCACGTTTTACCTCGTAAATTATAGATGTATCGGACTAATAAGACTCACTTGTGTTCGTTCTTAATTTTTCCTACCTACTTTAGGAAATATCAAAAAAAAAAATTCGCGCAAACTAAACGATCGATGCGTAAAATGTACGTTTTATAAAATTTTTGTAAGTTCATGCAATTTATGGAGAATTATAGCTGCAGTCAGAAACGAATATACATATATATTTATGTATATAATAATAGGGAGGCAAAAATTTCTAAAGTAAGTAACCCAGACATCCTGGATGGTCTTCACTGCCTTTCGTTTTTTGCTTAGACAGCCACCGGATGTGGATCGCTCGATCAATTTCCGGCTAAGTAAGTGCCTCTTTACCGTGAGATTTTTAATGGGATTACTATTTTCCAAGCAATTTTGTACTCTACAATACTCGTGACAATTATGGTATCCGGGATGAGGAAATCATGAAACACTAGTTAAAAAAATTGTTTTGATACAAAAGTTCGTAGGAATAATTCCTTACACATGTACAGTAGTAAATTTAACGATATGGCAAATCGATGGTCGTTCTATTAAATTACACATACAATTTATACTTGTCTTTTATTTATTGGCAGTCACTGATCGGCCTACTAATGTAAGTATTAAATTTCCTTAAGCCTCTGATACTGAATCCCAACTGCGTTCCAGATTGATTAATACGTCCCCAAGCAGAGTTACGTGTCGTCTGGCACGATGTAGACGTTTCAATTGAAACCATGAGAGGTAAAGCAGATGCACAAAATAAAACAGAAGTAACAGTTGTAACTGATAGAAATTCTAGAAACCGCATCAAAGAACCGCCCACTCTTACCCCCACCCCTACTCCCAGCCAATCAGAAGGCTTAAAAATCAATGCCCGCCCACATTTACATTCGGTAACGCCCACTCGTATCTTTACGGCGCATCGATGAGCAGGGATGCCACTTATAGGCTTTACTCTTGCGAAATAAAATTAAAGCGAATTTCATTTTGCAACAATAATTAGATAATAATAAATTATTATACTTACAAGTAACGTAATCTCCCTTTATATACAGCAGGCAAAAGCGTCGAAGTAAATGATAACTCCGATAAAATCTTATCTTCTTGTTATTTAATATTTTTCACATTTCCCTAGATTACTCTTCGTATTTTGGTTTTATTTCCTGGGGATATGATAATTTGCAGGCACTGACTTTATATATATTGAGATTAGTCGAGCGATAAGCTGCCAGTGAATGGCATAGCAATGGGCGGAGCGAAGGTAACTCGTTTGGTAGGGATAGACGTGATATGAATGGTGCGTATGTAAAAGTGTGCTGGTGGTGGCTTCTTGGGGCGGGACTTTGGGACCGAAGGAAAGGATATGGGTAATCAGAAATTTTATATATTTTTTGTCAACGTTTATATGTATGTGCGTACCGGATTATGTAATACTCGCTTGGCCTCCGGAATCCTTGACGATCTTTAACCGTTAACACTAAACATCACATCGACGTAATTCATGATTCCAAATTTGCACCAATAATACAAGAGCTATACATATATATATAATATGATATATATATATATATATACACATGTATAACCACTGAAACCAGAATCGAAAACGTTTCTATATACCTGTATATATTGGCATAATCTACGTGACACACGCGTGATCCTCGAAACACCCGCGACTCCTTCACACGATTATCTTGTATATACACCGTTTTCTCCACCTTCTAGGACCCGCGGATTAATCACTTGTTTTGCAGATTCCTTTTGTGGGCGGGGTCAAATGGTATCAAGGGGCGGAGTTTCGAAAAAGGGGATGTTCCACACCCTGTATCACGACTACACAAATGTGTAGTGTATGAAGAGCGCGTAAAATTTACTTTGTGTCAGCATCTTGGACCACCCCTGTACCAGACTACACCCGGGCCTTCGTCATCCTTGGCACGTCACTGCGCGCCGCCTCTTCTTGAGATTTTCTTTACGTAGGATAAAACTTTTGTATGTTACGTTGCGTTTCTCTTCAATTTCACAGGAGCGTGTCACCAAAATCGCGATAAAAATGAAAATCTAACATTAACTTTTCAGCCGTGTCGTGTAAACTTTCATCACTTTTTTTTATACAATAATCCCTTTCTGATTAAGATTGGTCCTTGACGGGCGTTGAATTTCCAAAACTCTTCCACTACTTTTTCGATATTTTTTTTTTTTATTCACCCCAGTCTTGTCTCCGTTCCGGTAACTTCTCCTCGACTTCGATTCTTTCTTCCGGGGTTCTCACCCCATTTGCACCGTTTCTTCTTTTACGTTCCTAGACTACGTTTCGACTCGCGCTTTATCCTCGAACCCAAAACACGCCTTTTTTTTTAACTCGTCGCGTTTCTACCGAGCCAGTCGCGATGGTTGATCACCAAGTCGCGGGCAGTCTGTCCCGACCGACACGAACGTTACTGCAGCGCGACGCGCCAATTTCGCGCAGCGGACATTTTCGGAACCAATTCCCATACACCTCCCCACTTCACTGATTTCCCGTTAGTCGCCCTGCGACGCAACACCCACACCCCAAAGTAGCAACGACCCACCCTACCAGGCACCTACACTTGTACCAGAATGAACGTGAGCTTCCTATCCGGGGTGCGAGCATTTCCAAATTTCGGATTTTCTGTAAGACCAAAAATTTGTTCACTACCTAAGAGTAGTAGGATCGTACTACAAAAAACCTTCCCAAAATTAAACTACCAAAACCCACCGCTACAAGATATATTTCATACACAGTTCCTCATATCATCAAAATTACTACAGATTATCCGCTTATCAGAACTATTATAAATCTCATGCATATTGATTAATTAAATCGTAACGCAGACTTGCAATTAACAGAAATAAAAATTGTGTACCTGGAACATATTATCATCATTATTTATCTTATCGGTTCCTCCACATACTTTATCTAAATTCACATTAATCCTTCTCATGATACTACAAAATAATTCCTAATATTTCCACTGGATCTTCATGTAATCTCAAGTAATTTTTTTCTTAATATCCAAAACCTCAATGACATTGCTTATCCTGCAGACTGGATCAATGCGACCAGCCCCAGTCTCTAGTTTGCAAATACTTGTACGGTGGTTACTTCTATGCCATGGATGGATCAATGAAAATATACCCCCTCCACCGGTAGCGATACCTCCTACTACCAGAAACACGGTACCACACCGCGCCACTCATACTACCTGTACCTGAAAACATTGGCCTTCCCCGTCTCTCTGACCACTCTCGCACTCACTCTCATCCTCTCTCTTTCTCTCTCTTTCCAGCGACTGGTTACTGCTGACCCTCCGCTCTCTCCTTCGACCCTCACCGCCCATCACTAAACACCCTACCCCCCACTACGGTATCCGACCATACCTAAAGTAGTAAACTCGTCCGATAGACCAGCCACGGAGCGCACTACGTTGACTTGTATCACTGGCAACCCTGCTCCACCTAACCTAACCTATACACACTTTTCACCATCAACTATGGTATTACGCTGCGAAGCCAGAATGTATACCTATACGAAAAAAAATGGTTTCGCCATTAGCACTGTTTGGCATGGATATACGTGCGTGTTTAAAAATAAGCATTATGTTTTATTAATTGGCAAATCGATCCTGAAAGTTTCGGGGTTTTACGTATATATTCGATCTTTGAAATAAAGGTTACGGGTGACCTTGCGGATGATACCATTTGTGGAAATCTATATATAGATGTTGGTTGACACAGTATTTGGCAAGTGACCAATCTTCGAAGTTTAAGTCTCTTGGGGGATTAATATTAAACCTTAACTGAGTGGGAATAAGATATGAATTAGATAGATAGACAGATAAATAGAACGATAATCGAAAAAATTTAATTTATTCATTCATTTGTTATTTCGATCACTTTTGGAGATAATTTTGAAAAATAGGGACATTGCCGAATACGAAAATAACGTTTTTTTTTACCAACTGTAATTGGGCTCTGCGAAAGTATATCACTACTAGCGCACTCTGTTGCTTGATTTAATGCAGTAAGCGGTAATAGCCATTGGTGGAGACATTTGAAATTCTATTCCATCTGACCTTCTTGAAGGGTACGAAGAAAAAAGTATTTGCGTCATACAACTAAATTCTTGGCGTTATATAGAACTCGCAGATTTATTAAACAGACTTTAATCGTGAGTACTCAGTGTTTGATATTGAACTGCTTCTTTAACCTTTCTGGATATCGATGATCGGCAATATCATCGTTGACTGATTTTAAATAGACAAAATATATATGGCCGTGCATTCTGTGACTCGCGATTCCGATAAATAAAATATATAGAGTTGATCAGTAGAAATGCACCACCTGAATATTGTTCTACCCATAGAAATCAAATATACGGGCTAATTTCAGGTGGTACGTTTCTAATGCATAACCCTGTATATCGATATATAATATTTCAATGGGTAAAGCGGGTAAAGCCCATTTGCAGGTGGTCGAAAAAAATGTTTAGTATACTTAAGTTTTGGTTAAAGATACTTATGATTAGCAATCGATAAGATAAAACATAGACAAATAGTATAACGGATAAAAGGTACGAAATAAAATAATAAAACATGTCAATCAGAACATCATATAAACGTTGCTTATTGATTGGACATATTTGCTATTACATATTCAATTTGTACATTTAACAATTATTGTATACTTGACAAAAACAAGTACATAAGATACTTCTAGATTCATTTAAGGAAGCTTTAATTTTGCTGGTACTCCAGGATAACCAGTAACACCCACATCCGTAATTTTGAATACTCTTCCTACATGGGGAACACCTTCCGGTTCATCAATACTGCCACTAGTAACATAGATCACATCCAAATTGCTTCCTCCAAAAGTGACTGAAGTAATCTGTCATGATTATTTAATTTAGTCTGACGAATCATTTCGAAAGCCATCTTTTTATTTGCTTATAATTTACATTGAAAATCACTTACCTGTGATGCTGGTAATTCTACGCGTTGAAGAACTTTGCTTGCGATAGGATCAATTCTATATATTGCACTGCCATTATAAGTTGCAAGCCATAATTTTCCTTCAGTGTCAATAGTCATGCCATCGGGTAAACCCTTCACGTTATTTTTCTTTAGATCGAATACTACCTTTCGATTATCTAAAACCCAATGTATTTTATGAATTTAATAAAAGTAGTATATTAATTTATACTAACCTATCTTGCCAGCTTTGGCATCATAGTCGAAACTATCGATACTTCCAGCAATGCTGTCAATGTAATAAAATTTTTTTTTATCAGGACTCCATGTTAATCCATTGCTAATACCAATATCAGTAACATGTTTAACCAATTTGCCATTTTCAGTAAGTGAGTAAAGTGCTCCTGAATTTTTTACTACTTTATCAGGCCCTTCCAACGGACCCATTGTTCCAAGCCACACGCGACCTAAAATTATGATTGAACTATATGAAAATTATATATCTTATTTATTTATTTATTCTTCATTCTTCTTTCTAACTATAAAATACTGTTAAACAATTGAAATCATATCTACCTTCAGGATCAACCTTAGCATCATTGAATCGATTACCAGTATTTGAGGCATCTTCTTCCTCATCTAGAATTTCAATATTTTGGGGTTCAGAACTTACACCATCCCAAGTTAAAACAGCAACCTTAGGACCATAGCCAATTAGGAACTTATCAGTGGTGTTGGCAATTGGCAATATAAACGTCACAGTAATTTTATCCTTTTTATCTAAAAAATGATATTATTAATGTCACAACATTCTAGTAAGTTTCTGTAAAAATTTCTTACAGCTAAATATGTTTCACACCTACCTACAACTGCACGTGTAATTTTGCCAGAACGTGAATCATATTTTAAAACAGTAGAATCCAAAATATCAACGTAATATAGAACTTGGCTCTCAGCATCCCAGTGAGGTCCCTCTCCAATTACCAATCTTGTGTCATCAAGTAATGAAACTTTTGGTGCCATAGTATCTTCAATTCTATGTAACTTTTACTTAAATGCAATAAAGTAACAACACGATTCTGAAAAAATATAACAATTATAGGCCCAACTAGTTTTCTTACAAATTTATAATAACTATCTAATCTTTAGTTACATAAGTAATATATACAGTCCTTATCAAACATACCAACCACACTTTATTTGTCATTAGTTTAAACAGAGTTGCCATCCGCTAACATTTTTCAATGGCATATAACAAATATGTTGTCTAAAGCCTGTTTTTAATGCATAGAAACATCTATTGAGTATCACTGTAACTTACTGAAAGAATCTTTTTGCTCTTTGGACTGCTGAATTATAATATGGTCTCTATAATGCTGCTTAGGAAATTGCCTAGCACTGCGTATACTTCTGTGTTTTGTTCGTCGTACCGCGGACGCTGAAAGCCTACTGACCGATACGTTTGAGGGACCACAATTTATTATAGCTGAGTAACGCTTTTTAAATTGATAACAACCAAAGATATTATGTAACATAGAGTTAATCTTTATCGAAAACAAGATAATGTTGGTAATAAAAAGGTATAAATCGCATATGGTATCAATTAGCAATGTCAAGTACCATCAAACTCCAATTAATTAAATATAACCTATATTTGTCACACGTATCTCATTTATTCAACTTTTCTCCAAGAGAGTATGTACAGATAATTCTCCAGTAAGCATATATTTATTAAGAACACAGAATCTAATGTTTCCATAAATAACAACACTTTTGCTCCATATAAAATATTATATTCATAACAGGTTGTAAAAAAAACACTACCTACGTACTTAGAGTATCTGCATTTTTGTCACATATTTGCATTTTTAAAAACTAAAATTTATATACAATATTTGGACCTTGAATATATAAATTATCACTAGATCTATTGGTGAAGACCCACATTTTTTTTACTAGAGATTTTATCTGTTTAATAATACATCGCTATCTTGATTGCGAAATCGCCGTGCACACAGATATAAGCCCGTCGATATCATAATTAATAGGGGCAATCCAAGTCCAATTGATATGATCATAATAACCAGATATGAAAACTGCTCATCTGGAGGCGTTCCGTAACCAACAATAAAAGTCCTGAAATTTGAGAGTTCCATTAATTATAGTAAAGCAATCCTAAAGCCGAATCGAAGATACCATTATATACCAGATAAAGAAATATTACTGACCAGGTGGTGTAATTGGTTTTCTTATAAAAACGGTCACCTTTCAAACCCATAGATACATTGATCTTTTGTACTAAGAGTTGAGTCACGTTTTCACCATAAAATGCAAACAACAACGAGTTCTTCATCGCTGTTGTGTGATTATAAGACATAATTAGAGGGTAATGAATTAGATCAGTTGAACTAGTTACATCTCTCTCTTCAGTTGTATAAGATACTGGTTTCCACTGTATGTAAGCTCCCATTTTCTGAATGCCATTATCGTAATTATTGTTTGTAGTTCTAATTTCATCTACCTGATAATTAGAATCTTGTTAATTATTTTTTAATTATAATGTTAAGTAACCAATTGAGTTAATGTCACCTCAAATATTCCTGGAGTATGTTCATCGTCTAGAGTTTTCTTGCCATCAATTATCATCGTAGAGTTGTTATTTCCTTCACTAACTAATAAAAGTTCAATGGCAAATCTACTTTGTAGAAAGCTGCTATTGGTTTGCAAATGATCTACTATTAAATCAATTTGTGTGGAATTTTCAGAGTGCAACATATGTGGTGTAATGTGAGAGTGATTCAGTGAACAAAAGCCATTGAACTAAAAATATAAAATTTGATAACATTAATTTTCGTTAGACTCCTTAGTAAGAAATCGTGCTTTTAGAGTATTAAACTTACTAGTAATTTTATTCTTCCGTGCCGATTGATTTTATCCTCTGCATTACTGTAATCGTGTCCTTCCATATGTAATTCTACTAATTCGTTTGTCTTAGAAAAGAATGTACGATCCCAACGAAATGATCTTGGATGAAGAATATTTATATTAGAAGCATTAACTGTGTCTATAAGGCCTGTGTCGTTTACATCATTAAATTCGTAAATCTGTCAAAGAAAACAATCTAATTTAATACACAGTCTTAGGTTACAGTACTCCAATGAATTAGTTGACAAACCTTCCTTAATACTAATCCAAAAGTATAATGAGGTGTCTCTGTGAAGTTTAAGGAGTTGCTTTTGCCAAGTACATAGTTTTCCCAATCAACATGAAGATCTGCAGAACGGGAAGTTACTGCCATTAATACTGATGGACTTCCACTGAAGTCCCACACATAATGTAACGTGTCATTAAGTCCATCAGCTCTTAACCAAACTGTGGTTAAGTTATTCTTCTCGCAAATTTCACTGCAGTTAGGGTTGATCCAAGAACGTAACTAAAAATAGAGAAGTATATAAATTCTTAATAAATTTGCAATATCTTGTAATACATTTTATTAGCGCGGAAGGTGCTTGATTCCCCGTTAGTAAAAAATACAATTATTTTCACATTTGCGAATTTTACTACATAAAGCTACCCGTGAATATAGAACAAAGAACATTTTTCAAATGACATCCCATGACCGGTTGACGACTTTGATCTTTGCTCCAAAAGGGGAGTCGCTATGATAAGAATATCGAAACTCTATACTGTAGTTCTTTGTGAAAAAATGGTAACAAAGGAGTACTAAATGTAAAATAATACTTACCACTCGTTGAGTACAATGACAGACATTGATAAAAAGCAAAATTAAAAAGATGCAAGGTAATTTATAGAAAAACATTTTAAATAACATTAGATAAAGCAATCAATACAGTTTGAAGTATTTACATGCTCTCATGACAACCACTCAGTTTTACTTGTGAAAAACTATATAATATCTAGCTGTACAACTAACTTAAAGATCTTATGTTGCTTAGTTTCTTTATCTCATCGAAAGTAGTATTGCCGATAAGTTCCCATCATGTTGTTGCTGTGTTCGACAGATGGCGCTCTTGACAGTCAAAGAGCGCCATCTTGGAATACGGTTGATAATCACGAAATATGTCGAACGGTAATATAAAATGTCTACTTTGTTACGGGTTGCAATCGTTGCACAATTTATTTGAATATTAAATTATTGGCACTTGTCTATTCGAAGATAATTTCATTAACTGCGTAAAGAAATATCTTTATTTATAAATATATGCTACATATTAAATTGACGTGTTAAAATTTACAGAAGAATATTCTACAAAATGTTAAAAATAAACTGGGAACTTATCCATTACATGCCTTACTGATAAATACAATCAAGTTCATACTCAATAATTGAATTCGCATAGAAAGCCACTCGTGACTTGCTAAAAACGTCAATGTTTTCGATTTATCCAAAAAATAAGTTTTACTCGTGTTTTACTATAATTTGTTTAATAGAAAAAAAGTACAATAATTGTAATATATTATATCGAATAGATTGTTAATTCTGTTTTATGATATAATTAAAAAATATTTCACGATGACATCTGTCAGGCCGGTATCTCAAAATTCCCTGAAGTCCAATGTTAATGACCGGACATAGCAATCAAGTATTCAAAAGTTCTCGAGTCCAAGCAAAGAAATGATGAAGTACGGCACGAGCACATCCGAGTGGTGGCAGCACTGTCGTAATAAAAAAATAATAAAGAAAAGTACAGTCCCGCGAGAAAGTTCACCCGGGCAAGACAGTCTTGCTCCACGTCAAGGACTTTTTTCATCGATTGTAGACAGGATCGTCGCCATCCCACATTCCGTAGCCGAACCACTGAAAGATTCTCTCTTTCCTCTCTCACGGTCCGAGTCTTAACGCGCCTTAACCTAGTCTAACCTAACCTAACGTCTTCTGCTCGTCTCTACCTGTTTTTCTTCGTTTCAATCCCGTTCCGACTCAATACCGATCGACGAGATGCCCTTAGCGACCAACGACTAAAGTCAGGCACGTATCATTTCTGGAACGCTTTGTGGTTTTTTAAAAATTACAATCATGTTGTCGCGGTTCATTAAATAAAATTGTACATAAAGGTAAAGGTCATTTTACGACGAATATATAATGGCTAATTTTAGACTATATATACCGTTTCAAAAGATATAGTACGAACACCAGTCCTTTTCGATGTGCAACCTTGAGAGTTTTTCTCCCCCTTTCTTATACATGGTATTATTTTTAAAGTTGTAGTCTACGCCGAGGAAAGGAAACTCTTACCCCATTGGCCATTGATTCCCCGCCAACGGTGGTGGAGTTACCAAGCCTTGACACTGTACAGGTTCTTTCAAAAACTCTGAAAAAAAAAAACAAGCACATAATGTACACGCAAGAGGAATTGGCATGTCTTCTCATGAAATCATAAGTCAAAGAAATAAGAGGCAGAATAAATGACGGGGAAAAAAACAAAATGGCTGCTTCTCCTCCGGTCGATTCTAGTCTTGCGGACTTTTATGGGGCCCCTTACAGGCTGCTCTTATGGGTCCCTCGTGGTCTTTATGGTGGGAGAGAACCCGATGTCCTTGAAACGTTACGATTCCTCAGGATCGCAGAAAAATTTTCACTTGCGATTACCTCGATGTCGCCATCTTAAGTTTCCATTAAACTTCACGATGCTTCGCTGCTGTTTCTCAGGATTAACTGTTATTACTGCCAGGATAGTTTGATAATTAAAAATAAAATAAATCAAACATTTTATATTCTTCTACGAATGGCTGACTCGAATCTAATTAAACTATAACCGCAAACTAAATCTTAATATTAATCGACGAATTTATAGATCTAATCTCTTCGTAGCATACGTTATTCAAAGATATTCCTATACTCCTACTCAGGCGATGCTAACTCTAATCTTTAATTTTCTTTGCTTTTCTAGACTAGATTTGAAATTTCTCGGGAGCGCAACCTTGCGAAATTTTTTCATCTCAAACAGTAATTTCGAATTTTTTTCAGTTACGGATAAACCAACGAAACGATTTTATTTAAATTCTACCCGACTATAGGAACAGGATATCATAAATGCAATACAGAAGGGGAAAGTGATCGCTGCGCCATCTACCGGGAGAATTCTCACGCCAGACGCCGACCAGGAGAACATGAAAGGTACAAAAAGATCTTAAACAATGTACGACCTTGACCGGAGTCTACGTATATATATATATATATATATATATATATATATATATATATATATATCTATAAATCTGTACCCATGTATATGTGGCTGGAACAGGTACGCCCGCCGTCCAGGGCGATATAAACGATTTTTTTACTTTCAGGTGACTTGGCAAATCACTGTAATTTAGTTATCGTACCATTTTTATGACTGGAATTGTATTGATATATTGTTAATATTAAAATTCGGTACATACACAGCGAAGGAAATCCAACATTTCAATGCGAACTAAATATTATACATATGTCGCATTCATTTCATTTTCGATACATTGAATTGTATACCTTAAATGTCACGTATTAAAGATTATTATCTTCACGAATTGCATTATATGCGCGTTCGATGCAGGCGCATATGTTTTATGCAAACGCCGAAAGGAAAGTGCATATCCGGCGGCGCATACGAATTCACGTCAGACGCACCGGGCTAGATGCTTCTTTCTACCCGTAATATTAAATTTTTGCGAAATTAAACATTTTCCATTATTACAACAAAAAAGTCACTGATATTGATCGCTAAATAAAAAATCATGATAAAAAATACCTTAGCAAATAAGTAGTAAAATATTGAAAAATATTGCAAGCAACACAAGGCGATAAAAAAATTGTTAAGGAATAAAAATTACAGACGCAGCACAGTCTCACAGATTCTAGCTTAATTTCCACCGTACAGAGTATAAACAGACTCAACCAATCACGTATAAGATTTGAATAGAATTGACCAATGAGGCTGTTTAGCTCTGTTTAAACTCTGCACTGTGAAAACTAAGCCACTGATTATAAATGGGGTTAGCAACAGCTTAATTAGGCTACCAGCAGTTAAAATTCACAGTTGGTAACAACTTACCCGTTGGTCGCTCGTGAGTCGGTAAGTAGTAGTCCAATAGGGATGTCGCTGGCACGTAGAGAGTTCAAGAGGTCACGACTAAAGTCCGATAGTTTTACGAACACGGCGATGGGACTGAGGATCGTGAAGATCTTGCTGGCGTTCAGGTAAGTCCGGAGGTATCGGTTGAGTCTTCGGGTAGATACAATAATAGAGGCCCGGGAAGTATCAGGAGTAATACGGTGAAGGTAGGGTAGGTTATGAAGTAAGTAGTGGGGGTAAAATGGGTCTCAGTGGGGTACGAAATGGAAAAATAAAAAATACTTCAGGGTGACTTTTAAAACCGGGATCGAGACGTAAGGATCAGAAAATTCAAAATGTTGCAACGGTTCGTTTCAGTGCCAGCTCGATGCTGAATATCCCATGGCGGATGCCCGACGCCGGTTTATGCAAGTGGCCGTGACTGGCAAGGCTGAACAAGGCCCGGTTTCTGCAAGCAAGTACTAGGGTATTGCAGGATAAAGTAAAGTAAGGTTAGATAAGGTAGGCCAGCAGCGACGGGAACAGGTGAAGGACTGTGCCAGTGTCACGGGTAGGAAGGGCCTTGTAGGGTAGGGAAGGGTTGCTGCGTTGGCGGGGATGAAGCGGTGGGGTGGGGAAAGGGTACGGGATAATGGTGGGGGATGGAGAAAAAGGGCCCACTCGACTAATGGGGTACTGGGGAAGTAAGGGCCCGATCGGGAATGGTGGGAGTCGGAGGGAAAGGGCCTCGCTGGCAGGGATAGGAGTGACTGGTAATGATGGTGGGGGCCTTAGGGCCCTAACCTACAGACTTAACCACACACATCAGTATGTCTATAGACTTCGGCACAGTACGATACCAACGTACGGTCTTGTAATGCAATGCTGCCGCAAGCGCTGCCATCTGTGGGCTTTATACCGTAACTAAAATCTTTGTACCTACTACTATGCACTTCTCATTGTCAGTCCCCGCAGCCAGGAATCACAGACAATTAATCATAAAAGGCGCACCATGTTTTAGTCGGAGCCAGACTAGCCGGAGCATGGACGGTCACCATAGCGGCTGCGGTTGCAACCACGAAAAAACCACCCAGCTTCACAGCATCTCCCGCGCGTACACACAGGACGGGACAGTCTCATGCACCCATACATACACACACACACGCACAATGCGCACGTTGGGGAACCGGTTTTCATCGTTGGGACCAGTCCTCGGCAAAATGATCTGTCTGGAGACCGAGACGGCCGTGCCATAGGCTCCACTTGCAAAATTCTCCACGGTTACATTCCCCGTGTTCAAGCGCTATCATACTCGTATACTGGCTACGTTCAACTTTCTGGTATTAATCTACTTGAGAATTCGGACGATGGATATTGGTATCATTCGATCCGAGCGTCTCCCAATTAGGAACGAGTATGGGCTGCTTTACGACCTTATTTTTATCTACGTTATGACACTCTAATGTAATACTGGGATCGTTCAAAGGTCTGGGTAGCTTGAACATTTATTTTTTGTTCTGCTTGAAATTAAGGTTCTGGCATACTTTTGTCCGAGACGTGCCGTTTTTCGGCGCAATCAACCCGATTCTCATTAACGTATCAGTTTTTCCTTTGGATTCCTCTCTTTTTACACCTCGAAATTCCACGGCTCGGTACGTCGATTAATTTTTTTAATTAACCACTCCTAACCCTCTTTTTCATTTTATTCTCGTTTCAAGACGAACGAGCGACTTCGTTTCTTCGACCACGATCGTAATCACCTCGTATCTCGCTCCTTTTCACATACCACACGGTACTCCACTTTTACAACCAAAAAGTATGGTGGTTAGTGGGTCATAAAAAAAAAACCAATTGATTCGCCACCAAATTTTCTCCTGCAATTCAGTGCTTCGTTATCAAATGCCAATTCCTTAAAATCAATAGGTTGTCATGTCAACTTTCTAGCTGTCCAGTGAAAATTATTTATCGTTATCTACATTTTTATTTATATTAATTTTAATTAATTTAATATATCATTAATTTACCAGTGGCACCTATTGATAATCTCTTTCGTGTCGATAATCCTACGGGGATAAAATTACAATGGTTCCTTAACTTACCTCGGACAAACATATATTTTTCCATGGCATATAATTCAGTGTGCACGAATCCCAAGAACAAAGCGGCAGCCCAGGGATTCAGCGCTGGACGACCACGCGTAAAATTCTACCGAGCAGCCAACATGGCCGCCGCCGACGCCGTGAATTCCCCGAGAATTGTATACGTGACGCTGAACTTTATTCGACAAAGTATGAAAATAATTGTGAAAAATAATATGATATACATTAAGTTCGCTATCGTTCTTTTATCATTCGCTATATGACCGTTAATTAACATCGTCTTAATTAAATTCCCTATGTCCGCATTTAATACGACTTTTTAGATAATACAGGAACTGTATATATAAATATATATATGTATATATACACAACTATCCCTCATTTGCATATGCATAATGTCAGTTAAGTGAAAGCAAACTTATTTCACGTACATCAAACTCACTTGCGTTTTCGTTTCTGGATACATTGTAGCTAGTGGACGGATTCTAGTTACTTTCTACGCGCTATAATATCACTAGGAATCCAAAACGAAACGGACATATAGAATCGTGTAGTTACTAACATTGGTCATGAAAATTTTTTTTCAGCAGTCTTTTTGGATATCTGTTTATTGACTGGTTGAAAAATTTTCAACATTTTTTAAAATAATTTTGTTTATACTTTCATATAACGAGCCTTGATGTTACTTCATATGATCTTCCGCCAATGTTGCAAGCACCGTGACGAACTCGTAGTCCTTGAAATGAAATCGATCGAGGCCGATCGATGTACGTACATACATCCAAACACATATGTACCGGGTATCAAAAATGTATCATTTCTCCATTCGAGCACGAGTACCCGAGTTAATCGCAGGTACTTCTTTAGCCACTCTGTATAAAGATAAGTTTTGGATTCCTTGTAAATCGAAAACACCATTAAGCATTATTCAATATAATCAATTACATATAATTAAAAAAATTACTTGTAATCGAATTTGCACCTGTATATAACCTAAAAAAGTTATACATAGGAATTGCAAATAATAAGAACAATCCTATATCAAACTCAGTGCATACACCGTGTAAATTTATTAAGGATTCGATTATTTAATAAAAATAAGAAAATTGACATGTTTAAAGATTTTATTTTAAAAAATACGAGGTTCATGTATATTTAAAAAACTTGTCTCCAATATTAAGCTTCACTTCTCGAAAAGAATCTCAATAATAAAATTTCTCTTTTTTGTGTACTTTTTTTGCAAGTATACAAAAAAAAAAGGAATTTCAAAAAAGTCAATCGAAAACAATGAGTCATTTTACCAAATAAAAACGGTATCTCCGAAGTTTCGAAAAATTTCGAGTCGGAGGAAAGTCGGCCGTACCTGACGGACTTGCCCGTAGTCAGTATCCCTGTGTCGCTCAGTGTCTCTCCCGTATACTTATAATGCCGTAGCAATTTAATGGGGGATATAAGAGTATAAGAACACGGTAGACGGGGAGTCCGGCGTACTAGTAAGGCATAACGCACCACACCCAGTACACTAGAGTGTCTTACACTTCGTTCCGAGACATGGCCACCTTAAGGTACATCGCGCCATTGCTGGTAAGTTTAAACCTGATCGTTTTTCATTTTGTCTCCCTTCGACCGTCCCCCTTGATTTTTTTTATTATTTAAAAAAAATATTTCATCCATTCTTCCTCTCTTTTTCGTAGTCCTTATTTACTTTTATTTTCATAACTCCCGAGTGCCTCCCTTATTCCGTCGCCCTATAACTCGCCCTTGGGACACCGAGTAAAACGTATTTTTTTATTTACGAGAATCCGTCCGATGACTGATTTTTAAATTTCGCGCCTTTTGTTTACGACAGTACACGTACCTCGTCGTTTAGTGATAATTTGACTTTTAGATTTGTCACGTTTGGTTGGTAATACTTTTTTTTATTTTAAAAAAATGTTGGTACCACCCTCGTGCAATTTCTTGTTAAACCCGACACTCCTTAGACTTTGTAATTTCAATTACACGTGACAGTGGGTTCGCGCGAAATAAAGTAGTAATTAGTGGCCAAAGTTAATTTCGTCTCCGTGTAATTAAGACAATTAGGTTATTTTGCAATGTAATAACATTGTACACTTTTACAAGGATAATAATGAGTAACGTGCTCGTACGAAGTCCCGATATAGATATAACGAATGTAAGGTGAAAAAAAAACAAGGTGATAGCTATATATAAATTAATATACAGACTCAATTAATAAATCGATACGTCGATGACTTTATCATTTTTTAAATTTGAATTTTCCAACGAGATAACGGTACCACCGAATAGCCATGGTATGTGCCGTTAAGATAACGGAGTACGAATCGATGTGCCTTGATTATCAATCGATCGATGTGCATTCGAATGCAATGACGCAATACGCAATTCATTTTGTACACATTACACGAAATGTTATATACAAATTTGAGAATGATTAATAAGGTTGTGAATATATTAATATAACGCGACAGCTAGTCGACCGATAACTAATTATTACAATGATAAATAATTTAATTGCCAATAAATAAAAGCTTCCTTGATCGTAAAAGCATTTAAATTAGTTACGTAATAAATATTCGAATGGATCGAACCGTTCGAGTTATTAATGCATTTCGTAATTTTACCGACCAAATAACACCGATTATACGCGAAGCGGATGTACGTGGTGCCATTTTATTTTTGTTTAACAAAAATCCGAAGGCTAGTTCAGCTAGTTCATTCGCAAAATCCAGGTCAACATAATGGCGCGAATGACTACGCGAAATGTTGGTCTCGAAAGGGCAGTTTAAATAAATAAACAGAAAGTCTGGATAAGATTAATGTTGATATTTCACGTAACAGGGTGAACCAAAAGTACAGTTAATCAAGAATGTGTAAACTGACTTTCGTGCTTGAAAAAATAAATAAAAAAGAAATCAATAATAAAAGGATCCAGGATATGCTGCATGTGACTTGTATGACGCAAGGTCGATAATAAGGATCTCCGTTTGCTTTTTTTCTTTACGAACACTGTAGATCACTCGGGGCCAAGATCGATCTGTGCAAGTCTCTGTCGTATTACCAAGAAAGAACGACCAATAGCGGGCATAGTAACGTTCGTACATAACCTGTAAATAGTGGCGAGAGCGGAATGCGTGGACAGAAGTAAAAAGGGAGACCAAGAAGTACAAACCGCGAGGAAACGAATAGATTGGAGAAATACGGTGGGGTAAAGTGTCGGAGAAAAAAAAATGTAACGTAAAACCACAAGCAAACGGCAAATAAGTTGGGTTTCTGCGAAAATGTGGAAACTGCATTCCGCAGCGATTCATTGCGTTTCGTCGAACTGAAAAATCGTACAAAATCGACAGCTTGACCAGAAAACAATTGTGTATCGATGACACGTGTGGTTTGTAAATCTTTTCTGTAAAGAAAAATTCGTCATACAGTCCCGATAGCGCATGTGCGAATTTTTTTCTATTTTAGTTCGACTGTTGTATATATTAAAAAAATTGGTTAGCGTTACGCAAGATATACGTATAATATACATATCTATGTTGACACGGTGTATATTTGACTAAACGAAAGGAAAAGTAAAAGCTATATGTATAATATATACGTCCCAGAATGTTCAGATATAATTAGTGTAACAATAGGCGACTGTTGATCGTTTTTGAGAACACATAATACTTTCTGATGAAAATGACAATGCATACGCCTGGTACTTGGCTCTCTATGAGGACATAAAGCCATAAGGAACAAGAAGAAGAAGAAGAAGAAGACAATGCATACGCATTTCCATAATACCCCTGACGTAACTCGTAGCGTTCCTAAAGCTGTCGAATAATGCGTAACTATCGAGTAGACTGAATTCTTAGGCTCGTTACACATGGTATCTCGAGAGCAGTCGAAGAGAGAAAGTGATTTAACTGAGTTTCGCAAGACAAAGTGTATGATATATATATACGTAGATATCTTGGAATTCTGGAGCACGCTGATATACATAAGAAAGTGGGCTTGACATTCGGCCCAGTTAAAAAACCGTAAAATCGAGTACCGTCTCAAAAGTCGAAACGAACATGGCCGCCATTAGTAACCCCCAAACGGACACGTCAATGCGACAGTCACAAAGGAGGCGTTGACACTGGGCATGAATAATTCGGTGAATTTCTAACGCGGCCGAAAGAAAGTTTTCGTATTGTATGAAAGAGCGCCCAGGAGATAGAGATAAACGAGTTTTCACGTAGACATACTGGGTGTGTCCTTCTGGCCGGCGTTAAGAATCGGTATGAGTATTAGCGATAAGTCATTGAACTTTGATGTCGGCACGAGTCGAATAACAATTAATAGAATTATCAATACATATAAGGACGTTGGTATACGCACGTTATGAGACCTTTAGTTTGTCTCTTATGTACTGTTTGAAGAATTGGTATTCCGGTATATGGTTTCCTCGGTTCATTGATTAATTATGTGAATGGGTCTTTGCTCACTTTCTATAAAACGATGATGGCCTTTCTCGATTTTCTTAGATGTTTGCCAGGAAAAGCTTTTTCTTCCTTGCAAAATTGGTAAGCGTGACACGTAGTTGATTATACAGGGTGTACGTCATCGAATTGTTTATAATGGCCAATTTCTTCACCTTCGGATAAAATTAAACCTGAGGATAAACTCCTAAAACATGAAAATGATTGGTTACCTGTAGATTTGTACGCAGATTAAATTTTAACGGAAAGTGAAGAAACTGATTGTAAGAGGATATAATTTTTAAAAAAGTATTATAAACGCCAATAGTCTAATTTCGGAATTGAAAATCCCACAAGTGGATTAATCGCATGGGAATTATGATTGAGGATAGTAAAGTATATGGGACTTAATTCTATGAAGGATTATTGAATTGTACGATACACCCTGTATATACAGGTGTAAACGGTTCACATATGTGAACGGAGATTTACGTATTTCGAGTATATGTAATAAAGTAACGGCGCGATATGCTTGTGCCATGTTAATGTATATTGAATACTGAACTTTCTCCGAGTAAATAAACTCGATAAATAACGTCAGAATCTGGATTATACGTGCTTATCTTAAATCATTATTAATTCTTACGGTAAGTTACCAGTAGAAAGTAAACGATACGTTGTTTTTATAGAAATAATCGCACGAGTGGCGATTATAATTTTATGAGGTACCACCCGCTATTAGAAGCCAAAAGTCATATTTATCTTTGATAAATACTGTCAATCAATGATTGTATGATCTTCTTTACAGATCATTGTACTCACGGTTAGCATTGCACTGGCACAATATTCCAATGGCGATATAGATGCGCAACCACAGAGAGCATTAGGTCAAGGGTCAACAGGTCCCGGAAGACCAGGAAGACTCCAAAGGTTTCAAGCTGGTCGAGTGCAACCTAGTGCGCAACCTGTCCTAGGAAATCAACGTGTTCGTCGTCCACTGGCATTTAGGTAAAAAGAAACGTAATTGAAGTCAATCTTGCCATTGATGCAAATTTCTAATACAAGTAATATTGTATCACTCTATGAATTTCTTAGACCTCGACAAATAGCCAGCGAAGAACCGGAAATTCCAGCCTTCCCAGGAGTCCGAGGACCTCGTCCAGGCCCAAGTGGTATTGACAACGAGAATCCGCTTCCTTTAGTGCGTCCACTGCAATCAGCACCACCTACGCCGCAACAGGTGAAACCAGTCAATGAGGAAAGTGAAGAGGATGACAATGTCGCTCAAGTAATTGCAAATCTTGGTGCCGTTTCCAACATCGGTCATCAATCCGGAGAGATCTTCTCGACATTGGCACCACAGGCACAGCCAGCACCTGTACAGTATAGACCTAGTCTGCCCGTAGCACGACCTGCACCACTGCCGGAGCAGAGTATCACTCCTGTGCAATACAGGCCTCAGAAGCCAGTGAGGCCCAAGAAACCCATTGAGGATTTGGAAATACGCGCGCCGATTAAGCAGCACAGAGTACAGCAGGCCCAACCTAGGCCAGTGGCCCAGGATAACTATGAACCACGTGAAAAGAAGCCAGTTGCACAGGTATGTTAACGGAGAAGTATTTCCAAATTTAGAGAGTAACAACCAGGATCCTACTATATAGGGTGTCATTCATTTTGTATACTTCTTATACGTTACATCTGTTTTGCAAACTCTACTAAATGGAAACGCAGTATATAACTTGTTCCATTTAGGCCTGGTTGCACCATCCATCAGTTCAAAGTTTAACTGCGTTAAATAATACCACATTGACCACATGTTTCAATGCAGATATGTCAGTGGTCAATGGGTTACTTAAGACAGTTGAATTCTAACTGAATTTCATGTAAACGGAGTTTAGTAATATATTTTAAGTTCAATGTTGAAAACGTTTGCGTGATTTGATAATGACAGGTTATCAGACGTTACCGTGAAGACAATCCTGACGGTTCCATCACGTGGGGATTTGAGAATGATGATGGCTCTTACAAGGAGGAATTGATCGGTATTGATTGCATAACTCGTGGCAAGTACGGATACATCGATCCGGATGGCATGCGTCGTGAATACACATACGAGACTGGAATAAGGTGCAGCGAACAGCAGCAAGAGGATGATAAGCAAAATGGCTTCGTGGATTATCAGGAGAACAAATTGGTACTACCTAGTGGACAGACAATAGACCTGTCCAGTATGGGAAAGAAACAGACTCGTCGGCCACAACCATATAGAAATTAATTCTTTTCTCTTTTTACCGGGCCCAGGCCTGTTTCCATTACATTCAGTCACTTACGATGTATTGAAGCTCCGTACTGCCTTGTGATTATACTTTGCATCTTTGGCGGACGCCATATTAAATTATGATGAACAATTAAGCGAGATTGTATTTTTGGATGGTTTTGAATTAAGGATTTCTTTATTAGAACTCTGTCACGTCATTTTTCAACTACTGTTATTTAAACAAATCGTTTAATTGGTAGACTCTTATTGCCTCGTAGTGTTATTCTATTTTTGGTAAATTTATCAGAAACGAAACTACTTCATGTCCTGTTTCCGTGTCCTTTGGACTTTTATCAAATTTCGTGCTCCTTATTCTACCTCTGTTGATCTGCATTGAACTTTGACTTTACACAGTTTTTAATTTTTTTTTAAATCCCATGTGTATATGGGTTCTCAACAGTGAGAAAGGGATAATTTTTTAAATCATATTAGCACCACAGCTAATTGACAATGGAAAATGTATTACATTTTTACATCCGATGCGCATTTCATTGATAAAATTCTGTACATAAGTTTGTGCTTCGGAATAAACAATATTACACAAATTTTACGTTAACATATTTGCTGCTGTGTCCTGTAAGTAAATACCTATGCATTCACTGTTACTGGATTGTTTGGTTGCAGAAGAAAAATCAATAAGAAAAAAAATTTGAAATCAGGTTTTTATTTATATATGGATATAACAATAACGAAACCCGTTATGCTGCCACCTAAAATTCGTTGAATATTATAACAATATTTGGATACACCAGCTAAGTTTGATTTATCAACTTTTTGTAAAAACATGCCAAACCCAAACTGCAAATGCAAAGCTGTATAAAAATTATTTCTCCGTATGTCCTACCTACCATTAAAAAAGTAATATACATTTAAATGGTTTAACAGTCTCGTCCAATAACATTGGAAAATTAACATACTGCAATGTTAAATGACGATTAAGATAATCTTACAATTTTGATTTGTTTGCATCCATTAAAGCTTTTAATTTCTGCGTAAGCATTATGTTTCCTTTGATTTTCAGCTTGCCCTTCATAAATGCCACCTGAGGGTTCAGTTTGCCCAAGGCCTATGAAAATAGAAAGTAAGAAACACGTCTCATATAAACGAAACTGAGGAAATGACGATTGAATATATTTTAACCCTCGCTTTCTACTGTTTTTATCTTTACCGAGGTCCACACATTCGTAGAGTCCCTTCGGTCAAACAGTACAAAGTAAGGGTTAAATCTCATTGCATGCCATAGTATTTGTCTAAAAGTTATCTTTAAAAATTAAAAGGCATTAACATTTAAAATTACACATAACCACCCAAAACTCATTAAAACCCAAGTAGAACTGCATTCAAAATATACTTACGATCTGAACCATATCAGCATCTTCTACTGTCAATGTGGTATCTGCTTTACCGGATTTTAGTTCACCCTTGTACACTTCACATTTCTTCAAATCCAAAGCTTAATAAAAAAATCTCATTAGAAAAAATTCAGTTAAAAACTGGTAATCACTAAATTCATTATTATACTAACTCCACTGAGCCTTCGTCTCTCCTTTGCTGGTAACAATGTAGAGAAAGACACCGTTGATTTTCTTTGCCTGATCTGGATGAGTCTTGACATATTCAGCAATAGTCTTAAAAACAGCATCACTTTCAAGGTGTTCTTCAGCCGAACAAGGATTTAACTTCGGAACTTGCATTTGTACATCCTTCAGATCGATGTATGCCCCTATTCAGTTATGCACAGCAGATAATAATAATTCCTTAATTTACATAAAGCGTTCTTAAATTAGTAATATTCTTTGAATTTATATGAAATTAAAATAACCCAGATTATTTATAAACGTCCGTAAATATGTACGAATAAATTCGGAACAGCTTTGATTGAACTATGGCATGGCACTTAAATACATTTGAGGTTAAAGAAAACCAAAATCACTTTATTTTGACCAGGAATATATTTACCCGTTACAACCGGAGTGTTGTTCTCTACCACAGAGGTTTGGAAGTGAATTCTGTTTCCCTCGCGCCACATATCTGTACGAAGTGTCTGTCCAGGAATTACAGGTTTCGTAAATCGAGCCTGAAATATTACGAGTTCAAGTAAAACGAATGATATATAGTGTAGAACTATTTTTAAAAAATGAAGACCGTGCTACAAGCTTAAAAAAGAAAAACTATACAATCGTGCTAATACACGCTACGAATGAAAGCGGGAAATAACGTACAGAATCGCCCAATCCAACGGGGCGTGGTAAACTGAATAAAAAAATTTATCGTCACGCTAGTCATCGATAAAGTTCAAAGGGTGCTTATAAACTTCCGCACTTGTTACGTAAGGTTGAGATAATACATATAATATAGACATACATATATAAATTTATAACAATATTCAATCTGAATTCACCCCACTCTGATGTTAAAATATTTAACCAATCGCAAGGTCTGATTTTCTTTTCAATATTTTTGAATTTCATTAAACATGATAAATTATTTGCCACGTTGATACATCTATATACGTAAAAAGGTGTGTTTAATAATTACCTTAATCGATTGAAAATATTCGGGATTGCTGCCTGCATATACTCGCAATACATGTCGCGTTGCAAAACCAAGTGAGCACAGACCATGTAAAATTGGTTTTTCAAAGCCGCCCAATTCAGCAATACTTTTATCCATGTGCAGAGGATTATAGTCACCGCTTAGCCTATAAATAGCAGCCTGTGAAACAAAATTGAACAGGTAAAAGTTGATCTAGAGTAGTAATACACTTTTAATTCATAATCCCAATAAATAGACTCTGTGCCATAATTACCTGATTAGTAATTGTGCGTTCAACAATCGAAGCATCTGGCTTACGTTTCGGTGGTTCTACACACGGTATGATACTGTCAGAATTTCGTGGCCCATTAAAACCTCCAGCACCTATGGCAAATGCTGAAATTTGACCTGTAGACAGCTTCTCTCCGTTGGAAAGATCAAAGGTTTCATCTACAAATTTATAAGGAAAACAAAATTATTGCATAGGAATTATTTTTAATAATTGTTACATAATTAAAATTTATTCGTGTACATACGTTCAACTAAGATAACGGCACCCTTTCCTTTGTCGAGTACCGACTGTACCTTGAAACGTGTCTCCACATCAGCTTCAGTAGGAATTGGACGAAGTATCTTCAAATATTGCTCACCGTGTAAGGTCTGTAATTATAAACGTTTATAAAAATTATTTCGCTTTTATGAAGATACTACAGAACACAGAATTCTGAGATGTTTCTTACACGAGTGGGATCCAGCTGAGTTCCTGGAATGATATTTTGTAATATGGCAGAAGACATGAGACCCATAGGCGCGTAAATTACGTAAAATGTCGGTAAAACTGAGAAATTCTCATGGTTCTCGTACAGAAATTGAATATCTGTCGGTTCATCTACAGACGCACCAACTGCAAAATATTTATTTAATTTTTTTGTCCGTTTTTTTTTTAATAATAAAACTTAGTTACATACCCCCAAGTGCATACAGAATTGTATCACGATGACTATACTTGTGCTGGATGACAAATTCCTGCTGGATGAATAAAAAAATTATTTTACAATTTTATTATTTTATGTTATTAGTGGGTATTCACTATGAAGTTTAATTGACTTACATTTTCTTCGCCAGTTTTCAATTTCTCTAGTACATTCATGAGTTCCCCGGTAGATTCCTAAATAAATATGAATTGTTGGGTAAGTTTTGGGATATTTTTTGATTATCAATGGAAAAAGGTGTAAGATTACTTCGATAGACTCGTAATGCTTTGCCGTTTTCATGTCCGTAACTGACGACCAATTTTCACGAACTTTTTCCGGAGTCACGTTGTCTGTCAGACTTTGACGCAGAATGGCACCCGATGAACGAACCAAATGACCTTAACGATAAAAGGAATTCAATTGCAGACATCATTACTACAAAGGTCATATTATATTTAAATCACTTACATTTTCCAGCCCAACCCACGGCTGATTCAATTATTGAACCATTTTCAGTACAGTCTTCATGGCACAACCAAGCGATAACTGGAGCAATGAGCTCTGGCTTCAGTTCTTTGAAGAAATCTATACAAAATACATTATTGGTTTGATTGAATAATGTATAATTTTCAAATAGATACAGAGTTGCATTTATTCAATTTGATAAATTACCTGGGGGTACAATGTCCTCGGTGAGGCGTGAAGCTGCAGTTGGCACTAATACATTTGTGTAAATATTATTTTTCTTTCCTTCGATAGCCAGAGTATTGGCCAAACCAATTAAAGCCATTTTTGCTGAGCTATAATTAGCTTGCCCGAAGTTACCATAGAGACCACTGTTACTCGATGTGAAAATAATTCTACCATATCCTTGCTTGCGGAAATATGGCCAAGCAGCCTTAGTAGTTCTAAAAGGCCCCTTGACATGAACATTTTGAATGAGATCTAAAATTCAGAGTATCATAATAACAACAATAGTGACTCAGTTACGTATAAATAAAAAACTGAAAAGTACCCCATTCAGCTTCGGTCATCTTGATAAAGGATTTGTCACGTAGAATCCCAGCATTGTTAACAAGAATATCAATGCGTCCAAATGCATCAATGGCAGTCTTTACAATATTTTCTCCATCCAGAACATTGTCGTAATTTGCCACAGCCTTACCTCCTACAGAATTACATATTATTATACTCTAAAAAATTGAAATACAAAAGAAGACAAACGATCTTACCATTCTTACGTATCTCTTCTACGACAGCATCAGCAACTTTTGAACTGCTACCATCACCATGACGTCCTCCACCCAAGTCATTGACAACAACACTGGCACCTCTTGATGCAAATAAGAGTGCATAGGCCTTACCTAGACCTAAAAGAAATCCAAATAATAAGTATACCAAACTTTCCACTTACATGACACCTGTTCATATAACTAACAACAAACCTGCTCCAGCACCGGTTACAATAACCACACGACCGTCGAAACGTAATTCACTTGGCATTCTTTCTTTGTTTCTTTAAAATTAAATCACACGAAGCCGCTTACAGAGAACACCTTTCAGCAAAAGTGACTGTGTATAAGTGATTAAACGATCGCATACGAAATGTCAAAGTCCGATCGCGATATAAAATATGAACAATTTACATTCCTAATGAGAATTTCAGAGTAGTTTTAGCTAATCAGATGCGATTATCAAAAGAAGGCGATTGCAATGATTGGCTGAGACTTTCAATTTTCGTAATTTTACTAAATGAAAGTTCGTGTTACTATTCCCGAGAAATTTACTACATATTGAACTGGGTGGTGTCGCTGCCGATCATTACTTTATAAATAGAATTAATTTAAAAACCAGTTAAACTGATATATTTGCCTAAAATAATTCTTTTACTCAAACAAATCACTCTATAGATAGATTCAAAGTTTTTATCATCTGTGCAAAGAATGAGAGCCACTGCACGAACGTCTGACCATCGAAGAAATACTAATAAAGACAGCCAGCCCTAAGAAACTTTGTGTCTGACAGGTATATACTGGGCACAGTAGACACAGGAAATATACTGGAATTAACATAAAAGTTCAGGAAGGGGTTAATAAGCCGAAAATTTCATTTCAAACACATAATATACATAGACTGGGCCTTTACCAATATCTCTACAGTGATCCGAGTCGCTGATTGTATTTATCTCCGTTAATTAACAAGGACAACGATCAATAAGTAAGTTGACTTCGGTATTGACAATTAATTACTCTTCATTTGCATCGATTGATTCTTACAGAATGTAAAAATGTATATAAATATTTTAATAGTACATTAATAAGAATAAAATATAGAGGCGCCATTAATCTGTGACCAATTACAGGTGTAATCGCTGCTCGGTATCAGTTTCTTTTTGAGGCCAACTTCTTATGGGATACTGTGTAAAAAAAATCCCCTGACTATAAAACTAATTCTATACAATGATTACGGACTGGTCACAGCTTAGTTGTACGCGCAGCAATATTATGTGAAATTTTCGCGACCACAGCGAAACACAAGCATCATAGTGGACTTTGAAGGTAAATTACGTAAAGGCGGCTTACATCTTCATCGAACCAGTTGTACGTACAAGCAGACACGTGAATCGAACCAATGACATATCTTAATTTCTCCGAGATCTCCAAGAGAGACTGTTCGTGCGATACTGCGAAGGCGTCGTAAAGAAATCTTCACCGTAGACCGTTTCAACATAACTTTGCAAGATCAGGAATCTTAAAAACTTTTCATGAAGGATAAAGCTGTGCTAATCACTAAATGCACCATTGATGCTAAAATTTATACGGGCACACAGGAGGAACTATATAATAAAGATATCTTACATACATCTTTAATTTTACAAATATAAAGGCATTATCGTGGTCTGATGAGACTTTGTGTTTAGCGCCAGTAGATATAAAGCTAATTGCAACAAACGCGTATCATTAAGTTACTCATTCTACCGGTAATAATGTAACACATTAAATAAGTTTTAATCAGATACGTTATACATAAATATTGTGATTATGCCAGTATATTATTTGGAAATGCTCATTTAGAAAGAATATATTTCATGGTAATTTGGAAAAGGTAACATACAGAAACTGGAGAGTCGATGAAAAAAAAAATATAAAGCCAAGCAATGGAGATTCAAACGAACAACAGGCAAAACGGATAATTACCAAAATGAAATTTATATAAGGATGTTAATTCAACCGAAGATTTAGTTATTCTGAAAGTTATACTTCCCGTATAAGTCTTGAAGTAGAGCATCTCTATTCATTCCGTATCCCCTTCTGTTAATTGTTGGTTACATAAAAAAAATTACTAGAACGATGTAATACTATGCGATCGCGCATATTGCACACTATTCCTTAGAAAGTAGGGTGTGTGTGTCGTAGTTTTAAAATTAAATATACTGGAAACTGATACAACGCAATTCTTTCTATTTCTGTACAAACGCAAGGTTTTTTGATCGTCGTGCAAAGGATTTCTAGTTACTCGTTATGAGAATTCAAGGATGTCTCAAAATTTCTCGCAATTGCATTTTATTAGGAAATTTCGACACGTCGTGTTTGCCAATGTTCAAATAACGCGCTTATCATCGTCTGTCGATAAGGTAACATTATCATCAGCACTTCATGAGTCTGTTTGCATTAGGAGCACTATTCAGCTGATCGCTATAGAGGAACATGATTATTTGTTATGCATTACCTCATATTAAAATTTCCCATGTCTTGTTGAATGAATTTCGTGACTGAACACGTGTATATTTCGCACAAAGAGCACATTTTGGAGGCACAATTTTACAATGTGATAGATGATCGTACTCAAAAAAGAAAAGAAAAAAAAAACAAGAATATAGCGGACCACCTCGTTGTCGCACAACGAGTAATTGTACAGAGCGCAATTTTTACAACTAATTATGAATTTAGCCAATTATTTACAGTGACGCGAGAGAAAAGAATAATTCAATCGTTATTAAGTCGATCCCTGAAAACTGAATTTTGTGCAGGTGTTCTCTCCCGTCTCGCGATTACCTACGTTTCTTTATTTTATATTACGCGTCTAATTATAATTAGAAAAAAAAGGAAAACAAAACACAAAAAGCTTGCCACTAAAGAAATGGGGATCTTGATAAAAGAAAAAAGAAAAAAAATAGAGAAACGTCGTAATACATTTGACTTTACCGACTGTAGATAATGCAACAATAATCGCGAACTTTTGCAGAGTCGCATCCAACTCTACGTGGGTCAATAATTGTACAAGAGTTAACTGTGTAGAGTTGGCTTCCTCCACTAGTCTCTCGGTAACAACCTTTTACATTATCGGCATTTATTCACGCGAATACCAATTACTTATCAGTAACCATAAATAAATTATTAGTCGCTTGCTTTGCAGAACTAACGGGCGCGTCGTCGTAACTTTAACTGACGAAAACTAACAATAAATACGTGGCGTTCTGAATTTCATGAGATTGGATTACTTCCTTTCTTTTTTTTAAATATATGTATATATATATATATCTATATGTGTGTATGTATGTATAATCTACCAGGCAGCTCTTCTTACCGGAAATCAAAATTATGAGTTTGTATATTACAAATCAGATAACTTCCATCAATAAATCTCTCGAAAGTTCCTAGTCTTGCATGCACGAACTTAAAAAAAAAAGAAATTTACCGTAATTTCTGCGAGTCCTGAAATCATTGTCGATAATCATAATGCCGATCGTTACAAGATTTTCGCACAATGAATCTTTCCCATTTTATACGAATATTCTACTTTATCGACAGATAACTGACAGACATCGTAATTGCTAAATTCGGTTGACACCGTACAAGAATAATATCTTATTCGCTCACATGGACCAATGTGTAGAAATTTTTATAAAATCTATTATCCCGTGATAAAAAAAACAGCGACCCGACAGCTTCACTGTACAAAATCCTGTCGATAAATTAATCGCGAAAGAGACGCATGATGTTAATATGTTATTTATACGCGTAAGAAAGCTCCTGGTTTTGTGCAGTCAAAAATAAAATGTCTTTGGCATTGCAGAAGTAAGAAATTATAACTGAGCCTGCATGTACTATTGTACGCACCGAAGAATACTCGAACAGAACATATAAATTTCAGAACAACAGATTCGAATATATGGATTCTCTGGGCAGACTTCCGGACAGTCCTAAGATCTATGATCCGCGGATTTTTCGTTTTTTTTTAGAGAGCTGCTGCTGCTGCCGGCGATGCTGAAAACCGAGATAAATGCTAGGATCCGCAGAAAAACGTCATATTCGTTGGTCGAACAAAAAGAATGCGAATCCACTTTTCCCGCCCGGAATAGACGACATTCCTGTCTCTGTCGTTAATAATCACAGATCGCGCTATGGAAACACACTACATAAATTTCTTTCCACTGTAGAATCACTACACGGTCACATGCACAATCGGTCAGCCATACTTTACTTCGGATTAAGGGATGGCTGGTCACGAAGCAGAGAAGAACTGCTGTAATCGCTGCACCGTCCTACGGTCCAGGGTACAAAGATCAAAGTCAAATGTTTTCTTGGTGATTTCGTACTGTCCTGTTTCCGCTATCACCTGCACGACCCTCTGAAGTTCCTGATTGTCCTGAAGAGTCATAATCTTCTGCTGAAGATCTTTCAATTGCGACACGTAATCCTCGGAGAAGACTAAAGGCGCTTCGCTCATCTCTGATTCAGGAATTGCATTGTTCGTAGAGTCCGGTGCTACCTGTTCCGCGTCACCTTCAGTCTTGATCACTTCGGAAGATTCAGTACGATCTTCTTTGTCCTTTGCAGGATGAACAGACTCTGCGTCTATGGCAACCGGGGACTGACTCGACGATACTGGTTCCAAAGGCGGTGAAGTCGATGGTCCTCGATCTTTTTCACGTTTCACTATTGGCTCTTCGTCTCCTTTGCTATCGCTTCTGCGTTTACGTTTACGTTCACGCTCCTCGGCGCGACCAGCTTTCGACTTATCTTTTTTGGTCCGTTCACCACGTTCTTTTTTCACTTCTAAGGGCGGCGGTGGTGACGGAGGTCTCGCCATTTCCGTCGATTGAATCGACGTTGCTCCAGGATCTTTACGGAAGGTAGCTAGCGGTTTTGATTCGGATAGTGAATCGTCATCTGGGGATGGTGCTGAATCACTACTATCTCTATCAGCAACTTCCGTTGCAATTGTCGCTAGAGAATTTGCTGATTGGGCTGAGAGATTATTTTGCTTCTCCGAGGAGGATTTAACCTTATCCCGTTTTTCCTTCTTTTCATGTTCCTTGCTGCCATCTCTGCGATCTTTCTTATCTCTCTTCTTATGTTTGTGCTTTGGACGATCCTTATCACTTTTAGCCTCCTTTGTCTTATCGATCTTGTCACTTTTATCCACTTTCTCCTTTATCTGCTTGTCATCTGCAACCTTCTCTACTATCTTCGATGGCTTTGGCGACTTTCGACCCTCTTTTATGGGTTTCGGTTCCTGGTTTTTGTCCTTGTCAACTTTTTCGAATTTTTCCAGTTTTTCTGGCTTTTTCTCAGAATTCTTTGCTGCTTCTTTAGACTTCTCGCGATCCTTATCCTTGTGCTTCTCCTTTCTTTCCTTATCCCTGTCTTCTTTGTGCTTCTTCTTGTCTTTCTTACGCTCACTCTTCGAGCTATCAGTCAAGGTTTTCGACGTATCCTTAATTTTTTCCTTATCCTTATCCCGCTCTCTGTCTATAAGAGGCTTCTTAGCTTCCTTCTCTTTGGGTCTGGGTGAGGATGGCCTTTTCAAGGGCTGAGGTATAGGACTCGCTGGTTTCTTTACCGGAAGGGGAGAAGACGTCCTCTTAATACCAGGACTCAAATGACTACTTTTATTCTCAGGACTTGGAGGCCGTTTTAATTTATCCTTATTACGATCCTTGTCCTTTGCATGATCTTTATCCTTTTTATCCTTTTTTTCTTCCCCAGCGACTTTTTCCTTTCTGCCATCTTTGTGGGGACTGTGCTTCGTTTTCAAGATCTTCTCTAGTTTATCAGATTTCTCGTTTACACCAGGTGGCTTCAAGTTACTCGTTGTTTTATCCGTAGACAACGCTTTCTTGTTGTCTGGTGAACCCTTGACAGTTTTTATTGGTGTGCCAAAGAGATCTGTAAAGGAGCTCGATGGCCGAGATTCTGGTACCCGATGTTTTTTCACTTCAGAACCACTTAATTTCGGTTTACCCACCATTAGAGTTGTATTTTTTGACTCTCCTTTCTCTGAAGCACCAATAGCATTTGACACTACCACCTAAAATAAAGCAATTGTATCTATAGTGACCCAATGAATTATATTACTAACAAAAATTTGTATTAAAATAATAATACTTACAGCACCACCTTTCAGTAGCTTTCTTCTAAAGTCATCTGAAGGATTAAAAAAGGTTTGCGTGTGCCGAATAACATTATTAATTGCTGGTCCATGTTGTAATACCAAATCATAATTTATCTGAAATCTTTTCGGCTCATCCTTGTTCTTCAGATGTACATATATCGGTATAACGAATCCAGCATAACCAGATTCCTTGACAATATAAGGTGGTTCTCTTAATACCCTCTTTGGTCTGGGAAATGTCTCGTGCAGTTGAAATACCACTACATATTGAATCAAATAAGAAAATATTAAGAAATAATATTAAGTTCTTTAAGATATTAAACTGATTACCTTTTTCAATATATTGCTGTATATCAGCATTGTTTTCACCACGCACAAATACTTCCCAATCATGAGTATACCCTTCAGGAGTGGTACGCTCACGTAACATAGACGTATGCCCACACTCCAAATTGATGCGAACTGCCATCCTCTCTCAAAAAGAATTGGAACTGTATTTATCTAAGGAAATACTGCGCCAAGGTATTAACGATAGCAGAATAAGCTTCCATCACATTGGCAGAAGCCAGGAGTAGAGTATGGAGTAGACAGAGCCTTTGTTTTAGAGTTCACTAAGATACTTCATCCGAATGCTTCACGAAATCATGAGGCTCCTAAATGTGCCTCCACGGAAAGTTGACATATTTTTTCAAAAAACGAGCCAGTGAATTGGAGTAATGTCGAAAAATGAAAATAGAAATTTACATAGCTTGGCAACCGAAATTTTCTATGAAAAGTTCCGGATTTCTCGCGCAGCCTTGCGATTTTGATCGCCAGAAATGCATCAGCACACAATTGTCACTTCAAAATTTGCCAACTCGCATGACTTTTCATATTAAACTGATTGGGATTATCAACAGGTAAAGTGTACGCCAACGAGAACTCGTCGCCATTATTGTCCTGTAAAATTCTGATAAAAAATTTACAATCAACAGCGCCATCTGCACAGAGAGAAACAGCGCCCCCACGGATCTCCAGCGAACTAATAATTACCAGCTAAAAATGTAAACAAAGATTGTAAAACGGCAAAACATCGTACACTTGTTATATTTTTAGAATATATTGCCGCGATAACTCAAAGATGCGAATAAACAATTTTGGGAACATATCAAATTTCAAAATCTAAAGCCATTCTAACAGAGCTAAATAACGATTTATACTTTTACCCGTGAGGCAACAGAAGGAAATTTGATATCGTCCTAATATTTCAATAATCACACACGTATTTTTATACATTTAAATCCATAAATGTTAATATTCATTAAACGTACGAAGACAATATTTCGGCACGACAAGATTTGTCAGGTATTTAAAACATATACAGCCATTTTTATTAAATATATTCATACCGTAGAGTTTCGTACAATACGTAGCGATAATATTAATTCATGTAATATATCAATATATTCATTTTATTATCAATAGATGTGTGCATGAAACGGTGACAGTATTCGTTAGATCGAGTAAACTGTAGCCACAAAGGAAAAAAAACCAAAACAAAGTAAAACCATCTGTTTACTTGTCGTTTCTACATATTTTTTTTTGGATCTTTCTTTCGGTTGATAGTCATTATCGTTGTTGCTCTTAAATATGTTATCGATGTTTCAGCGTTCCAAATGTTTTCATGGGGATCGGCCTTGTGTTTGTGTCTGATCCAAAATCAAGATGAAAATAAAAAGACAAAATGGGTCCTCCCACAATTGATTTTAATAGCCAGCCAATTCGGCGAAGGTGGAGTCCATCTCGTCAGCCAGGGACTTGTATCTGTCCTTGTTGATTCCAAGCTCATCTACAAAAATTCGAAAACAAAAAAACATTATTAGCTACATCGTGACATTTTTTTCGACTATCCGTCCGACTAGAAACGTGAACAACGAATGTATTTTTTGGATTAATCTTTCGTAGGAATTACAATCGTGTATGATGTAATCAAGTACAGGTACATTCGTTAATGTCTGTTAAACGAATCAAGAAAATTGATCGAAGTGGAATTTCGAAAGTGCTACTCATGAAACTTACGATCTATTAGATTACAGAAATGATAATTGTTATTGTCATTAGTAGTAAGCTCGATGCGCGAGCAAACAAACTGTCAGGTTAGGATAGGGAAAATATTTTACGACTAAGAATTTCAAAAGTTAAGAAAACAGTACATTGTGACAGTATCTACTGGGTGTTCGAATAAAAGAGAAAGCTTAAGAAAATGGGGCGGAAGGGAGAGCAAAAGTACCTGGATTTCGACGGCCGTTGTAGCGAAGCTAATTTTTGTCTTTTTTGTTTGTTTGCATGTATTTTCAAAAAAAAATTTTTTACTTAAGCTACGTTACGTAAAACAGTGTTGGTATGAGATGCGTGCTTACGTGTACTTCTGAGAGGCTTGATTAGTACGTTAATATTAATGCAGAGTTCGGTTCATTTGGATATGATTTTTAATCATTTGAATATTGATTAAAAATTGTCTTTCACACGCTGACAAATTGAGCGAATTTTAAATATCAAGTTTACGAAAAGTAATATGAAAAAACCAAAAAACCATCAATTTTGTAAATAATTGAAAAGGACCGAAGAAAACGTAAAGTGCAATACAAATTAAAAGTATTTAATCTTCGTAACGAAATTGATCTGTCATCTCGAATTCTTTTCAGTTAAAGTTATTATATTTTTAACGAGAGACGAAATTGCTAATAAAAATTTCATTTTTACGGAAATCAAAAGAGAAAAAACACGTGTAAAAGTATTGTCGGAGTGCAATTTGCATGTATGATAGTATATTAAGTATTTTTTTCTCGTTTGTTTTTAGTAGCCAGTAAGCTCAGCAAATGTCGAATCCAAGTCGTCGCAAATAGCTTTGTGTTTCTCCTTCTGGTGGAACAAGTCGTCTGCAATGAGAAACCATTCTTTTTTTTCTGAATATTTCTTGATAGTTCATCTGTGTACGTCGGATTTTTTTTTTTTCTATACTGCTTATCAATTTCAGTAATTGAATTTTCCTGTCTTCATCTCAAAAAAAAACCAGTCCAGTTGAGACAGCCTTAAATGGTTATAGGTTAACGGATAATTATTTGACTTAATTATTTGCAACATTGCAATCCGTGACAAGATAAAAATAAAAAAATTGCAAAACTTAGGTTATGTGCAAAAATCATTATAAAAATAATAACTAATAGCACGGAGTTAAAGCAAGAAGTGAAGAAATACCGAATTCACCCCCCTTGCTTTTAATGTCGCTGTGGTGACGAAACATAAAAGAAGGTAAAACGAAAATCAATAATAATAATAATAATAATAATAGCTGTTGTAAATAAAAATGGCGCGTGAAGCCTTCGCAAAATTGTCAACAGGCACTATAGTCGCTGTTCGAGATCAGATCGATATACAAGGGACTCTTTTGCATTGAAAGCCAAACGAAGATGGCCCCTCGAAACTGATGTTAAACCACGACTATAGAGGGGCGTGTAAAAAAAAGCGTAAAACAAAGGAAACAACGGCGGCGACAAGAGCATTTTAAAAGTAAGTAAGAAAGAGAGAAAGAAAGTTTTTCGTTTCATCAAATTATTTAGTGACTTTCAAAATTCCCTGCAAGCTGACTCTTTTTCTTTCTCTGTTGTTCTCCCGAGGAATATATACGGCACGAAGAGAAATTGCCTGGAGAATTTTAATGTAAAAAGTGTCGGACTCACCCTCGAGCCTGTCAACCTCCTTCTGCAGCTTCTTGACAGTTTTTTCAGCGAATTCAGCACGAGCCTCAGCTTCCTTTAGCTTGACAGTCAGGGTCTTCAGCTGGCGCTTGAATTCCTCGACTCGTTGGTTGGCCTGAGAAGAATAAAAAAAATTCAAAATTTAATCAAAGAACACAGGTACGTACAAAAAAATATTTCATAGACGGCAAAAAAAATTGCTACCTTCTCCTCAGAAACTTCCAAGGACTTCAAGCTATTTCCGACGACCTTCAATTCTTCCTCAAGTTCCATGATCTTGCTACAGAAGCACAGTAAAGCAATTATTAGATATTGTGAAATTGTTCTTTTTGACCTAAACTTTGCTTCGTTCGCTCTACACTTAAATATTTTGTCAGACACAAAATACGACTAGACTTCATCCTGTCCTACATACACGTCCGGAGCAAAACTTACGCTTCCCCAGACTTGACACGATCTTCAGCAACCTCAAGCTCATCTTCAACGAAGGCCAGCTTGCGGGAAACTTCATCGGACTTGCCGTCAGCATCTTCAGCGAGCAGACGCGCCTCCTTGAGCTGGTTCGTCAGCTGATCCATCCTCTCTTCATCCTGCTGGGAACGGTTCTCCAATACTTTGCACATACTGGAACGAAGAAATTTTCCAGATATGAAAATCAGTGTTAAAATTGAGTGGACAGAAAGTAACTATTTTTCCAAACGTTCTGATTAAAAATTACAAATTTTCAATTATTCAATTAAACAGCTATCTCGTTACCGGCTGGACTCATCAGCAGCTTGGGAGGCTTCAGCGAGCTTGGCAGTAGCGGTGTTAAGACGCTCCTCGGATCTCTCAAGATCCTCCTCAATAAGCTGGACCTTCCTGTTCAAAGCAGCCACCTCGGACTCGGCCTGGAACAGGAGCAAGATCGGTTACATTAGAATAAAAGTGCCAAGAGTCCACGTCAAAGCACTAGGTAGACTTTTCAAAATGTATTTATAATATTTAAGATAAGACAACAACTCACGTTGGTCAAAGACTTCTCACGCTCCTCTAGGTCCTTGTTGGCCTGCTCCAGGTTCTGTTTGTTGGCCACGAGATCAGCTTCGACCTGCTGAAGCTTCTTCTGTAGGTCGCTGACCTCCTCGAGGACTTTATCCGCACGAAGGTTAGCCTCTTTGGCCTGTCCCTCGCAGGTATCGGCTTTGTCCTGCGCATTGTCCTTCTCAAGCTTCATCGCTTGCATCTTCTTCTTGATCGCGTCCATGGTGGCAGCTTTGTTTTTGCGACTTTCCTCACGTAACTAACGAGTTCGCTGTAAAACATAGGTTCGATAAGATTATCATAAGACAGGACTGTTCATTGAATGAACTGGTGGGTCAGGTTCAATTCACGACGTCACAATTTGTTTTATATTCATCGAAAATAGTAACGGGTATAATTGACCCAAAATCGATCATTGGAGATAATTACTTTTGTTCTAATGACTTTGCCATTTTTTTTCTTCGACCTTCGATCATCGATTCTCGTCAGGCGAAAAGTCTAAAGTACAAAAATTCTTGCACGAGACGAGGATTGAGGCAAAGAAACAGGTGAGGCAATTCTTCGAAGGTAATATGGCGTCTTTAGTATTTCTGAACGTGACGATGATGATACTGGGTCGGTGCCGTCGGGTGCCCTGACTCGTTGGCACAGCTTACACCCGAGAATGCCATCGTAGAAGCAAAGTCTACGGAAATAGCCAGGCTGCGAGGATTCTATAAATACGTGGACGACGTGGCTGCTTCAGGAAGCCGAAATCCCGTGGTGGATATATACACACGTAGGTATATACCTCTACGTGGATAGTAAAATTATATGGCCACGGAGGAGGGTCCATGGAAATCAAGAAATAGTCCTATTCAAATAAAAGGAAAGAATCGATGGAATTGCTAGTGGCGAAAGTCTGTATCATTGGTTAAAAATGATAAGGCCGATGTTGGAATTGCGTACTACGTGAACTCAGCTTTAGAACAGTACGGAGAGTTGAGATAGAGGTATCAGGGAATGGCTATTTTTTGGAAATTCCAATGTCATGTAAGCGTTAAGTGGAATTGCAGTTATAAAAATCACTGGGAATTGTCATGGGGATAGGACGGAATTGCCGGTATTGGAATCGGCTATAAAAATTGTCAGAATCAATTGCAAGAAACGTTATCTGAGGGCAGTACGAAGAAAATAAGAAGGAATTGTCACGGCGGGTGTTATGAATTGTATGAAAACAGGGAATCCCCGGCTTATCTCCTCGTTGTTCCATAGAACCCTGCCCTGACGTTCTTTATATCGGGAAACGGTTTTGCTTGGCTGTTTCATTTTTTCTCTTTCTGCTCTGTATCATTCCTGTTTCTCCCTATCGGCGTCACTTTCTCTCTCGATGAGCCAGAAGGATGAAGAGCTTTACTTGGTCCGCCAATGGCGGACCGACACCCGATCTAACTGCCCACGGGCTTTTATTTATAGATCTTTACGAAACTTTGCGAAACGCCTCAGCCTCCGTTACACACTGTTTCATTAACCGACACCCTTCTTCGGATTCGACTGGGGAGAACCGAGTCGAATTCGCTTTTCCGAATTTGAAGCGACGGGATTGGCACGAAGGGGCTATTGACGCGCGAGAAATTCGGACGCCATTTTTTTTCTTCGATTTTTAGATCTCACAGCACGTCCTCATTTTATCTAAATTTTTCAACGGCTACAGCCACCCAACCTATCGAATAACTTGACTCGTATTTTACATATGCCAATGTGTATCTGTCACAGCGCGCAATATAATTAGGCCATTGATTAATTAAGCAACTCATATCAAGCATTGTCATTTTTGAAAAATATCCTATTCACTCGTCAATCGAGATTTTGACTATTCCGTGATTACTCGGTGTAATAAATATTTATTTTTATTATTTTATCAAATTCAAATTTCCACTCGCTTTGGGAATCGCGGCATTTAACGATCAAACGTGAAACTATATTAATCAAAATAATGACAGCGCCGATTTAATATTAACTTCCACTGTATACACAAATCAATGTACTTATCAGAAAATTCTTGTTAATTAGCAATAATCGAACTCAGTATTTTAAGTGGTAGAAAAATTGTGAAAAAAAACGTATGGTCAGATCGTTAGGTAATTATGTGCTTTGTTAATGGGATATTATCCAGTTGATAATTTGTAATCGCAGCATTACATAACAGTAACAATCTTATACAAAATTTTACTTGTATATCCAATACGTACGTCATTCTAAAACATCATACACGAGTTTGTCAAATAACACAAAAACACGTTGCAGTTCACTGCAGTTACATTGAAGTAAGCTATTGACTCACTGAACACTCTGTTAATAATTAATATCTAATTGTTAACGCTACTTACGACATTACGTATCGTAACAAGCCGAAAGCAAGTTCCTGCAGAAGCGCAAGCGAAGCGTTGTTAATATAGCGTCAGTGCATAGTAGATAGAGTCCTGGAGGAGGATGATGATCCTGCGGACGGTACTTGTATCGGCCGGGAAAGCTTGGTGCGATCATCATCTCCTGGAATAATGACCTTAGAAGCTCTGGTATTTCCAAAAAAAAAAAGTAAGAGAGAAAAATGAAAGAATTGTCAAGTATTCCTTTACACGGTGTTACACGATATTCCATGATGGTTGTGACTGTGGATGAAAATTTTTCTCAGGTTTTTACGTAACCACACACACGCGCGAAACACACGATGTTAGAAGAAGCTGACAAATTTTTTTGAAATCTTCATTACGCAGGTAGCGTATGAAAATGTTATGGGAAATTTTTTCTATTCCATTCGATTCGGGTTGATTTTTAGTGAGACTTTTTTTGTTTTTGAAATTTTCCATTCTCGTCAGGATGAATATTTCCGGTTTTGACGTTTTTCAAAGCACGTTTTTTTTTTATGAATTGCAATGGTACAGAGAGCGAGTAATTTATTTGGAAAAATTATATATTAGACGCGCCTCGAGAGCACTTACTTACCCGAGCGAGCAGAGCGACGCGAGTCGAGTGCCGTCACGACGCCCGTCGACGTCGGGTTTCCAAAAGTCGCGGGTGGGGAACCCAAAAATGGCGAGCATAAGACCACGGCTCCTCACCGATACTACGACGCCGGCGTCTCGACGCCGACGTCGTTAGGCGCTGTTACAGTGTATTGGGGCTGCTTCCTTTTCTTGTCCCTTTTGACGGTTCTCGTTTTTCAGTTTACGGTGCGAAATTGTGGTGTGGCATTTTTAGCGAAGCCTCCTGCGTTTCTTTGTTATTTTCTTTGTTTCTTTTTTGAAAAAATTCATTTTTACCTACTCGCATCTCCTCATTCGTATAAATATTGCAATTTAAAATTTTGTACATTCTTCATATTAACATCACACTGCATTCACTCATGTTGATATTGAAAATCAGCGATTGCGTTGATAAATCGAAATTCCAAAATGTAACCTGAAAAATAGCAGATTTACAATTTGCCTCGTAATAATAAACGAGAAAAAAAATTATTTCGCAGGATCAACTCTTGGTCTCACTCTGCTCCAGATGTATTAAAATATCCCTGAAAGATACATTTTTGTATGACGTAGACCTTATTGAAAATTTTGAAATTAACTTTTTGTCCTTGAACTTGTGAGATGACAAAAACAAGTAATACCTACTAGCAGAAAAATCTTTCCAGGTGTTCTCAATTTTGAATTCTAGAAGATGTGGAGTTTATTGAAGAATTTTGGAACGGAACGAAAGCGAACCGCTAAAATGATCAGGGACCAAAATCGTCCGGCTTATGTTTTGACCAATCAGACGGTTATATTTGTCAGAAAAAAGTGTCGAGTATCAGTTTAACTTAAACTCACTTGTTCCTCTTTGCAGTGCTTTGAATCCATAACGAAAAATCACTCTAACCTTAAAAAAAACTATGTCACGATACAGAAGCTCAATTACAGGATTTTTCATTCTATTCATAGAAATTCCGTTTACGTAAAACATATGAGATTCCATTTTTAAACTGCCGCTGCTTTGTATTAAGGTTGAATATTTATAATATATTGACGATTAATGAAAAGTCTTGGACCAAAAAAAAAGCAAAAAAAAAATAAAATCCCAGTTTCCTAGGATTTTATTTTTTTTCAAATACGGGTACCGTCTCATTTGTAAAAAAAAAAGAAAAGTATGTTATTTATTTTGCTGCCGATGCGTCACACGCGTGCCTTTTCTGACTAATGCTCCTTTCCTCCGACATTAATCGAAGTTTAAACTCTGGTTACTCTGTCTTAAGACTATATTTAAAAAATTGAACCAGGTTTAAACCACGTCGGAGGAAACGGACATATAAACGAAGGAAATTTGACGAGAGCACCATCTGTAATGTGTCACGAGAAACAGATTATAATTTACTTCATTGTTGTACCATCGATATCATAGAAATAGACGTAGAAGTGGATTCAACATTAATTTCTTGTGTAACGACTCAAGCGCAGAAAAGAAAGATGGCGCACGAGTCCAAAATACAAGACCCCCTTTCTGATTCATCGTAGTTTGTCGATACTGTGCTACATAAATAATTTTTGCATTTTGGAAAATATAATTCCTCAGAGCCTAAATTCTCGGACTATACTTGAAGATGTAAAGATTTCAGCAGGCCACGTTAGTCCCATCTTCTTCAAAATCTGCGCGAGTAAAATTTCTTTTCAAAAATTGCGTAATTAAAATTTTTTCATTCTAAAATTCATGTCTTATTTTGATCCATGAAAAATATGTCGATCGTTCTTATACTTACGTACAGCAGTGTCTCGTTCGACGATGAAAAATACAAATAACGTGACTACAACGTAAAAATTAGCTAATTCTGTTACAGTGAGACATGGCATTCGCGATACGTTGCACACGAGACGTGAAAATTCCCACAGAAATATTTACATCGAGCAGCGATACAACAGCAGAGGACAACGCTATTCTTATTGGACAGCAGCCAAAAATAATGAGCTTGCGTAAGCCTATCAGGCGTGAGCTTAAACTTCCCATGTCCACAGGAGGGGTACTCTCAAATCTAGACAGGTGAATACCAAATGGATCCATAAGAAATTAATATAATTAGTATGCATGTAACAGAAACTGAAAAAAATTTTCTTGGGAAAAAAACTATGGAATTCATAGAATTACCAAGAAAATAGCATACGTTATAATTTCTGAATATATAAATTTTGCCTGTACCTGAGTTCCATATGGGAATCATCATTGGATTCATTTTGACTGTCAGGTCTGAAAGATACATCTGTTTTGGTAAAGCGCATCAGTTGATTAACTGATACATCATCTTGTTATAAGAATCTAAAAGAAGGAACTAACTAAAAACTGATTTTAGTAGTACGAAAATATAATAGCGAATATAAAACAAGTCAAACGACTAAGATTTTACTCTGTTGTAAGCTTTGAGCAGATCATCGACTCCGTGAAGATAGATATTCATTTTTACATGATAAAAACTGCTAATACTCGACTTGGCATCAATGCAATTCCATAAGTCTCTTTTGGACGAGATCCAAGAATAATCAGGCACAAATGAGATCATCGGTCGTCTCAAAAAAATATTTTCCTCTCAGCTGCCTCCATCTCTGAACGAACATACGAATTGATACAAGAGCGTCATGATAAAACCTTCAACAGAGAGTTTAAAAAAAAGGCTAGAATTCAAGAAATTATTGTTAAAAATATTTTCAGCGTTAACCGAAACTTGATAATTAGTTTGTTTCTTAAATCCTGATCCAAATGACGTCCGCGGTCAACGGAGCTTAAGAATCACAAATTATTGTATAGTTTTGGGAAATCCCATACCGTATAAATCAGCCTGATACATAATTCCTACTACGCAACGCCAACTGTCGGTCGCACTTCGCAACTATCGTTCAAATCCTGCACAACACTCCTATTAGCACTGACACTCGCATACAGTATTACAAGATGCAACAGTAAAATAAGACTAGCGTATACGAATAGGTGGTTGTAACTTCTTTTGGCATAGAGTCAGAAATAATCGACTCTTTTCCTGACATCATCGACCTGTTCTTCAACAGAAAAAATCCCCAGCTCCCAGGAATAGGTCGCAAGGACGTTACATTCCAGCGTTTATTTATACGAGTAGTAGAACGTCGACCGCACCAATCCAAGAAGGCGAATCGTAAGATATGACGCTACTCGAGATCGAAATGGAGTCTGGATAAAATGGAAAGCACATGGTTACTGGGATAAAAAATTTCATGAATCTCGGGCAAATTTCGCCCGGATTAAATGTTGTGATTAATGTTCATTGTACTCCTCATTGTCAATGGAAAAAGTATATTTTTTTTTTCATTTGCCTTTCAAAGCAACTTGTGTTCACATGACCTGGATCGATCCCTTAGCTCTAGATAAGGTCTAGCCTCGTGCGGATCAAGGCTGGTCGGTGGAATTTTTTTTTCCAATGTGGATTTGTCAAACGTTTGTCTTTTTATTGCAAAAACGCAATTCTCGTCGTGCGCGTTTCGTGAACAAGAACCCCAACGAACGAAATTGCTCGCATTCAATGTAACCGTTAAGCGTGCAAGTGCGTCAAATGAAAGATAGACTTCGTCGTAGATCGATGATTTTTCTTTTTAGAAATATTCATTTGCATGCATATCGAAAACTTAAAAATACCAACGAGCCTTGGTCTATTCTCGTATTTTGGATCGAAAGTGTCTCTCTCGCTCTGGCACGTCTCGTAACAAAGCTAATATTATTTGGCTAAGCTTAAACTCTAAGCACAGAAAAGCGATACCACCACCGTCCCACTCTCGTTATTTACGTACGCTTTACTCCTTCGCAAATTTGGCCAACTCGTACGTAAAATTCGTGTCGGCATACGCCTAGACAAATATACGTAAACGAATACGTACTTGTCGAATAATGCTATCAATGACCGCATTGATCAGTCATCATTGATTCTAGATATTCGAATCAATTATCTCGCACTTTCTTTTACTGCTAAACCACGTATATCCCTTTGTCACGAAGCACAGTTCTTTCTCTATTTAAATAACTATCTGATAAAGTGTAGCAAAGGTTTCACGAGCAAGTCACAATTTTTGCATCGAGACGGTACCAGTCGACAAGCGAAACCAATATAAGGTAAGAATAAAATTTAAAAAATTTGACAATAGTAGAAAAACAGAAGGATACTGTACCGTAAGAAAAAGAGAAACTACCTCATAAAAAAAAATCATTGCGATAAGAGGTTGTATAAGAGATTTTTCAGGATTTTTTTCGTTCTTGTATTCGAATGAGAACAACTCAACTTTAGCTTCGCAGTATTGCCGCCAGGGTGAAAGCGTCTTTCAATGAAACAGTTCCGAAACAAGAACGCGATACCGGCAATACAGCAGAAACATAATTCCAGTATATTTAAGCGCCCGTATCTGTATCCATTATTTAAACTGGACAATAGCACAAAATTGGATAATTTTTCATTCGAACCGCAATCGCTAATATCAATGTCTTCGGATTTCTATGTACAAGTATCGATCGCGCGACACAATGAGACCTGATCAAACATACAGCTGGTACTTCGTGCGCTATACTATCTGAATTCTGCACCGTCTCATTATTCCGCGATGAGCATTGACGTTAAGTGGCAAAATCTATAAAACTTATGACAGCATAATAAGTAATATTAGTTATAACAATAGTAATAATAGCAGCGATAGAAGTTCTAGTAGTATTTGGTGTTGGTGGTTTCAGGAATGGTAGAGTGATGTCGGTGATGGTGGCGGTGGTGGGAATAATGACGACGTAACGACAGAGTTTCTTCCGTTGTTAACGGAAAGTTAAAAGATCCGTCGTTTGGCAGTGTCAATTTCCGGGTATCCTGGATGAGACGAACTTCCGGCGTGAGTTCAGGGATTAATATCCGGCAAGATCGGCAAACGTCTGATCCATTTCATCGGCGATCGCTTTGTACTTACTGCGCTCCTTCAGTAGCTCGTCTGTAACGATAAAGAAAAACCAACGGGGGTTCTGATTAGTTGGGAATGGGTCCGGGGTCGATTAGTTTTGTTAGTTGGATTCATGAGATTCAAGTTCAGGTTATAACAGAGAACATGTACAGGTTGGTTTTCCTTTTTCTCTCTTATCGGGCTGGATCAGTTCAGTTTAGGAAATTACAAAGATCATGGAACGAACGTGTAATCCGGTGGCACGTAAAATGACAATCGTCGTGTTTACAATATATTAGTTTTAATTACAATTAATACAAGTGATTGTAAATTGGTGTATCGTAGAAGAACAAGTATGTGCTGTGTACGTTTTGTGTGTATTCAAATGGAGCGCGCATGCGCGTACGTGCTCCCCGTTTAAACTTTTCGTTTGTTTCTCCTCTTGTCGCCGATTCACCGCATTGTGTTTCGTTAATTCGCTGCGTGGCGCAGCGTGATCGTTTGTTCTCCTTTTGTGTTTCGAGTGGATCTTCTTTTTGCGGTGAGACGACGCTCGAACGGTCAAATAGTTTAACCAACCAATTCGGTGAAGGTGAGGTCCAAGTCGTCGCAGATGTATTTGTACTTCTCCTTCTCGTGGACGAGCTCGTCTGCAATTCAATGTCCATGGATAAATATAATTTTTCTCAATTTACGCCATACCACAAAACTTATATCTATTGCTATCCCTTGATAACCCAAGAAGTAATAAATGTAACGAAATATCTTATTGATTATCAATTTGTCGATCAATTAAAAAAAAAATAGAAACCGTTAACAGTGACATTTTTATTCGATTCTCTGTCGATCTCTAGACACAGTCGATAAAGTAGATTCCATAATAATTTATGCTCTATTGATCGATAATCGATAACCAATTTTGAGAAAGGATCAAGTAGTACTGGGAACATTAGCAAGTAGTGTCTATAGGCATTGCAATTGGTTGAGTTTGTGTTAATAAGCAAAAAGCCTCGAACTTACGGGTATGCCGTTTCACCGGCAGCGAAAGATCAATTAATCGAGTATAAAACAAAAGAAAAGGAAAAACGGTCTTTTTATATATATAAATTATTATCGAAGCATTAGGTAGTAGTGGTAGTAGTAGCAGTAGTGCGAGCAGAGGCGTATTAGACTCCGTAGAGTTCGACGAACGCCAAATCCAAGCCATCGCCGATTTCCTTGTATTTTTCCTTTTCCGCCACCATCTCATCTGCAAGCATTATAAGGGTCATGTTCGAGTAAGCGTATCAAGCGCCATCTGGCGGACAAACAACGGCACCATAAACTAAATGCTTCGTTAGAGACGTTGACCAACGAAGGAACGAAGTAGAAAACGTAAGGGGAATCCCTTGTTTCCTTAGTGATAAAGATTTTGGTTTTAGGGTTAATTCCAAAAAAAAAAGACATATCAAGCGAACGTTATACTTACTCGGCATGGCATAGTGGGTTCACACCAGTTTTCGCCGTGACGCAATTGTTTCATGCGGTTACACAGTTTTCAGTCGTGTTCCATTAGTTCACCGCGAACGCATTATTAGCGCGGTACATGTATTAGAGAGAGAAAAAAAAACAAGAAAAAAAACAAAGGAAACAGTTACGATAACAAAAAAAAAACGCATACGGAAAAAAAAACGCAGAACGAACAACACTCTCATTTTCAAAATTAAAATATATATTATAAACAGATTTATAATAATAGCAATATAATAATTATTACAATAATATTAGTGTTATCATCATCATCATCATCATCATTTTTCAATTTAATTAATATTAGGTAAATTAATACGACTAATATAACTCAAGTATCTTTTTTCAGCATTTTCATTTGTTTCCAAGTAAAGTAAGAGGATAATAAAAATTAATAGTAGGATGTAGGGATGTATTATAATTGTGCATCTGTTGCTGGCTTTCTTTCATTTCACTCTTGTATACTCTTTTATGCTCGTGACGCCGGTGACGGGAGAAAGAAGAAAAAAATAAAGAAGAAGAAAAATAAACAAAAGTATTCTGAACAAGAGAAACGTGCTCGTGTCGAGTCGCAGTTTCAGTACTCGCGTGTCTCGCCATTTTGGTCGTGTCGTGGGAAACGGGACAGGATTCAATGACATATATAATTTTGAATCTTGGCCCGTTCCAGCACCTGTCAACGTCGAACTCAAATTTGAAAAAAAAATATATAACGTGATTAAAAGCTACGAGTATGGGAAACGAAGTTCCCGCCTGCTATGATCGCAGTTTGACACCGACAGATGGCAGTGATGACTCGACGATACAAAAATGGCCGAAACGTTAAAAATAACGAAAAAGAAATCAGAAGAAAAAACAAGAGAAACCGGAGAACAACTAGTTTCAAAATTCATGATCATCGAAATCTTTCAAGGTCCGACCGTCAAGTTACAGTCCTACAGTAATTCGCGCTTATCAAAAGCACCATCAGAGACACGTAAAATAATTGCGGCATTGAGCACGTCTCTGCGTGATCGCAATATTCGATTGGCCGAGAGGAACACGTTAAGGAGTAAATATGTACAGGCACGATTTGGAGGCACATGGAGGAAGAGATCGATTGCACCCATTCGAACGAGAGCAGCTAGGAACGCAGTCGTAGGCCATGGCAAAAAAAGAGGACTTTACAGGGCAGAACATAACCCCATAAAAAAATCGTCGGCAGTAATGGTCACACACAGCTTATCAAGATGGCTCAAAGTTCCTTTTCCTTCGATACACGTGTTACCGACCCCGTAAGTAACTCAACGGTATTAGTTACCGTAGACAACTAATTCTGCCATACCGACCGGAAAATTACGCACGTATCCATCGGTAAGTAGAGTAACTACATGAAGTTTCAAATTGGAAACAAAAAGCCGGTACACTGAGCCATCCATACGAACTAAATTCATTTGCCAACCGAATACGGTCGATAAATTTTAAGTCAGACACCAAGAACATCGCAAAGCGCCCTAATGACATCGCGTTCGAACTGTCAATCAATTAAGGATGGGGAATGTGGACTAAGTATGAGCACTCTCGAGCTAGCTGGACCCATTTTACGTTCACGCCTTATCTTTCGATCTCATTCATTCTTGCATTTTTTCCCACATTTTCCTCTCTCTCTCTCTCTCTCCCCCTTCCCTGCCCCACTCATTTACTCACTCATTCTCACCACATAAATTCTCACACACAGTCTCTCTCAAGCATTCGAAAGCTCGAAAGGGGTCACGTGTCTATACTTTGAGTGCTCATGCGTGTGTATGTGTGCGATCCGCTCGACGGGATAATTTCCATGAAAGGTATAGATGAGTATATGCGTGGAAATGTAAAGTGTACGTGGTGGGGAGGGAACTCAGAGGTCTCAGGGTGGCCTAAGGACTCTACATCTTTTGTGTGCAGATTATGTTAGGTGTGCACCGATACAAGCGCGCGCCAAGATAACCAAGAGGTTGGCTTTTTTTGTCTATTTTATGCTTTTTTGCTCGCCACCGCAACACGATCTACATGTTCTGGATGTCATGCAGGGTTGCCTCCATCTCCTCCTGGAGCAATTTGTTTTTCTCTCTCTCGGCGACGAGGTCGTCTGTAAAGATCACGTGTTAAAGGCACTCCACACAGGCAGGCAAACACGCAGCCGCAAACGCATAAGACGGCCAATATATTGCGCGGGGATCAAAATTAAACGGCGGGCCAATGATAGTTAAAGTGGGGGCGGGGGCGGAGGGGGGCAGCAGGTCTAGCGACTGTCGTACGGGAGCTTGCAACGGGATACATTTAAATATCACTTCGGTTAAACATATGACGATTAAAAGTCGCAGACTCTGAGTACAAGGCACGATGCAGATTCGTGTTTAAAATGCTTGAAACTGTCGCGCTTCTTTCCCGTAAATATCTGCGCTCTTGTGACGTTTACAATAATTATTTATATCACGTGCAAAGTGCTTATCAGACGCGAGATGAGTTCCAATGAAAATATACGATGTTCAAGGAGAACAGACTGCGGGAAATTAATAAATTTTTTTTTATCTAAACGATTTGAAAAACAAAATTGACCAAGGGTAAGAAAAATATGTTGAAACGATAATTTTCAAAATTGCATCGTTCGTCGAGTTACTTCGATTCAAAGACCACGATCAGTCTCTGTTGTTGATTAATTCTAATACGCGTATCATAAAATTACGTACCCTCGAGCCTGTCGACCTCCTTCTGCAATTTCTGCACGGATCTCTCGGCGAACTCAGCGCGGGCCTCAGCCTATCGGAAAGTGGAATTAAAAGAAATATATTAATAGTCGTTCGAGTTTTTTTACCAATTCTTGAAAAAAGTTCGACTTAAACGGCTCGCCTTGAAAAAATAAAATTTCTCTTTATCCACCAGTTCGTAGCGACGAAATGAAGAAAATGCTACTGTCAGTAGTAAAATCGACAAGACCTACTGCTGTGATTATATAAGTCGAACCTTTCTCTTTAAAAAAAAAAAAAAAGAAATCCACTCCAAGCACACACGAGAACACGTGAACACAAGGATTAGAAAATAGCAGGCGTCAACAGCGCAACGTGTTAATTCGGAAAAAAAAATTGCAAGCATCGAATCAATCCTATTATCTGTTAACGGCGACCAAGAATAATGGGAAGAAAAAACGAATGACTTGTACCAGTTCGCCAGTCGTCGTACCTGTTTACGAAATGACATTCGATAACTGTGCGAAATCACGCGACGCCCAGTGATTGCTACGCGTATATGAAATTAGAAAGAGTCTCGATATGAAAAAAAAAAATTAAATTCTTCAAAGACAAGTTCCCATATACCACAGTAAAGAAAGAGCAGAATTTGATTTAAGTAATTTCCACGTATCCCTTGGAAAAAAAAATTTTTTTGCATCTCACCTCTTTCAACTGGCTGTCGAGAGTCTTGACCTGGCCCTCAAACGTTTCCTCTCTCTGCGTCGCCTATTTTTTTTCATTTTTGTTTTAGTGACAAGCACAACAAACAACAAAAGAAAAACAATCGTTAGTCCACTTAGTAAAAAAAAATATATGCGTCATGCGACTATGGCTAGGACGTCAATACGGATTCAAGACGTTCAACGAAATTCAGTACACGAAAGCTGCTCGCATTCAATAATTGTCGACTCGTCGAAGGAAAAAATCCTTCGCCGTGTTAATCGTCAACTCTATGTGATGCGACCACTGTCACTTTTAGTGAGGTTAGGTAAACGGCATTGAAAATCGAGACACACTAAGGCCCACTACGCGTAACGTGTGTGTACCTCCTTGAGACGGGTGGTCAGAGTCTTAATTTGATTCTTGTACTCCTCCTCGCGCTGGTTGGCCTAATTAAAATTATCCAAAGATGACGTATCGTTCACGCTAATTAACGAGGAATAACATAGCAAGCGCAGAGCGCTACTTTTTCTTTTTCAACATTGTTTCAATATTTTTTTCCTTCTTTTTTAGCCTATACCGAACCATAGACTTTATAATTATCTATGAGGTATTTTACTTAATTATAGTGAAAGAAAAATAACTAATAAATCAAAGCTCTTCGCTTTACCTTCTCCTCGGAAACCTCGAGGGACTTCAGGTTGTTACCAACGACGCGCAGTTCCTCCTCGAGCTCGACGATCTTGCTGGAAAGTGAAGGAGACGAAGATACTTTATACACGGCGTACAATTTTCAAAGTAACTAACACTATTCGTCGAAATATCGTACCGGGATAACGATCGCGAATCTCAAGGATAAATTTATAATTTTCGTAGTTCGATGGAAAATCGCCTTAAATTATTCTCTTGTCCAATCATAATACGTCCGGTGATCGTTGGCTCGGTACGACATTGAACTTATAAATATTTCGAGGAAAAAAAATTGGACGTCAGAGATACGTAGTCACGTTATTTAACACGAAAAATCATGCAAAGCCCACGTTTTAGTATTTCTTGACCACGTTTTTTCTCTCTTTTTTTTTAACCATAATTTCTCTCGTTCCCCCGTTTCCTCCTTTACTTACCCCTCGGAAAGTTCAGCCTTCTCCTCGGCACGCTCGAGGTCCTGCTCCATCATGACTAGCTTCCTGGCGACCTGCGATCAACCAACAGCCAACGCCACACGTCATGCCAAGCAAAAAAAACAAGAGAGGGGGCGGGGTCGGGGGGGGGGGGCATGTCCATGCAATAAAAATTAACCCATTTGAATCATGAACCTATTTCAGGAAACCAGTCGCAATCGCGCCCTGGTAACAGAAAACAGTAGCGGCGCGCGTAATTATCCGCGCTTGGTGAATCAAAATCAGTCGCAGGGCGCGAAATATTCCGGCGCTTGGATGCAAATGGGTTAACAAAAAAAAAAAATATGACAATTTTTTCAAAAAATGACAAATCAAAGGTAAACGAAGTGGTGGTCCCGTGTACGACGTCATCTCAGCATCGGTCAGCCTCGGCTTGTGACTTTTTCTTTTTTTTATTATGATTTATGAACGTGAAAGGACAGTTAAAATTTTCTCCATTTTTTTTTCTTTTTTTTGAATCGACCTCCGTCGGTTATTGGTCTTTTTGTAAATCTACGTGTAACTTGGCTAGAAACGAGTGTTTAAACCGATTACCCAGGAGATGGATGCAAAAAAAAAGAAAAGTAATTGACATTCACGGTGTTATTGCACAACTAACATGGGGAAGTTAAAAAATAAATAAATATATATATATCCCTAAGAGATATCCAATGGGATTCAACCACAATGCACAATCGCAAACTCGATTCATGTAAACGATGCTTACGACTCTCCGGATTCGGCACGCTCTTCGGCACGTTCGAGGTCGGCCTCAACCATGGCCAATTTACGGGCAACCTGTCGAATTAACGTGACAAGATAGATTTTTATTTTACTCGAATCAGTACGCTCGGACAATCCTGTCCCTCGTGACCGGAAGAGACAGACTTCTGGGAGGACGAATAGAGATTAAAAAAAAATTTTGAGAAAAAAATTTAAAAATTAGTCATTGCGTTTCGCGAATGAAATTACGAAGGCAAGTAAATTCGATCGCGTGTAAATTTCATGAAAATTTCCGATTAAAGATTATCGTATCGAGTTTCATTTTTTTTTTATTTTATATACTCAAATATCCTTCTCCTCCAGTCACGAACGTCACGGCAAAACTTCGTATCCAATATTAAAAGTGCACACTCGGTTGCTGTTAGATACATCTGCACTGCACCAGGCTGCATCCAATATAACCTGATCAATACGATATTGTTTAGACCAAGAGATTAGATTGTACAATTGAACATAAAAATTTGATACCAGGGTAAATTTCACACGCTTAGCAATTAAATTAGGGTTAGGATAATTATACGACGTGTTAGGTTAGGGTCAATGGAAAAACTCCGCGAATTCAAGGGACTATAACGCATCTGTCGACGTGAATTTTCGAAATGACCGGAAAGATGCGTCAGATACTCTCACGAAACCCACCTTGAGGGAGAGTACTCTGAGTACTTGATTGTACTGAGTACCTCGTGTATTTAACGTTGTCAGTGAAAAGATAGCGAATAGAAAAATTTACGGTCAACGTGAACCCAAAGAAGTGTTATGTGCACGAGACTCGAACTAACGTACGAGAAACGTACGAAAACTCTAATACTGAGCCCGATATTTTTAGACTAGAAACAGCGTAGGAGAAACGTACGAAAATTGAAAGACTGAGCCCGGTATTTTTCTTGAGCTTTATGTAGAAAAAAAAAGGTTATACTGTGAAAACTACTCGCCTCGGTTTCTCGCCCGCAGATCGTCGGTCATCGGACCGATGTCGGTAGCGACCTCGAGCGTGAAATGCATCTAAGTCAATTGCTTGCAAAAAAAAATGCCACGAATTCACAGATGCCGCTTTTAAATCCCATTTCGCAGGGGCAATAACAATTATAACAACAATAATAATAATAAAACAGTCAAATAGCTGAAAATCGGATAGCGAAATAACAGCGATAAACATTTCACAGCAAAACACCGTCTTCGCACTGTAATTACGAATTTCTTCGATTTTACTTCGAACTCCATTTTTGTTTTACCTGTCTCTCTCTCTCTCTTAGAACAATTTCGTCGTCGAAGCGCACACAACAGCAACAATAGCGATAACAGTACAAGTCCGGATCTCGCGAGATCGTCCCGGGACACACGAGTCGATCCACGTAAGTTGGGAAATTTCGGATAAGTAAAGAAAAAATAGTTAAAAAAACCTTTGAGTTAATGATAATAAACCATAAAAGCAAGATTTTACGCGGAAGTCTAAAACCTGTGTAGAAATTAACCGTAATGAGGAAGGCGTCGTCATTTACTTAAAAAAAAAAAATAAGACAGGACCCCCGTGCCTGTCTTCGCACACATCCCGACGATCACCAGATAGCACCACTTCATACCTTCATTTTTTTTCCTTTAAACTTTCTTTTTAAATGCTCGTATTTTCCATACCGAGCAATTCCATCGCAGCATCGTTCTTGATTCTTCAACGATTTTCGTTGTTAACGCACATCGACACTGCATTACTGACGCACGGTAAGCGAATAAAAACAAAGCACTATCACGAATGGAGTCACGGGAATGAGAAAAAAAACACGCCAGATTGTGTCACGCGTATCAAGATCAGTCGGAGGCATTGGAGTGCGTGAGTCACATCCGCCTTCCAAGTTTCGCGAATTTTTAACGGCGATACACGAGATTGAAAGATACCAAAAAAAAGAAAAAGAAGAAAAAAGAAATTCAATCGTACGAACGTACGCACGCACGTTCGTCGGTCACAACGAGCACGCAGGCGAGTTATAGGTTAGGCACTTTTCTCTATCGACTAGGAACCATCATCACTGCAGCCACTTTGGATTGGTGCGGGTTCGCAAACCTCATCGTATTTCTTGTCGGCTTCTTCGGCGAGGAATCTGGCCTCCTTCAGCTGATTCTCAAGGGCGTCCATGCGCTCCTCGTCGGCCAAGCTGCGGTTCTCGAGAACCTTGCGGGCGCTTTTGCATGACGAACGAAAATACAAATTAATAAAGTAATGAAAAGAAGTACAGGTTATACGATATAAATTGGGCAGGGGTGAGCAGCGATGTCGCGGGGGAAGTGACGCGTGGCGCCATCCGTGGCTGTAGACAGCAACCTGTTAAACACTGGAAACCCTAAGCCTGTAAAGAACGTCGGTAAGTGCCCGATTAATAGCCAAGGGCAACGTATTTATCGACGGAGCAACGAAATCGGAGCCAAATATATCAAAAACTTTCCATTCGTCGTGAAATCGCGACCCTTGACTATCTGACTCGGTTACGCGTTAAAGGTGCGTTCGCAATCGAACGACGACCCACCTCCTCGTACTTCTTGTCCGCCTCTTCGGCGATCAGCTTAGCCTGCGCCAGCTGCTCCTCCAGTAAGGATACCCGGTCGTCCTCCATGTTGGTTCGGTTTTCAAGAGCCTTGCGTATCCTATTGATTAGTTGGATAAGGTTTTTTCGTTTTTGAAATTTTTTTTTTTTACGTACATCGTGTTCAACCCGTACGCGAGCGAAGTATATTACTCAAATTTGACAATCAATAATTTTTGCTAAAAAATTATTACCTCAAAAAAAATAACCCTTCGTAACGTTCACCGATCTAAATCAACAGGCCCCCGCTAATTCCGAATCTCGAACCCAAAAGCTTCAATATCAAAAGACATCAGCGAGAAAGTCATGAACCGCGCGAAGGTTAGGTCCCAGGACCGTACCTAGTGGGGCCCCCGACCAATTACTCCTCTTTACCACGACGAGACATGACATCACGGATGAGATCACCGCGACTCAGCGAGCAAGGCAAAATCAGCTAACGTAAACTCGATTAGGCTAAGTTTCACTCGGTCATTAAGACAGACCCCGATCCGCGTGAAACGTAAAATTTTTATATCGTTAAGGCTCATATACATAAAAAAAATTTACCGCGCAGATCTTTAGGGTGACACTGAAAAAGGAATGCACCGGATATGCAGTTGCAATGGACGCCATGAAATAAATGAATAAATAAACGACATCCTGGCCACGAGCATAACCTCGCATACAAATACTTATCCAAATTCGAATTATATTTTTGAATTTCATATTCGTTCCAGGAATCTACTCGTCGCGAAACCGAAATTCGACGGACACCATTAAAGACGAAACGCGTTCTCAGTGCGGGAATTTAAAAAAAAATCTTTCCTTACATTTTATTTTTCCCTATTTTCACATCACACGTGTTAAAACTTACACGTACGCTCGAGGAACAAACAGATGTCATGTGTCAATTTCATGTGTCAAGTGAATTTCTCGTTACACGACAAATCACAGCGAAAAAATTTAAAGTAATTTTTTTTCTTTTGTTATCAAATTTACGGCAAAGTGCAGTTTCTGAAATTTCGCAATGTATTCGCGACGAAGTCAAATTTTTGGCATAATCAATTTTTAGTGCGCCCAATGGCAAAAGAAAACTCCGTCCGCACGTGAGCATCACCCGGGTGGTATAATGGTACCGTATCGGGTGATGTATAATGCAAAATTGTAAAATGTCTATTTCCCGTGAAATCATCGGTTTGTTCATCGTGATAACGACACGAAGGAAATGGTTCTTGTATGCGAAATGTTCGATAGCAGAACAAATTACGACGATAGATTGCAAAAAAGTAATCAGACAAAATGAAAAAGAATTTATTTTTAAAAAATGACAGCATCAGTGCAAAGACACGCGTAATAAGTCTGTATGCGTTGAACAAATTCTTTCATCTGCCCGGTATGCAAGAACCATTTTCTCAGTAAAAAAAAAATGCATTGTGTATCCTAACGTATAATAGTTTGAATTGACACAGTGGGGAAAATGGAGAAGGAAGAAAATGACGAAAATCAAAAACGCGAATCTTGGAATAAAATGAATATGCACAGATGTCCCTGTGCAAAAAAAAAACATTAAATTTTCGTCATTTTCATCCGCAAAAATTTTCCTCCAAGTAATCGGTTTCAATCGACTCGTAAGGATCGAGATATTTTCCAAAATTAAAATACCCCGCTCATTGATAAATTTAATCGATCGATATGACGATTACGACGAAATGTTTCCGTGCGTTGATTTAAGAAAAACGAGACTGAGCGTTTTGGATATGGGAAAAAAAATTTTTAATCTACAAAGTTTAAAAAAAAAACAAATAGAAACTTAGTATTTTCTTTTTCGATTTCTAGCCTTATGACGTTGGACAAGGTGAGTATTGATATTTTGTTTGATTAAGCAATGCGTTATCAATACTCCGATCAAGATTAACCCAAGATACACCATAATCTAAATAACAGTTTCAGCAAGCATTACCGTCCACACGCATATTCCAAAGAAAATCCAAAATAATTTTGACTGACTTCGGTGGAAAATATCTCGATGCTATTTACGACCGACGTAAATACGTGACACTGACAGTGACGTAATTTCCAAAATTCTCAGAACGTCAACAAACTCAAAAGACCGATAGCGTAAAAATCCATAGAAAATAAAGTCTTTCCAATGAAGACCGAAGAAGCCAATTACCTACGATCAAGTCTAATCGCTATCGATATCAGTATTATGACGTCATCATGAAATACGACAATGAAAATAATGACGCACAAAAAAAAAGTTAACAATCAACTAATCGAAAGATACGAATCAAATACATTTCTATTCATCGAGTACCAGCAATGCCTTTTAAAAAGCCTTAAAATTCCCCCACCCCCGCCCACCCCCCCAATTTCATAAAATACAGAAACTAGTGTATCTATCCGCTCTATTTCAGTCATATCGTGTCACGTATTTATCCACGTAATCATACGTATACATACATATATATGTATATATACAAATATGACACATACCGTTCGCTCTCATCGGCGGCCTGGGAAGCCTCAGCCAATTTGGCAGTGGCGGTGGCGAGACGTTCCTCGGATCTCTCGAGATCCTCCTCCAACAATTGGATACGACGATTGAGAGCAGCAACCTCAGACTCGGCCTGAAATCCAGGAAAAGAAAAAGATCACAATTAACGAATCAATCAAATTAATAACGAGCAGATCGTGAAACCGAATATTTATCCGCGATCGATTAATCCGCTCGATTAATCTTTTCGCGTAGCCACGTAAGCATATACAAATACGGGTATCGCAGATTGCAAGCGACTCAAAGTTAAATTTATCGAATCCACTCCCCCCACCCCCTCACCCTGCCTAATATAAAAAAAAGGTTAAACATATACCGTAATAATGAAAATAAAATAATTCCAGCGGCGCGTTCAGAATGAAGAGGTTCCGGATATCCGGGATACCGTAGTTAAATACCCATAGGAACGCATTTGTACTTGTAGTAAAACGTATGGCGCACACGTGGGAATTTCAAAATAAATGTAAAACTCATCGTATACCAATTCCGATCAATTCACCGCGTGTCACTAGCGAGTCAGGCTGATCGACTTTTTTTCCCCCCGTTATTTTTACTACTCAATAGATTTCCCTACGTTACGATTTCAATTGTTGACGATATATGCTGTAATAAGGTTACGTGCGTTCCACATTGACGACCGTGTACAAGGGACCGAATGCTGCACCCTGTGTACCATTTTCATCGGAAATAATACCGCACCAACTGTTCCGTAACGCGTGCATGCCCGTCGCGATTAGGGTCAATTTACTCCTGTATTTAATCAAACTTCCCGCGCGGATGCGCTGGCTGCACCTGCAATCACGAAGGATGGTCACGCTAATTTTTTTTTCATCCTTGACGTGCTTAACCCTTTCTTTTTTTTTAATTACCGTTGAAAAGTCAGAGACGCTCGCGACTATTTTTGCTGGAGTTATAACATTTTTAAATACTCCCTTGTAATGCAATTGCGTATGCATGGCGAGGATTCCTATGCGCAATGAGATGTCAGGGACAATGCGGGGTGTTGAGAAAAAAAATTAAAAAATTTACGGAATCGCAACAATAGTGGTATAACTGTATATTGTAGTACGTAAGACGAGCTAAGGTTTAATGGCGAAGTAAAAGGATTTAACAGTTTGAGGTTTTGAGGTTAAGTGGCTGGCTTTGTCGCTGCAAACGATGACAATTGTCCTGGAATAAAAGACGCGAGTCTCCTGTTGGATGCACTTGTTGTTCATAATAAATCTCAATGCTCAAGAAGATGGAGCGAGGAGGGTAGAGTGAAAAAAGAAAGATCTGTAAAGCTTCGAGAATACTGAACGATACCCTGTATTAATACAAGATCATCGTTCAATCGTTAGACGCTGGCTAAGTTCACCTTCAGATAAAATGCAAAACTTTGCAGACCTTGTCCCGATATCAGATTTAAGAGGAACGCCGAGACTTCCGCAGGGTCTAACGTCATCCGGGTATATATATATATATATATATATATACATGGCTCCGCCACATATGTAGATACTTGGTATGTACTATAATAAAGAAGTCTCGAGTTTAGTCAGCTTGGGGATATTATGCCGAGTGTTCATGTACAAAGTGGGCGACGAGAGACGCCTTGGGTACTTATCGCTACGAATGTAACGACAGAATTAATCGGGATAAGCATTGAGGAATTTTTGTTATAGAAAAATATTTTATTTCATCTCTTATGGTAGCAGTTGGTAATAACAATAATGGGGAATTGAAGATAACGAGTAGAAAGAAAATGGGAAGTTGTACGTTATTGCCGTTGGTCTGGAGGTAGAATGAAATCCGGTTGAACTGAGTGTAGGGAATTTTTTTTCATTTTCAAAATACCTCGGTCGAACGCGAAGTCCTTTCGATTGCGTAACGATAGAGGTCAAGGATCTTTGAAAGGAACCATGCCAGGAGCGAGGGAAGAAAAACGGATTGTTCGATTCAAAAGTTGTTAATTTTTTTATACCATCTCTATGCACTTTCAGTTACCGTTACGAACGACCGTAACGGTTAAGCTTGATGCTCGAGAAAAATTCCTTTGCCGCTGTGTTCATCGATTCCGCGAACGGTCTGTTATTGTGCTGGGGATTAAAATGGCGTTGGACGAAAAACACTAGGGACATTTTGTTATCAGTAAAGTCTTGAGTTCGGGAGATTAGGTACCTAACGGATAATCTTGATCGGATAATTTCCGTACACCTTGTAGATACGTAACGTTACGAAAATGAACGTTCTCGTGGTTTGTCGAAATTCAAATAATTCTCGAAAACCTTCTCAGTACGTTCAGTCTGTTGGCATAAAATGTGAAAATAAAAACAGAGCCGCGCCCTGGTACTTCGTACTCGTAATTAACCCGTTCCTAAAGAAACCCCATAAAATCCCCTAGCCAACTGAAAACTACCAGCGAGTAAAACGAATACAAAGTCAATTCGCGCTAACTTCAATCCCACGTCACCGGGTAATAATAATCCAATCAAAAAAAAATATTCGAGTGTCTTCCGTTACAATAAGAAAGAAAAGTCAAGAAAATAGTTGTCATCGGATGACGTCAGCCGTAAAAAATGTTAATAACTCATGCTCCCCGTGTCTCAAGATTCGGAATAAATTGCCCCACGCAGAAGCCGCCCCTGCGACGCTCAACCTTGAAAAGTTCGGAGCCCACGAAAATAAAAGCATAAAGAAAAATCGGATATTAACACAGACGTACGTAATTTATTAACGCTAGGTACACGAAATGCCCCTCCCAACATATATATACTGCGATATAAGTGTGTATAGTCAATGAGAAAAGTAGACGCCGGGTTCCAAAAGGTAAAGGCTGACACGCACGATCGATGATGGTCGGCAGGCGAGCGACGCGGCAGCAACGAGGAGTAGTAAACGCCGGTCGTGTAAAATGGCGATCGAGGAACGAAGCGGTAAAGGGAGTTAGGATTGAAGGTACGAAGAGGAAAAGAGAGAGAAATAAAAAGAAACCTTCCACAGGCAAGGTAGATCGCTAAGGGGCCATGTTGGAGGATCCCGACATTCCCAAGATTCATAGGGAACGTGAAACCCTAGGGCTAGAGCGCGCACGTACACCCACTACAGCAGAGTATATATCCCGATCGTGTATACGAGTAACAAAACTCACTTCCTCCCGACGCATCACCTCCACCTGCAATCTCTTATGATACTCCTCGCATTCATCCTTATATTTCTCCATCTCTTCCTTCGTCTGACGCATCTTCTTCTTGAGCACATCCAAAAGGGTGACCTGCACTTGGGTCGACATTTTTCTTCTCTTAACTGATATTTAACACGCGATTTCACTGTCCCACGACTTGTCCTATCAGTACGTCGAACGATCGCTGACACACCGATCGTCCTCACCGACTTTTAAGTCCTTCGAGCAATTAACTAACGTGCCAGCACGCCACGAAAAATTCGTATACGCAAGGTGGTCGGCCTTCCGGTATATACTAGCTGCGAACTGTCGCGCACGATCGACTGGTTTCGTTGCTGCTCGTATACGTCAAGATGGCTGCCGAGTTGTACGACTGCGCATGCGCGCTGGAACTTAGAAAAGTAGAGCCTAACGCGCCTTTTCACCAGAAACGTTCCGTTCATTACGATTTCATCGAGTAACGACAAAAGCTCTTAGACTTCGTTACGTTCCATTGCCTTCAAAATATCCTAAACTTTTGAAATTTTTCTATCGATTCAAACTCCAATTTACCGATAAACCGTGAATTCATTAAAATTCGGCATGTTCGCCAGACGGATTCCTACGCGCTGAGAGGCGTGCTGCGTCGCGAAACCCCGGAAATACCGCGCCCGCGATGTGTCGTACGTATGATCATGATTTTTGAATGATAAAAATGATACTACCAAATTATCTCAGTATTTAATAACAGATTTAACTGCGAACTATCACTTATCTAATGATATTGTGATTACATGCGGTAGTGTATACGATTCCTCGGCGTTATATAGTAAGTACGGCTTCTGGGCAAACGTATTGTCGATACGGTAGAGACCTACGTGATCGGACCCCGTCGATTACATGTCCCACGATTTTAAAAATCCTTTTTTTTCCAGTTTCCATTAAGTTCACGTTAACCGCACCCAATGGGCCCTTCGCTACAATCCATTGTTGGTCATTGTTCGTAAATCGGAAGTCGCTGCCGATGTTTAAGTAAATCTTATTGTCACTAGATACCCATTGTGTGTGTATATTCCATATACCTATTCTATATCCCGCCAACTATTAATGTATATATTCTACAGGTATATATCGATATTGCGTAACCGGCACGTCGCTATATTTGACATGTAAAGTGGATAACACGTACACACAGTGTCTTTACTGTATTCTGTTCTAGAGGATGTAATGTAAGTACAGTCATGTATAATAAGCGAGCCGGTCTAACGTGTCAAAGTAACTTGAAATTTTTTTCTACACGACACAGCTACAAATGTACACGTGTACATAAGCAAATATGTATGTGTCAGCAAGATAAATAAGGCGAGGCAAGAGAGCTCGTTGACTTTGTCAAATCATCCCGATAATATAATCTTTTCTATGGATGAATCGATGATTCTAATTAGATCACCAGATGAATGATCGTGTTCGATTTTTTCTTTACAGCAATTTGTAATATCTACTGTCAAGTGCGGATAAAACGTATAAATTAAAATAGAGAAAATATTGTGAAAACGTTTAAAAATTATTGCAATCTTGTTACGTGCTTTGAATAACAATTCATGCAGATTTTTAGAGGCGAAAGGGAAAAAAATATAATATCGCAACTAAACAATCGGATGATCGTGAACCGTGATGACTAAGAATTGCGACCTCGCGGGTCGATCATGAGTTTACCATAGATGGTCATACGGTGGATTATTGTTGACTTTCTCCATGACGTTTAAACGTCGCGACGCAATGTCTCTCTCGGAAATGAGACGTCGCTTCGTTAAACGTTGAGTTAGGTCAAGTAGTTCGAAGTAGGCTATTGGATCTTGGCCAAGATCAGTAATTGGCAGATGGACTCCATTCAGAATGTTTCGAATTTACGAAAAATCGCTGAAAACAAGTGAATAAGAACAACGGTGAGGAACGTTCAAAAATTCCAAAGCGACCAGGTGATTCCTGACTAGAATTCTAATATAACCTAGAAATATCATGTCACGTGCAATACGTTCAATTAATATTTTACTTCGAGTGTTTACTTAAGGTTAACATAACCTCCGTATATAAATTGTCGATAAAGCAATTTCTCAAGCTTGAGACAATAAGGTTATATCCATTTTTATTTGTCCAGACCAGTTCAAAAATCAAGTAGGCTTGTGAGTTCGTTGAAAGTTCAAGTTTGTACAATGCGTCAGGAAAAAAGGAAAACGGAAGACGTGACGTAACGCAATGCAGTGCGAGTGACCTCAGGAGGAAATAAAATAAAAACTAAATAATGATTTAACGACTGCGAAGGTTATAAAAGTCCCGTTCCTGATCCGCAGTCCCGACGACGCGACTAGCCGATCCAATTGAGTTGAAGGCGATGCTCTGAATTCCGTGCAACGTGGGTGTGTGAGCTTCTAGTGCGCGTATTTTCGGACAGATGGCGATACCTACGGAAATACCAGAAAGGACGGGAGGCAGACCGGTAGGGATAAGTGGGAATAGGGGTTAGGAAGGCAAACGGGGAAAGAGGACGCGGAGGGGGAAAAGAGAGAGAAGAGAAAGAGAAAAACGAAATGGGAAGGAATGTAAATTCTCCGAGACGCAAAGGCTTCGTTCTGGTTGCAACTTACGCAATAAGTAAAACGAATGCAAAATGGGCAACGACAAATTCGTCATTGCAATGTACTGTATTTTTATAAACACCGTAGAAGTACGGGTTATAAGTGCAGCTACTGGGCACTTGTACATTTGTTACGTGTAGCAAGAATACTTCAAAAGAAATTTGGTACTCCGCGGTGTTGCCAGGCAGAAAATCCGATTAAGTTTAAAGATGGAACCGTGGAGCTTGGGCAAATTTCGCAAGGCGAAACTCGTACATTGCTGGCAGTTCTTACGCAATTCAGAAAGCGGGTGCGATTCGCACGATCGTTTATAGCGACGTGTATTATTTTTAGAATCGCGTTGGTGTCGTTCGCAAAAAAAGGAAAACATCTGACACACTGCTGGGGCCAATGGAGCGTAAAAAAAAGCATATTGATAAGTATCCACCGTGATTAATGCAGACGATATATCTTCTGCATCAATTTATTGGAAAATCGGCAAGAAACCGGATCTTGCCGATAACTCTAGATTAAACCGTTATACAGACGCGTTGCTGTGTCCTAAGGAAATTCCATGGCAATTGCCAGTACCGTAAGCATACACGCATCTCGCCAGAGTTCAAAAGCACAATGGCAAAGGTATGTGTCAAAATACAAGAATGTGTAGCCCCCAGCGTGTCGCCGCTGTGTGGGCGTGACAAAGCAGTCACAGCAAAGACGATTGGTGAGCCTCCGCGTAGTTAGAGCAATGACTAGGGTAAATTAAAGAGAGAGAGAGAGAGAGAGAGGGTAAAATGGGTGGCGCAATCGAGAGTGGGAGACGCAGAAGTACCAAAGTGGAGGTAGTAAGGTCGAGGAAGGACGAGTACAGCCGAAGTTTATCTTCAGTCTAACCTCTCATAATAATAATACTGACCCGCTTCAGCTGATTGCCCATGATATTCTGTAGTTCGTTTCGTATGAGGCTGAACTTCATCATGGTGTCGCTGGAGAAGATCGAGCTGCCAAATGCAAGGCCAGGATAATCGGCACACCTTTTACGACGACGTGCCTCACGCTCGGCCTGTACCTCGGTACGTTCACTTGGACATCTCATTTTGGCAAGTTCGGCGAGTTCAGGATCCTCTTCGATGACCTGACCCTCATCGTCGGAATTGCCATCGCCGCGAGCCCTCGCGACCGCGTGCTCAGGCTCGCTGCTATCGTCGTAATCCTGACCTTTTGCGATAGGACTGTCAGTGATGACGACAGGATCACGTAACTTATCGGATAGTCTAGTTCGTTGGGAATGGACAACCTCGTCCTGGCCACACTGCGCGGGCCTTTGGACGTTACTCCGATCGTATTTCGATGTGCTGCTGACATCCCCAGGATACAATGAGGTATCATGTTTTTGTTTTGCTGATAATGGTGGTGATGTGGTGGTGGTCTGACCTAGTAAGTTCACGATCGGAGTATCAATGTCATCCTTCGACGGGGAGGTATCCGTCGAGGATGATTCTGGTGCCAGGGCGCCTCCTGCAGGGCCACACTGCGCGGGTCCTCTGCTGGAGGCGTCGAGACGTCGACGTGTGGCGTGACGCGGGTGATGCTGGTGCCCGCGACGCCTCGCCGTCGACGCCGTCGACTGCTCCATCCTCCTTCGAATGGTATTTATTTCCCAATCCTTGAGACTCTCTCGAGGTTATGTTGACTGTCCCAGGCACCCGGTGCACCACCGCTCATCTACTCTACCAGCACGCTGCCTTACTACCACCACACCAGACACTCCGCCATCTTGGCTGTCACTGCTCCACGCTTCCTGTCGGCGACCGCGCGACACACTACACGAACGAACGTTCCGTCGAACCGACGGGGACGCCAGCACACGCGCCCGATCGCCACGAGTGCCCTGACCTCTAACGGCTGTACTCTGTTCTCCGCAGATACGCGAGTGACCTGACATCTATCGAGGTACTGAGCTACTGCGTCGTGTGTATCTGGGGTATTCGAATTCGAAAGCGATTAAAATGCTTTCTATTTGATTTTATTGGTACTTGATTACTGTACTCTTGAGTCAGGGTGATAAATATATGTGTATGATGATCGTATAGCTACGTGTCGGCCATCTGTTGGGACAATCATGCGGTAATTGGTCATGGGTTTAGGTCTGTGATAAATTTAGCATTGGTAAACAGTCTCGAGAGTTCGCCTTTAGATGTCATTCACTGTCGGTAATGTCGTTCTAGGATTCCAGGGACACGAAATAGAGGCGCTCTTTCTCGCGCAAATTTCAAATTTTAAGACTATGAAGGGTTTTTGAAATGTCATTATAATCCTATCTCTTTCTCTCTCTCTCTCTCTCTCTCTCTCTCTCTCTCTCTCTCTCTCTTTCTCTCTCTCTCTCTCCGTTGCTAATTGGCGTAGAGACGTCTAGACGATTCTTTTTGATTAATTCATAAATATACTTTTTTAAATTTTTACTTACATTCTGCAGAGCCTTGTCCTTCTCCTCGAGCTTGGCGTTAACTTGCATCAGAGCCTCTTGGGTCTGATCGAGCTCGTTCTCAATGGTCTGGATCTTCTTCTGGAGCGCACGGGCCTCCTCCTCGGCCTAATTTCAATGAAAACGATCATCGTTTTAATGAATAATTTTATCTTAAAGGACATCAGAGTTCATCAGGTATTTCTTTTTGCATGTCATCCAATATACCTTTTCGGCACGCGCGTTGGCATCGCGAGCCTGCTGTTCGCAGAGAAGGGCGCGATCCATCGCGTTATCCTTCTCCAGCTTCATTCCCTGCATCTTCTTCTTGATCGCGTCCATTTTTGCAGAGTTTTTTTCACTTGCACTCTAGCGGGAAGAATCTACAACAGCAATACAATAATATCAATTACCGCTCTGACAACGTCTGCTATCAAATTATTCGACGAGTAGACTTTTTTGGTGATTAGAGGAATTTTTTGGTTTCCAGAATCTCAAAGATATGCTAATTTTTATCTAATGACTTACTATGCTAAAATTATGTAGTGGAACCACCACACCCCACTCACCCTATATCCTATTTCATTTACTACACAAATCACATTTTAATGTAAATCTTATTGCATATAACTCAATGAATGAATTAAAATATTTATCTAAGTAGAATATCATTGCAATAGAAAATATGTACATTTATCATCCATGACACATGACTCAATTTTCGACTGATATTTCTATGACTCGTCTAATTCTCTTTGTCATACTTTTCACCTTTTTTTATGCTGACTATTGGCAAAGACGCCTTCGAGTTCTTAAATAATTATTAATCTAGCTGATCAGATAGTTCAGAATTTACGCCGAAACAAGCTTTAATTACCAAATCTAATTAGAAACGGAGCTTGACCTGCTTCCTTGAAACAATTTCCTGTAGTATTTTAATCTGTATCTTCCATGGAAATTACCATGGATAAGAGCTACTATTGTATTAAGTATTCGGAAAGTTAGTTTTATATTGACGTACAAGCTTCACAACGAAGTAAAATTCTGGCTGTCAACGACCTTCCAACGTCTTTTAGATCTATTGCAGCATTAATGCGTAATATGAAAATCAGTGCAAGACTTCCTAAGAAAGTTCGAGCAAAACTCAACCAAGTTTTCAGTTTGGGAGTCAAGAGCGTTCGTGCATTGGTATATAATTAGCGAATGACGAGGGAACCTATTTTTGGAGGGAGCTCTTGGCTTGAAAGAAAATCCGGGCTCGGAAGTCTCTTAGGGAAGAGGAAGAACTATCAAGAAAAATTTTTCACTCTTACAGATAATAAAAAAAATATTCAATTATGAATTGCATGACTAATTTCTACATACATTTCACTCGAAAGTACATGATTTTAACGTATACGTAGTACGTACGTACGTACGTACGTAACCTATACGTTGTACGCAGTTTTTAACGAGCAACAATAAACCATCTTCTAATCTTTTCGAATCAATTCAAATACTAATCTATATATTGTCTTCTGTAAGTAAATCAGTGCTTCATTAGGTGAGACATTTATGTTATGCGGAAATATGAAGATGCGCGCGCACCCGTACGCGCATGCGCATGAAGCATAACCATCTTGAATGAACAGGGTGGTTTAAAATGGCGGTATGAAAACAAAAAAACCGACAAATACGGAAACGCGTATTTTCCGTTTTTCGTAAAAGAAGCAACGACCAACCGTCGCAATAAGAGGCGAGTTTTTTCGTCCGGCTGAAATGCGATGAGAGGGTTATTTTTGTAACTAGTGCTGCCACTAGGGGCGTGGCACTCGGTTATGACAGTGCAGGGGCCAGGAGGGTGAGGGCGCGCAGTGGGGCGAATACCTAGATCAGTTCGCAAGGAGAGGGGCAAAATTACAAACTCGGAAGAGGCTTCGGGCCTTTTCGGGTTACGTTCGTAACGGACGTCGACGACGTCTCGACGAAACGCGGTGTCACGTTACCTATCGCCAAATTATATGAACTATTTTTTCACTTACAAGGTCGAAATTCCGTTGTCACGGAAGAATCCATTGAATGAATAATATTTAATAAAGCGTGCGAAAAAATTTTGATTTTTCAAAATAGAATTTTTGATTTTTCGGTTGCTCGTGAAGTATGTATATACCAGTGCATGGCGTATGTCTATTTTTTTTAAATTTATCTGTATCATTCTCATAGTACGATGCTATGTCAACATTTAGTAGACAGTTATGCTTGACGTTGCAAAATGCCGGACTTACGATAATCATTCTTTTGTTTGATAATATTGTCGACTCGAAGAAACTACTGAATTTTTGCTTGCGATGCAACTCGTAATACGATACGAGTTTTTATTATTACTTTTTCTTTCATACACAAAGCAGTTAACTTTATTTATTTTATACTGGCCCTCTTGCGTCAACTATGTCAAGTATTTTCCGTTGGAATTCTTTTTGAAAGACCGTTGCGTTTGCGGTACGTTTTAGTAGAATGAAAGAAGGTATTATAATATTGGTCAAAATAAGAATAGGGAGCCAATGTTTTTCATTGATAAAATCAAAATTTCGTCGGTCAATGCATGTGGACCTTTAAAGGACACGCTGTGATATTTATAGTGTATTATGTTACGGCTGCTACCGGCACATTTTGCGGCGTTGCCATTTACTCCAATTTTGAAATCACCTTCTGCCCTACGTGGAATTATCTTACAATTTTTCTCTGAATCTATCTCGCTATTCATGCTCGGACTATATTTTGAAATCTAACATGCAACGGGTTGAACAAAATTTATAGATCGAGTTAGACGTGGATCGAAAACATATCTTTTATACAAGAAATAAAAATGAAAAAATGTAGTCTTACAAAAATCGCTTTGCGATGCTTATACGATTGAAAATAAAATTGTTAATCTTGTAAAATAGTTTAAAATCTTAAAAAAGTGTGAAAAAAGCTCTTAAACAAAAAATATTGAATAAAAAGACACCGTGCAACGACCGAGGGTATTAAAATCACCAGAAACAAATCTTACCGTAACAAAATTACGAATAGGGGGTACCACTAGGTATGAATATTAGAAATGAATAAAAAATTGAGATCAGATATACTCACGTATGGCACGGAAGGTTCGTCGAGTGACGTGTGCGTTTAAGTTGCGAGTCAAGTAGCGACTGGCGTTTCAGGATCTCGCTGAGATCTCCCTCCTTTCTTACTTGCTTATTTCCATCGAAAAATACCTAGGCAGACCTCCACCACTGCCGGAGTACCACTACCACCACCATATTCGTTGTAGCCACAATCACCACCACCACCACCACCACCGCCGACGTTAGCCGCTGTCGTGACAAAATATATCCACTTGGTAGTAGCCAGCGTTACCAGCTAATACAATATATCCTTTTGCACGATTTTTGGTCTGCACGCGTACACCCGAGATAATTTGCCATGGCGTAATTTTTAAACTCCAATCTCAGAGCAAGGTCGCCGTTCCTTTTGTTTCGAATTGCATTTTTCAGTATCGCATTCTCTTTCTCTTCGTTTTGACATGTACCTATAGATCGTTGGATTTTTCAGTTTTTCTTTTAAGTGGATGTGGCCATGGCGTGCAGACCCTGAACCATAAGGGTCATCGTCTTGTAAGGGTACCTTACGATAGATAGCGACATTACCGACTGTAGGTAACGCAGATCATATACTACTCTAAGAATCTCGGAAGGATTTTATGCCGTATTTGGCTGAACCGTTTATACGTGTCAGGGCCAATAGCTGGACGATTGGCATGGCGCGAGAGCAACAGGCTGCATTTATCTTTTCGTACGTTACTCGTTCCCTTTCTTTCTCTTGCCATGTTTTTCTTTTTATTTTGTAAGGACGGTCGCCGGTCCTAACGTAGCTTCATATTTCGAGACTCTTCACGCGCGAAATACTTTCGGGACTCGATTGCAATACCAATGACGGCGCCATTTCTCTGAGATGAGTAACGCGTCTGGAACGTGGAACGAAATACTTCTGAAAAGATTTCTGATGACATTACAGCTGGTATGTATGTTTTTCAAGATACGACGTGACGCATCGGGGTAGACACTTGTGATTCTTCAATGAGTTTATAACTTAGAACTCTGTGACTATCGATTGGATATACTTACTATTAAAGGTTATGTATTCGAATTCGAGATCGCTGCGTTTATATTCACTTTCATTTTCGTTGACTCAGTAGCGCATGTCAAAATAATTAATTGTTTGAAATGCTGGCATTTAATCGTGATACTAATTGCGAGTAATTATTTCGCTGAGTGTCATTGAGGTACGATTCATTTTTGCATTGAATTAATGATTGTCAATTAATAATTCGTACAAAGTAATAATTTCTGACCTATAAATCTCCTGGTTTCTTTTTTTTAATGATCTTGAGCTTATTAATGTCCTGTTTTATCGGCGGATGGTCAAGTCGATTAATCAAATTATTCAAAAAGTAACGATATGCTTCTCAGGATCAGAATCTAACTGATTTGTATTAATGTTTGATTTTTCTTAGTGTGTACCAGCGATTACCACATTGTGTATAGAGACGCCAAGCGTCGGAGCAAAGACGCTGCCTCCATCAAATTCTATACCCATACTACGCCGGCAATTCGGAACCTTATAAGGAAAACTGGGTAAGTGTCTTCCGGCTATAGCCTTGACTTATATTCCGTCGTTTTCCTTTTTAGCTTAATTCGAAACACGTCATTACGTGGCGAAGGATATTCTAAATAAATTATTAACCCATTGCTTTTTGAGGAAACGGTAATTTCATTGTTAGAGCTACAAGTGATTGCAGTCTTTTTTTTTCTGTTAAACCGTGTCAGCCAATTTAGGCCAAATAGTTTTATATAAAATTCTCTCGAATTTTGAATTGACGTACATACGTAATATCGCATATTAAACAATACTGTATAATTTGTTTATATAATTGGATTCAGATAATGACTCTATACCATCGAAAATGGCGCCGATGTACTCAAGGACGTTAGTCGCTGCCCTACTTCCACTTACGAGACGAGTTCCTTTGCCAGTCGTTGAGTCATCTTCATGTTTCCCGCTTACGTGAGAATCGACAGATTTTTTTTCTGAAATTGCTTATTCCATAAAAATAAAGGAATGGCCATGTGAGAATGCAAATTTGAGGAAAAATCATTATGGCCATATACACGTATGTCGATAACATCGGTGGTATTTCTTATCGTTTCGCGGGGTCTTGAGTTATGCATTCCACAATATTTGTACAGATATTGCAATGTTTTTATGAAACGTCGAGTAAGAGAGAAAGGTATGTGCTTTCCCCAGGCCGACGACTCTCACTTTTTTATTTTTCTTCACGTAAAAAAGAATTTATCCAAACACATAACATTATTGAAGCTGATCGTATAACGTAAATGAGAAAAAAAGAGAAAACAATAAATGACACGTTTTGCAGTGACTTTGAACTTGAATTCTTAATAATTTTGCTATTAAAAAAAAATTTTTTCTTGTCTTCATTCCTGCCTTGGCCGCTTTTACATCAACTGAGGCTTCTCACATTTGAGTAAATAGGAACGAAAGAGAGAACAGTAAACACCAGATACCTGCTATATATATGCGGATATATGTATATTTACGTTTACGTTTACGAATATACATTCATGTTGACTTATTCTGAGTTATAGGAAGTTATGTAAACTGGGTGAAAGCTTCCTGTGATACGATTTAAATAGATACCATTGCTGTATTCAAATGATCTATTAAAAAGATATTGAGCTTCCCGTACTATTTGAGAGATGGCGGCACTTGACGGAACATTCTGTGACACATGCGTTCTTGAATATTTTTTTTATTAAGTAAAAATAAATTAATATCTGATTTCGCAGAGGTCATTTTTTCATTAAGCAGAATAAATAATATTTCATGTACTTTTTGTTAACACTTTTTGGATTTCTTTTTATGTTATATTATCTTCGTTTAAAGTGTCTGTCCACTTAAAATATGTTGATGAATTACCTAATGCAATCAGTGTTATGAGATACGGCGCTCGTGTCTTTCTGACACAATGATACTTGGTAGGAAAATAATGTCAGCTTAAAGGCACAAGGGAATCGAAGACGTGTCTGTCTTTTTTTGCCGTCGCATATTCAAAGACCAAACGAAAATTGCGTCAAACGGGAAATGAGAGAAATGATAGCGTAGTCGTAATGGTAATTATGAACGTAATAAAACGAGTCAATAAGTTTTCGCTTGTTTACTGTGACGGGATCATCGAATTCCATGGATTTACGAAAGAGTTATTAATAGGTAGTATCGGTTTCTGGGCCATTGGACGTTATATCGTATATATAGACATTTTGAGATAAGAATGTAGTTAAGTTTTATAACGGTTGATAATTAATGTATTATTGAAACAGGATTGTATTGTGAATTACTTAAAATTGGTCTTAATATCCTTTCTGCTTTTATTAATCCGAGTCAATGACTCGACGTAGAGACATTTGTATTGGTTCACAGTATTCAGGATACTTCTGGAAATAAAATATGTAGAACTTAGTTGAATATCCTTAAAATTATGCAAATTTTCGATGTCAAATCCTTCACGAGTTTCGAGAGAGATTTATTCACTTTAGAATCAAGTTTCTTATCTAGAAAATCAAATTGATTTTCATACGGGTAGATTCTGGGTAAATCTCCTCGTATACGTTTAGACAGTTTGATGAGTCAATTTTATTGAAGTTAACCACATTTTCGATGATATTCTGGAGGTGCTGCCCCGTAATCTTGGAGGCTGAATAAATCACTACTGTTCTTGTGGAGATATCGTAGAAAATCATGTATGTGAGCTAACAGTAATTGGATACTTCTTTCGTCCAATGGTGTGTAAGACAACATACTGCCGAGTTTTACTGTAAAAAGAAATGAATAGATGCGGAGTTGACACCAAATATAATATTTTTAAAGGATTTTCAAATATTATTGGCTTACCAAATAGTCTAAGTAAATGGAAAGCTCCATATATTTGACTCAGTGGAGTACCAGCTTTTTCTGCCATGATTTCTCCATACTGCTGTCTCTCCCATCGATAAAGTAACTGGGTACCCAGCATTACATTAAAATACTCTCTAATACCCTTTGTTACTTCTAGAACAGCACTTTCTCTGAAATTTTAAAAAATGTTTGCTATATTGATACATTATGTGTTCAAGTGAACATGTATTATGGGAAAAGAAAAAATTTCTTTAATACAGTAACATAATTTTTGTTTGCATACTTATTAGGATTGTTTGTTTTGCTTGAAGTTTTGAATTTTACATAATCATCCAGAATTTGATCCACTGTGTGTCTTGCTGGTAAAATAACCAATTTTCGTTGTCTACTAATTGCATCCCAGTCATCAACTAGCCAAGGTTTCAGTTCATCAGGCATTTTAACCTTAACTTCTACCTTTGTGAGAAATTGTTCTTCCGTTTCCACTGAAGGATCTATGCGGCTGCATGACGAATTAAGGTATAATTAATTATGGATTGAATAAGCTAGGCATGTCATTAACTTTACCTTCGTTTCTTGCGAGGAGCATCTGAAGAAGAATCGTGTGATGATGACGGCGTGACAGAACCTCCACCATTTTTGTTTCCACGACCAACTATTTTATCACTCCCAAGAACTGGTGTACTAGCTCTACTTTCAGAATCTTTATCCTTGCCAGATTCACTCCTTCGTACTTGTCCCTTTGCACTGCTGTTTCCCTTTTTGCCCTTTTGTGACATTTGCTGTGCCGCGTGAGCACGTTGCACCTCTTTTTGTTTTTGTAAATTCCCTTCATTGTACTTAAGAACACGACTTTCAGGTACCCATTCGTCCCAGCTATTATGTAAACATGGAAGAATTGATTACATGAATATTGAATTTCTACCTCAACGCAGGGTTGACATTTTTTTAAATACGTAAAACTTACTTCTTGTTCCATCCAGCATAATGAATGAGATATTTAATCTGCTTTTCTCTGGTAATTGACGATTTTAAGCATTTTGCTTCGTATATAAGCGGGCCGTGAAAACAAAAAACCTTTTCACCTAAGAAATATTGAATTAGTTAAACAAAATGTTTTGAATTTAGTTAACGAAATTTGCCTACCTTCTTGAAATTTACACTTTGGGGGCATTTTTCACTTAATGAAATCTCGTTTTCAATTAAAAGTAGAGAGATTCTGTTGAAATGAGGTTAGAACAGATGACGCGCCGCCATAATATTTTCAATCGCATAAGAGCAGCGCGCAGTATATAAGCAGAGAATACTAGTTATTTGGCACGAAGCGCTCGTGTCGCTTTCAAGGATCACGCAATCCGCGCATGATTCGTTCTCGTCGATATTATTTTGTTCATCGTACAAAGATGGTGACTGTATCCATCGCGAGCAACGTAACACGCTCATTTTGAAATAAAATACAAAATTCACAAAATTCTTAAGCCTCGTGCCTCGGTTCTGCATGCTCGTCACTCGTGTCGAGATTTTCACCAAATACTTTTGTGTCATGACGTGCACCTAGCAGAAATCTATGTCGACGAAAAAGATATCCTCTTTTTGGATTTAACCTGAAAGTTTCTGTCCGATGTAACGAAGCGAGATTATCGCACGAATAAAATAGTGAGTAATTGAAGGAAAGAATAAGGAGAGCCGTAAAATATTGATTGTTTTTAGTTTCTTTAGAATTTTTTAAGATAGTCATACGCTGCGGTCGCTTAACAATTTTCCTTGAATGAACAAGATATTGGTTAGTGTGTCAAGGTCATTTTTTTAAAAGATGGAACCAGAGGAAATACTTCGTAAAATTTTTGGAGCCGATGTCCTCGTTCAGCAAGATACTTCTAGCAGTTCGGACATTGAAAAGAAAAGTTTATGTGAAAGGTAACACTTGGTGAATCTTGTATTCAGATATTTAAGGATAATCATGGTAATAGAGTATGATTTCTATGTTCTTAGACAATCCTACTGTCTGACCCTGGCTAATAATTACATCAAGAATTTACTTCGTAAGGATAATGAGAATTCCGATACGGCAGATTCACAGGAGGGAAGAATCGGGCCAAAAATCGTGAGATTTGACATTTCTACTCATCATGGTCTATTTATTGTATCGCCGGACAGACTAAGTATCAGTTCTCAGAGCAATTTTAGTACTATGAGAGCTAATACAGGATTGTACAGGGGAAAATGGATCTACGAATTACAGTTGGGTTCAAAAGGTGTAATGCAAGTAGGATGGGGAACTATAAAATGTGAATTCAACCAAGAATCCGGAGTCGGTACGTTTATTGATATATAATTATTAAAAATTTTCTTTGCCTGAATAATTTATATATATATATATTGTTCAATAGGAGACACGGTGAATTCGTACGCGTACGATGGAAATCGTATAAGGAAATGGAACGTTACCACCCATAAATATGGCGAACCTTGGCTCTCTGGCGATATCATAGGATGTGCCTTGGATTTAGATAGTGGGAAAATTGAGTTTTACAGAAACGGACGATCATTAGGAACGGCTTTTGAGAATATAACAATGGGCGCGGGTATCGCGTATTTCCCAACAGTCAGTTTAGCTTATACTGAAAATCTTACAGCTAACTTTGGCTCGACGCCATTGCGGTATCCAATAAAAGAATATCAGACACTTCAAGCTCCGCCAACGTTGGAATTAAACAAAGCTAAACTCTTGTTTGAATGGTTCTTTAACCTGATACAGCTGATCGAAGAAAACAAGAGTAACGAGAATAACGGAGAGATGGAAGAGAAATCTATGAGCAATCAAGCTTTCCTCATGTGCCTAGCCAGATCTGTTTTACAACATATTGGACCTTTGCTCGCGATGCCTTACATTACCGAAGCGATTTTCATTCCTTTCGTCGGGAGACTCTTGAATTCTGGATCCGATAGGCCGCAATACAATTCCAAGTTGATAACTTGCTTGGATCTTCTGTGGACCTTCCTAGAAGAACACGAGACGAAGGCTTGCTTCGAAAGTGCGGTTGTCTATTTGCTATCTGCGTTTAGACATGTTTCTCTGCTGCTTGAGTATCCGGATCAAAGTAAAAGTCTGATTCTGCTGATAAGCCTTTGCCAACATACAACCACTAGACAGAATATGCTCAAATATATTCTATTCGATAAAGTTCGACTTGCAAATTTCGTCCACATTAAACCATTGGATGAAGGTGGTTTGGCAAATATAGTTAACAAAACCTGGTGGGAAACCAATCCAGTAGATCCGAGTGTAGAAGTCAATAGGCAAGCATACATGGATACCTGCGAGCGAATAAAGTCTGCAATAACTGGTACGAATAATAAGTTCACAGAATGTAATATAAAAAATAGGGTATACAAATAATTAGGAGTTTAAATATATTAGAGATTGAGGCCTTGCAAGTGGAGCTGCTCGTGACTTTGCTGGATAATAAGGATGGCACTGAGAAGACGCCGGCATCCAGGACAATTTTCTTGAGGAAATTCAGAAGATTCGTCCAAGAGAATTTGATATCGAATCGCGTAAGTAAAAGTAGCCATTGGAGTTAGCAGGCTTTAAATGAAACTGCGTATAATCCCAAGCATTCAGTCGGAATTCCTGCAGACAATGCCGATACTCCAGACGCCATTGCCAATCACGCTGTGCTGCTTTCATCGATTGCTCGTTGCCTTTCGGGTCCTGTGGGATGCTGAGGTCGGGACCAGTCCTGTCTACGTACCCTGCAGGTGACGAAATACGTATTACAAAACGTGATAAGAACTTTTCAAACGTACACCAAGATCAGATACGAAATATAAATAAATCTCAATTTTATCGCGACAGACAGTAAGATGCTGTAGATTACTCATTAGGGTAATTCAATTTTGTTTAATTTACGTAATAGCGTTTCCTTATAAATTGGAATGGGCAGGGCGTTCTATGATGCATCCATCAATTACTCCGGAATCGACAGACTGGGCGGAGTGTTGTCACACTTAAACAAGACCTACAGGAACGAACTGATACACCTATTAGGTCCAGAGCACGATGTCATCGTCGCAATGGACCAGGCACAAGACACAACAAGTACTTTCTTGGGAGGACCAACAAGGCTTGGAGACCTGCCTGTAGTGATCCCAGCATTTGCAAGGATGGTAAACGTGAATCCATCAAGTCCCGTAGGTCCACTAATATTGGAAAGACTTGGATACTTTCCGTTCAATAGAGAAGATAGAAGTCCAATGAGAAATGGTCCAGCGGATTCTGCAATATCATTACTGGAAATGCTAGATGGAATAATTCTCTTCTACCATGCCGCTGCTAAGAAACAGTTGGCAAAGGTCGCCAGTCTCAGAGACAGTATGTCCGAGTATATGGCTGCTATGAATGACGTGAAAGTAAGATGGGAGCAAGCGAAAAAGTCTATGGATCCTGAGGCTTTACTAATTCAGGAAGAATTGGGTCGAACCATCAGTGTCTTTAATATTAAATTATCTGAACAAGCTAGATACATGGCCTGGATCCGTGCAGCTGTATATTCAGATGAGAAACAAGCGCAGCTTGCCTGGCTCCTTAGGGTCGTTACGTTAACCTTACATTCTGCCAGTCAGGATGCTAACATGTTTACCTTTGTGCCTGATTTCTATCTGGAAGCTATGACAGACCTAAGTGTGGCGATAAGGAATCACGTTCATCCTACAGTGCCCATTGAGAGGATATCAGGATACGAAGATATGCTCTGTGACGTCGCACAATTCCTTTGCGACCATTTCTTTGATCCAAGAATAATACACGCCAATGCCAGAGACACTTTGATCTTGACCCTAGCAGGCTTCGTATCGAATTCTCTTACCCTGGCGGCGCTTGAAAATGTACCTGCAGAATCTAGAATGAAAGTAGTGACAAATTTATTGAGATCTTACGAAAATAGAGCGTGGGCGCAATCGAATTGGGTACTGGTGAGATTTTGGCAAGGAAATGGATTTGGTTTTCGATACGAGAAAAGTCCACATTTGGCGCAAAAGATTGGACCAAAAATGCTGCAGCAAGAGTCAATATCCCAACCTATAAGTACGTATGGTCGTTAGCGTAATAGATTGCTTGTTAAATGATATTTATGATTCCTTTTCTTATTTACAGAACCATGTCCGTCCGTAAAATATCAGGCACACGTGAAAGACGCTTTGCTAAGTAATCCTCAAGGAACCAAGCAATTCTTAAATTCTTTGCTCAATCAGCTCAACTGGACATTCTCAGAATTTATTCGGATGCTCCAAGAAATTCAAAATATGTCATCGAGACCCGAGAGAGTTTTTATCGAATCGAGACAACTCAAAATTGGAGCAACGTGTTTTGATCTGACTATATCTTTGCTCAGAGTATTGGAAATGATTGCTACTATCGCTAATGAGATCTTTAGTGATCCATCACGGCCTTCCAGTGAAAATTTATTGAGTCGACTTTGCGAGGTACCCTTATTCATCTCAAAGATAGAAGAATATTCAAAGAGATATATCAATCAATATTGAAGCTCACGTACTATCTCTTTCGCAGTTACTATGTCAAATTCTGAACAGAATAAGTTCCCAGACGGGATGCTTCCAGTACGTAGTACTACTGGATATACCCGACCTGGAGACAATAGATCACTTCCCAATCCTAGCAGCTGTAATTGGAATTTTATTAGCTCTGCTTCAAGAGGAAATGCTCACATATAAATGTAAGTATAAAATTACAGCAACGTTGAATTAAATCACTGAACAAAAGTTCATTAATAATTCTCTCTACAGTGGTAGGATCAAAAGATGTGCCAAAAGTAACCAAAGTTCTGTTAACGGAGCCAAGCTTTCAAATAAGTTCAATCTCATTTGTACTTGGAGAAGTAAGACCATCGAATATTCCAATTAAAAACAGCAAACCATTCTCATTCCTTAATTGTAAGTATCATTTTGTCAGATTTTACCTGTATAAAATCTATATATATATATATATATTATAATTTTACAGATAAAGAAGATATAACAGAGTATGAAATTAATAAGGTGAGAGAAATGATTAAATATTTAGATCTGCATCGTACAATGTTACCCGATTCAAAGTATATGAGTGACGATGAGAATATTTGTACAATTTGCTACGCGCATCCAATTGCTGCGACTTTTAAGCCGTGTAATCATCGATCATGCCGGACATGCATAGACCGTCATCTCTCCAATAGCAGAGAATGCTTTTTCTGCAAAGCCACCATTCAAAAGGTTGTTGACGCTGAAGGCACAACGTTACATGACTTTGTTACTGACTATATCGCTGAAGATGCGACGTCGCCGTCATGATTTGATGAAAGTAAGACGTTTACGTCATTATTGAAAGTCGTATTTAACGAGGGAAATAAAAGAAGAAATTTTAATCAAGCCATTATTGATCGCTGCAGATTCGAATCTTTTGGACGGTTTGCGATCGATCGAGTTCCTTGCTTGTAAAAAATATTAGGTGATTAAAACAAATTCCCAAGGATAAGAATCAAGGCAATTTTTTCTTTTTATTAGTTATTAACGTTACTCAGATAAATTGTTAACAAAGTTAAAGTACGAGATCTCATGAAATTTGGTATAAAAATTCTAGTCATTGTTACAATTCGTCTTATACAATTATATCTATGTACATTTCTTTTTTTCGCTTATATTAAAATAATCATGTCAGTCTTTCGTTGGGTCTTACTTTCTCAAAGTCGATCGAAGACTTACAATAAAAAACTTATCAAACATTAAAATATTATTGAGCAACATACAAAACAATAAAGCAGTCAAATAATCCATTATATATTGTTAACGAAACTTATTGAACAAAGATTAAAACACTCGTTATGAAGTATAAGACTATCGATATTAATAGTTGGTCTGCATCATGAAGAAAGATTATTGATTTTAAACGCACAAGTTATCTCTGAGTCGTACTGCGAAACCAGTAACCAATGGCGGTTTAATAGACTCTTTACGCAGATCCTGAAGTGCCTCTACGAATACAACACCAGCAATGAATCCACCAAGAGCAGTGATAAATACGGCGATAATTATTATAATCTTATCCTTGTTCAGGCATAAATCTGGATCCTTTAATAATGTGCTTTGAAGAAGGCAAATGCCTGGAAATAAGAAAATAAATGCTGCTGACAAGGAACCTAGGAGATTGATTACCGATGAAATGTCTGGTACTAAAATGGCAATGATAAGAGATAATGTGAACCATATTGATGTAACAAATACTCTAGTGACAAGACCACTGTCCGTATCTCTACCAAAGAGAGAAAGCAATGCATCGCGTCCACAAAATAATACAATCGGATAGGTGGTAAAATTTTTTATAGCTATCGAAATTATCGCAATTGTCAGAAAGATACTTTTGTCCGTATATCCTTGTAAGATATCACTAGGAACGCGACCGACACCAAACGTTCCGTATCCAATTATACCGACTACAGTATATGCCAGAAAACAAATAATCATACTAATAACGGCACAAAATGTAAATTTGTCAAGATTACGATCTTTCATGCAAGCATACGTTGGTATCGCAGTCATGTGACTTTGATAAGCAAAACATATAATTGGTATTATCTGAAGAGTTTGCGTCCAGTTATCAGGCCATATTTGCATGGGTTTCAAATATATTCCAGTGTCGGTGATACTCTCATAAATTATTAACCATATAACATAAATAATTGTAATACATCCAATGGAACTGGCATAGCTCAATACATCCAAACGTTTAAAGAAAGATAAGGGTAATATAAAAATGCTGCAGGTCAATGTTGTAACGAACGGTCTAGATAAATACCTGCAAATAGATAGTAAAAAAATAAATGTGTTTTACTAAGCATACACGAAGCACTAAGATAATATTACATCTGAAAAGAACTCTTACCAGTTGTGGCAGAAACTAGGTCCATAGAATGTAGCTAACACTCTATCAAACTGATCGCCAATGATAATTAAAAATGTTACACAGCATCCGAAGCTATATACAGCTACACAAATCCCACAAACAAATAATGATTTAGAACCGCATAATCCAGCAAAAGTGTTTTGCATGGATGATGTATTAGTAACGTCACTGCAATGTGCTAAGATGACGAGAGCAGCTGTTATCATAACGAGAAAGCCCAGTTGACCTATTATTGCTGTTCCTACTCCTCCAGCTTTATCAAAAGCTTGTGGAAAGTTCAACAGACCAGCACCTAGTGTTGCATTGACCATTAAGAAAATGATTCCCAATACACCAGACCCTGAAACATATTCCTTATCCAGTCTCTCTTCAAAACTTGCTAATCTATATAATATTCTTAATTTCTAAAGATGTAATATGGTAATTAGTTTGAAATTCATGAACATAATTCTTACCTCTACGAGTCTCACTTACGGCAGATGCACTTGGCGCCGTTGACAAGATGGTATCATTGTCAATTAAGCGCTCCTCTCCACTTTCCAAAAAGTTCATTGTTGATGATACCTCGGCAGCTATGATCTCTAAACGCAACACTTCCAACCGACTTCGTGAATCAGCGGTCAAGCTTAATTATGCAGTATTACAAGAAACGCTAAACATAACGCATCAATTACAATCTAGCTGGAGCGATCGCACTCGCGTCACTGCATGGATCAGAGGTCAATGTTTGCTTCGTGAAGACGTAATAAAAATAGATGGTAAAATCTTCCAGCGCCAGACGCAACTATCAAAATTTGTGGAGGAACCGATAATTTGAATTCATAAAAAAGCATATCTACTTTGTACGTATATTTATTCAATTCTTGTGAGCTATCGCAATCATTGGATGGTTATAAAGCATTGTGCAGTTCGCAATTAATGTTTATTCGGATTTTATGCATTGGCTGGTTATAAGAATAAAAATATATTACAAATTAAATACAGCTCCACCACTTCTGCAGAATAATATAATAGTTTGAAAGTGCCAACAAGTTTAGATTGCTATGGTATATTATTTATATACTCTTGCCACTTATTAATGCTAATTTATATTTAGTAACACATGTTTTAAGACAGGCGAAGAATGATTGGCTGAAAGAATTGTGGGGCGTGGTAAGTGAAAATTATGTTACAATAAGCCAATCAAGAAACATATAATTTAGAACACATGCGCGGAAAGCAGGATAAATTGGTACTGCTAACTGTACTCCTGAAATGGGATCAATTTTCTATGATCAACTGATCAGAAATTTTTGCCTTTCCTCTGTCACTGCTAGTTGTGAACTATTTCAGTTTTTGAAAGCAGTTGCGGTAACGAAGATACTGGGACAGGGCTACAGAACTTAAACACAAACAGATTTGAAAAAAATTGCGGTATAACCTCGGTTCAACACGTTCTAACACAGAAGTTAATAATTTTCAAGATAAAAGACAATTGATTCACAACATTTTCTTCAACAGCTGAAAGCTGATTGTTTTAGAGACAACTGCCTCATATCCTCCAGCTATGTTCCGTCACGTGTTCACTACAAATTTTCGTAATATATCGGTAGGTCGAGGGTTGTTCAAAACGTAACATTTATATATTGGATTCATAAAATATCCTGGCTGATATGTTGCATGCATGTGCAAGGGAGAAGAATACTATGTTTCCTTATATCGTTTCTCTAAAATTTCTTAAGTGTGGAAATTAAGACATGTACCTGTCTATAATTCTATTCTGCGAAACTCTTTCCTCTCGTCCATCCAATCTTATACTTTTACAATTTGTAAATTTAATATAAAAGAGATGTATAAAGCAAAAGTTTTCCAGCTACTATCACGTTTATGGAATGGTCCCAGTGGAGTGTTAGCTGGCAAACAAGCAGAACAGAAAATGATCAATATCTTACGGAATAAATTCCCAAAAGCTGAGTTCATTGAAGTTACCGATGTATCAGGCAAGATTTCTACGATATCTGTGACAACAAAAGATGTAATATTGGTATAATAATTAAAGTAATTCTTTTCAGGAGGATGTGGAGCAATGTTTGAGGTGAATGTCGTGGCCCCTGAATTTAAGGGTTTAAATACAGTCAAACAACATAGGATCATTAATGAAGTGAGTATAAATTAATGAAATTAGAAGATTATACTATATATAGTAACACATAAATACATAACTTTACTTTTCAGGCACTTAAGGAAGAAATTAAGGATATGCATGGTATACGTATCCATACAAGTATTCCTAGTCCTTAGAGATTTCTTTTGAATAAGAGAATTAATTTCTAGCTTTGTTGATCATTATACCTAGATGTAAAATCTTTTACAAATCTATTTTAAGTTAGAACATAAATAGATGAAATTTGAAATAAACTTGTCTTCTGTTATTTATACTCAGCAATTCTACTTTCAAGATACATTGAAATTTGCGTGCTAGAGAGCGCCACCTGTTATTTTTCTCCCTAAAATGTGCATTGGGCGCATGCGCAACCGTTATTATATCTTACGATTCATATTCAGCTGCGGAGGATTACATTTCTTGCAGAAATGGAGATTTCAAAGATCGCTTTTTATAATAAACTAAAGGAAGTTTTGCCTGAGTGGACTGTGAAGCATACGCCAGAAAGTTTGAGTAAAATTTACGACGATCCTGCACTACAACCTTTCTTAAAGTGGTTCTGTGAAAATGTGAGCCGGGAAAATGTTCTAACTCCCGAAGAAATTCGAATGTAAGCTGTTATATGGATTTGGTTTTAACTGTATTCTATATCGAAAATTTAGATTTTATAGTAGATACTACATTTTTATTAAAGACTTAAAAGAATATTCGATAAGTTAATCTATTTTTACCATTTTTCATGCAGACAGAAATATTTGCAAAGTACTAATCAGTGGTTAAAAGGTGAAGAATTGGATCGCGCCCTTGAAGAAGCAACAAGTGATTGTCCTGAATTAATGCAACTTGTTTCTAACAATGCTCCTGATCTTGAGAAAGTGCAGAAGGATTTGGAGATAGAAAAGGAACTATACGAAGAAAGCATGGAGTATATTCAAACTTTGAAAGATGGCATAAGGGACCTAAAGTATATTAAAATAAGTTATTAGCTTATAACTAACGCAATGTTTAAACGTTTTAATAATTCTGTAATAATTATAACATGCAATCTTATTTTAGAGAACGTGAAAGTAAGTTGGAAGCTGAGATAGAAGAAGAACAGTTTGTTACAAAGAAAGAAGAAATTGCAGTGAGCAAACTACACATTGATTGTATAAACCTCACAGAAGAGTTAGACACACTATACAAGCAGTTTTCTGATCAGGTTGAAGAACTTGCTGAGGCATATGCCAATGCAGCGGAAGATGTACGTCTTAATGCAAATTTTGTATTCCAGTGTAATAGAATTGTTGTAACAGTAATCCAATATTTTCTCTAGAAAGGACCTAGTATTCTGTGGAAACAAATGCCTATTAACATTTTTATCAAACGAATGGAAATGTACAGTAACTACTTACACGCCTATGTAAAGAGTGAATTTGGCAGTACTGATAAAGATGAACAAATCAGTGATTCAGATTATGCAACTTTCTCGGAAGGTTTAAAAGAAGTTCAGGTTGATGACATGCTTCAGGAGTTTGCAACTAGCACGAAAGAGTAAAAGTCCACATAATTGTCCATACTCAAGAGTAGTATATTTTTTAATATTTGCCTAAAATACCGATGCTTTTACTTTAGGTTAGCTACTGCAAAAACAAATGAAATTTTGGCCAAAATAGAAGATGCTGCTTGCGCTTCTATGGAGCAGACTATAATAGACATATACAACAATGGCGATTTGAAGATTCCTCAGACATTGGCACAACTGCAGTAAGTAATACATGCAAAATGTTTAATTCTTTATGAATTTAAACAAATACCATTTACAATTCATTTTGTATTTAGAACTGAGATAACGGAATTAAGTTCAAAAAGAGATTTACTGGAGGAAAACTTTGAACTTATGCTAACAAATGAGTTGGAACCATTAATAGAGCAATATGTGCAAGCAGAGGTGACTGAAGTATTAATCTCATATGCACGTGCTATACTCGAGAGACGGAAAGACAGATGTCAAAAACTAGACGAAATTTTGACACTCGCTCGTGACCAAGGCCACGCATATTCAGATCTATTATGCATACTAATGTACAAGCAACTTCAACACGAGCAAGAAGTTGTACACTTCATATCAAATGCTCGCTATTTCCTGGAAACTGAGTACACTCTATCTGAGATGAGATGCGTGAGTACCGAGAAATACTAATTTTGTTATTTGTAATATTACACTGATTTTATCAGATGCTCTTTTCAGAAAAGCATGAAAAAACAGCAAGAGGAATACCAACGAATAATTAATGGCCCTCCTAAGGATAGCCACTGGTCCAATAAAATGTTTTTGTCAATGATGCAAGATAAGGAGAACCACGAAAGTGATGAAAATATTGTAAAAGCATCACTAAAACGTTTTGACGATTTAGTGAAAGAAAATACTGCAATAATTGATAATATCATGGGACCTGAAATAGATGCACGAATGGATCGTCTGCAGCCATTGTAAGTATTTTATTAAAGTGGAGAAATAATATTTCCTTGTTACAACAATAATATTCTTCCAATGACAATGGTTTAGTATATAATAATTATTTATATCAGGGAAGAAAAAGTAATGGCATTGTATGACACTGAGATAAATGATGGGAGAACCGTGAGTTTCAAGCCAATGTCCTCTGAAATTAAGCGAGAACTTGAAACAGTTACAAATACTGTTCAAGAGATGAAAGAGAAAGTGACAAGTATTCGAAACGAGTTGAAACACACCATAGTGAGTTTGCAAAATAAACATGTCTCACTTTTTACTTAATTAACTCATAAATATAAATTACAGAGAAATCGCGTTACGCCTGGATTGGAGAGAGAGAAGAAGATATTATGGCAGCGATTCTTAGCAGATCCTGAAGGTTTACAGCAAAATTATGATGAGGCAGTAGCTAAACTAGATCAATCTAATTTTGTCAGCAGTTTATAAAAATGTACTACGCCCACATTTTTAATTAATATTTTTATACTTTTCTCCTGTTCTTTTTGCGAAGTATGATCTTTGTAAACAGTCCTTGACCTTGTGTGTAAAAACTTGTCGCTTTCAAAATATCACAAAAGTCATGACCCTTCGAATTTCAATAATAATTTACATATTTATACCAAGCCAGTCGGCTAAAAATGGCAAATATTGAAGACGGCAAACAGTCTATATAACCACAATAAACATGCCCAGTTGCATATCCACATTTGTATATATTGTTTACATCGAGTAATATGTGAAATAACGTTAAGAATAACGAAGCTCAGAATAAGAGCAACATAGCCTAGAAATCATTACAAGAAAATATGTGAATGAGGTAAGTCGCAGGATTAACAGCCTATAAAAATTTGTAATGAATTGATTTCCGTAATGAAAAATCATACGAGAAAGAAACTAGTAAAAACAGTAGTTACTAAAATGTATGTTATATGCATCAAAGATAAAGGTAGTGAATGATCTATAGAAAGAGAGGAATCGCGTCACGCCCGCGCGATAAACTTGATGGAGAATTATGTTGACGCACAAGCTTTAGTGTAACCTTGATCCATACGTCCGTAGACCTCTCTTCCTTTTACAGCTGTCTCTGGCATGTCCACTATTCAAAATTACCTACAGTGAAGTGCTTTGAATTGATATCCGCAATAAAAGAGTTCGAGAAAACAGTTTAATGAAAACTGTAGGGGTCGTAGAAAAGACTAATGCCTGGGAATACGTGGAAACAGTTCACAGGGGGGGGGGGGGGTCGTGGGCGGAACGTTTTTAGATGAACGGAAGAGGGAAACCGGACGGTATTATCGATTCGCCAGGGTTTGAGTTAACGGTTTGTTTACATGGGAAAGAGCCCACTGCGCATGCGTCGTCCGGCCAAAACAATAATAACAGAGTAGGAAGGTTCACGGCTGGCAGGCAGACAGGCAGCCGCTAGCTCGATTCTCCCGTCTTCCAAGTCGTACCGTGATAGAAACACTACGAGAAGCCAAGAAGGCGGTATCAGACACGCCGCACCTACTCGACATTCGCAATAATCTCATCATCCTGCATAAGATTGTGTAAACATATCAGTAGATACTGGCAGAGTTCTCAGAGTGATGGTGTTGTGCAATGTGTAAAATAGACTGTTCGCAATACGAATCATCCGATGAGAGTTTTAGAGAAGGGAATGGTAGGTGATGAAAAGAATAAATAAATAAAGAAACAGAGAGAGAGAGGAAGACAGATAACCAATAATAATAATAAACGGTGTCGCGACTTAGAGAGCTATCAGTAAGCAAGATTTCAAAACAATAACAGTGATCGAGTGCGTGCCGCTCGAGTAAGAGTGTGCTCATTCAACTTGTTCGGCTTGGTTCTCCTCCGCTAGGCAGCCAAGGTTCCGTTGGTCCCTCGCGGCACTCGTAAATAAAGAGTTTAGTCGGTGTACGTTCGCTCGAGAGCGAGTATCGCGCGTCTTCGGCCGGTGAATCACGCGCTCACTGATTACGCATCGCTCTCTCTATCTAGCCTTGTGTATATATATGGCTGTATATAAATAATTGACGTGATCATCGACAAAGAATCAGGATAGTCGAACAACGTGCTAGTTTGCTAGAACGTACACAAGGCGTGGACGTGTACGTAAACAGTGACGGAAGCTTCGTGAATCTTACGATATTCGTTGTTTTCACTAATTCGAGGAAGCTTTGAAGATAACAAGCGGCTTGTGATCGAACCCTGGTCGGGACGTCGTCCTGTGTTGCCGTTGAGAAGCCAGTTGGATTTTACGCGAAGGAGAGTCGGCAGGTAAACACACCTGCTGGGACTTTGTCTGTAAGAAGGGCTGATATTACGCCGAAGGCAAGCAGAACGGAAAAGATGCCGAGTGCCGAGGAAACGACATATTTAATTGAAGTAATGCCGGACACGACGCATGACTTCTTAACGCGAGACGTCGATATACTTGTATCACAGATAAAAGAGAATTTAAGATTATCAGGATTCAAGGCCAAGTCGAGCGTTGCTCATAAGAGTCGGCCGTCGCCCTACCGGATACCGTCACGATCCTGGGCTGATCCTACCAACTGTGAGATCTGTGGTGTGAGAAACAACAGCTCCCACGATCATCGTCATCATCACAAGAGATCGAACGCCAGGGAAGAGGACGATCCTTATGAACTTCTACAAGAATTATTACGAGAAGGTGGACTGATAAAAGAGGCTGTGAAGAGACTTCAAGCGAATCTAGATGAACTTGAGACATCCGAAGAAGAGGACGAGTCCAGCTCGGTTTATCGAAGGAAACCGTATTTTTATGATTCTGAGGAGGAGCCTTTACCTCCTGTATTTCAGCCGCTCGAACTGTGAGGTGAATCGAATGATAATGTGTGAACGGAACATGAGTGACGACGGCCCTCGACTGTGTTTACTGTGATCGTTGCTCGATTTTTTGGTTTAATGCAAAATTTCTGTAAAATGTCGAATGGATTCCGTTAGGATTTCGTGTTCCCATATGTGCTCTAGGGCGCGCGTGGGCATCGGGGAACGTAATTAGGCAGGAACTTGCCTTACATGGTCGTGTTTGTAAATATGGAGTGTTGTTATTTGAAGCAGTCTCGCTTCGTGAACGTTCGGCCAAGATCGTTGGCGTATCGACGACTATGAGGCTACGTGGAAGACTTATGGCTGACGTGCATCCAACCCGATTACTCGACACCATTCGGTGAACCAATGACAAATCAGTGATCATTGCTGTCGTCGTTCGAACGGCCTCGACGGTATCAAGGGGTTTGTCCCGTTTTCGTAGAAAAAACTTTTTAGCTTTCCATAACATCGTCAAGTCGATACGGACCAATGCGCACGCACATATTTGCGTTATATTTAACGCGAATGATATTGTAAAGCGCGTTAAGAACGAAGCACGACTCTACTTTGGTCGCACGTCGACCTTCCTTCTAGCAATTATTATTTTTAAAAATATCGAACAGAGATATCAGTAAGGTACATAGTCTTTATTGAGAGCCTAGAGAAGTAATGATAAATCTGCTCTTGTTATTCTTCGAAGTGTTTTCGTTGTGTATTCCGCATCAATCGTCAATCGATCAACGATATTATGCCTTTGCAAGCTACCTATTTGTAGCGAGAGAAACGATGATCTCATTCGTCAAATTCGACGGCAACGGCATACACCGATTGCCAAGAGATATCGTGAATTAAGTTAGTGCTCGGATTTAGGCTTTCTGACTGTGTACAAGTCCTCTGATGCGTTCGAGCAAATCGCCCAACGTGGAGTATTACGATTAAAAAAATCTCAAAAAATCCTAGAACATGCCCGAAAGCAAAGATAGGAGAGTGAGAGGGTATGAAAGAGAGAGAATGTACGCGTGTGTGTGTTCACGAAGAGACAGAACGAAATAGAAGTGAGGGGCCTGTAATGATATAGCTTTACATTTTTCTGTGCATGTTTTAGTGCATAGTTATTTATCATTCTTAATCACTAAACACGTTGATGTAATAACATTCTATTTACTTGTAATATACTTTGTACGCGAGCGTGTGCAAGTTTAGTCAAGGAAATAACTATCATGTAGGTAGATACGAGTGATTCATTTCCGATAAAAGGAGGACAGCGGCGAAATACAACATTCGATAAATACTGGCGCAATAATCAATATTTATAGCGACATTGATTGCGACTTCACACTGTTCACTGTATTGCGTCAGTGTCGAAAAGCGTCCAATTTAGTGTAATTGGTATTGTGTACCTATGCGAATGCTGTGAGAGAAAGAAGGTATATGATTTTTGAATTTTGCGAATGTATGCGTTCAACTCCTATGAATGCATGGTTCGATTCATATTTTTTTGTATAAGAAAGGAGTGTTTTTTTTAGTTACTCGTTATACAAGAATTAAGGAAAAATATATCTCGTTGTGATCGTCGGACATGACCGTCCGACAAGTCTAAATAAAAATAAAAAAAATTACAAGTTTCAATGGAAATACGTGTGCCGTCCGTTATTCATTTGGTGCCATCATGAAAATTTTCCATTGACTCCCTTCTCTCCAAGGTTCTCCCACTCTACTCCGCGCAATCTAAATTCTCTACGGCACCACACAAATATTGTGATGGCTTCTCTGCTCTTTGACAACAAACCCCACAACGCGTTTTCCCTGAGGGAATCTCAGTGCCTTCTATTGACCATTAGTTTTTGTACACTATGTACGCAACGATTGTTTTCTTTCGATGAAGCGCATTCGCGTGGTAATAAAAATAATACAGCTCGGCAATTATCTTTCACAATGGGGGAACTTAGTTTGGTCCTACCAACGACACAGATAATCGATACTCACCAACCTATCTGTCTGCTGATAACATCTGTACTAATATTCCAATACCTGTGGTTAATTTGACATATCCTTAATGAATTTAATTAGCATTATCATATTGGTAACGTGTCACAGAACGCACAACTACAATGGCCAATTAGAGTAAACGTTACTGATATCATTTAGTCTCGCAATTCACTCTGTAAGCGGAGCTGAATAAGGTAGCGTTCAATATCTCATGTCCCTTTGTCCTACGCCCTTGGACTGGAACTGGAGGGCACTGAACAGAAAGGTAGGGGTTTCAACATCAATTTACTCAGGGTCTTGATCTCTTTCTCTTCCTCTCCTGTAGCTTTAAGACGAGCCGCCTTCACGAATATCCTAAAAGCAATGAGTACAACGCCAAGTAAAATTATCGAACTTCCCCAAGCGTCATGGAGACTAATAAAAAGCAACGTCCAATTGAAATGATCTCGAGGTGGATTTAATTGATAAGATCATTTGGTTTCGCTGTAAAATAATGCGCGTAATCGTTCATTAAACATTCCTCTGGCTCACCAAGCATTACTCATGCAGCAATGATATTTTTGAAATCACTCACGGAATACTTCGCAGAATTTTACGTAGATACGAATCTTGAACTAAATTTGAACGATTTGTCCTTCGGCGGAACACGCGTGTCAATACAGTTTGTACTCTGCTTCATTCGCATTAAATTATATTACTATAGAGCGTACGCGCTGATCGAGCACTTATGTTCGATATTAATTTTTCAATTGAATGCCTGCTCGCTCTCATTTATATTAATATTAGTCACGCGACTGTTTTTTTTCTATGGCACACGGATGCACCGAGGACACAAACCAGCGCTTCGCGTTCGTGTGTCAATTTCATATGAGGTACGTAAGTACGAGAATTTCTAGTTGTAGCAGACCAACTGCTTTTTTATTATTATTGTACAATTATATTCTTTGTTACGTTAGCAAAGGAATGCTGGTGCTAGTCTCGGCCTCTTGGGGAATTTGAACGGTGACTGCTTTCCCAGAAAATCATGTTGTCGAGTGAAAGAGACTTTGCAGGTTATACTCGGCGGGTTACCCACAATCGTGTATCCGTATATCGAAAATGATTCAGCATTCAAGTAGGACAGTATAGATGTCATATGTCCTCTTCGTTACTCGAGTATCACAATGACTAATGATTAACATATTGGTTCGTGGAAGACAAAATATTGTCTATACATTGGAAAACGTTGAAAGTCATTACAATGAGAATACAAAAAAAAATCTTGTAGATATATCTGAAACGTCAAATAAAAGTTTCGAGTTCTACAATCGATGAGATTATTTATCAGATATTTGTCATTACAGTTTTTGTGTCATTTCGGATTACCATTGTGAGCTGCGGTGGATTGATATTGTCTATAGACGTAAAATGAACGTCCGTCGTCAGTACTTGTAATCTATTAAATTAGATTATCGAGTAAAACATTGTAAATATTTTCTAGTACTTACAAGTGATGATTACAACGTATCCATCAAAGATGCTTTATCTCCCAAGCTATATATAAGTATCTATGACATAAAAGGACATAGTACAGTATATTGCTATATTCTTTATGTCTATTAGCTATACACCAGAGCGTCAAATTAAGAATAATTACCTATAGAAATATTTATTTCTGATAACTTCAAGTTATATACATAATACTTAGGAAATTCTGTTACAGCTTACTTTGAAAATTTAAGCAAAAACACGACTGAACGGCCTTGTTCATAAAGTGACACAGACGTCATGTGCACGATAGACTGTGTCGGCCCAGTTGCATTGAAACAATGCAGACGACATCGTTGGCAAACGAAGTGCGTTCTGTGAGATTCTCACGTGATCCAGGACTACCATAGATTGTGCATATAACCTATCGGTAAATATATTATTGTATTCGTGAAAGCGTGTATTGTCAAAGATGTGAGACTTTATTGTGTTACTGATAATTGATAATAAACAAACCTCTTTATATGCGCTGGTCTTTACGTTCATATACAGTGAAGTATTTGTAGTACGTCTGTATTGTCGATAGCAGACCGGCTGAGTCGTGAAAGCAGCGAGAACTTGTTGGAAGTATTAGCTTCAGTCCACACTGCTACCATCGTCGTTTCAGCACGCAGACTCTAACCAGACGAAGCGGATCAACATGGCCGAATCGCAGCTTGTAAACACGTATGTATTCATGTCCTACTTCAAGTCGTTGCCCTTAAAAAGTAGGTCTATCTCTCTATATTGCTCCTGTGCCACGATACGAACAAGACGCAGAACTGAAAATCCCAGCCTTGCCGACGTCGCCGAAGTGTCAGATACGTAGTGGTTTTGACAACCTCGGGAGAATCTTTTGTGACGCGTATATTCATATAATTCTCACAACTGTTTTCTCGGTGTTTTCTAAAAGTCTCGTTGCCTTCGTTGTACGCCGTCTTTCGTGCTTCGTTATATTGTGTCACGTGCTTCCTTGTTCGGAACGAACATTCTCTTGGTGACGGCTCAGTGAGAAACTCAGGTCGGACGACCATTTGCAAGAGTATATCTTTCCTGTAGTGACAGTTGGAAATATATATAGGTACTAGTTAATTGTATAGGATATTATTTGCATAATTGGTAGCTAGACATTTGTAACGGAGGCTCAGTTTCGCGATACAAGCAAAGGTTTGTCCTGCTTTGCTTTTTGAGGTTATAGGAATGATGACGTACACGCTTGGTTAACTTAAAATTTTTGTATAACGACAGAACAAGAGGGCAACACGGTCGATGACCATGGTCGGATACCGGTCCTAACCCCTTTTTAAAGTTTTCTTTTAATAGACTCGTTATACTGCGTAATCGTGGAATTTTAGGTTACCTACCGACGTGTACCCGCTTCTATTTTTTACGACTAGTACGCCTAGATGCTTACGCTCGATCAATAGGCATTTTTTATTTCGCTCGCTCTATCTGCTTCTCTTTAATAATACGAAAGCTTTAAAGCCAACGAGACTATTCTGAATACTGCGTTTACTTTTGTTACCGTCAAGTTATTCGAATTCATTTGGTAACTTTCCTAACGCGCGGAACACTCATGAGTCGTTTCGTTTACGAACGCGTCTCTTTGTCTTAAGCGATGTTGACGTCGGCGGTAATTCTAGAAACAAAAAATACAAAGTGATTGCTGTGTTGTTTGTGAAAGCCGTACTCGGTGACCCTCCAATTGTGTAATAGCAACTTTATTGCAGTACATTGAGCCCAGACCGTTTGTATTGACAATCCTAACGAACACCACGTGAAGGGAATTTAAGATTATGATTATTCACGATAAATTCAAAGCTTATTCAAACACATTGAAATTGTTCTTGAGGCCGGTACTGGCAACTTTTCAAATTTGAGAGTATTATTTTTACCAGGTGTTTCGTTAACGCAGAGTACAGCCATGCCAGTCAGATTACAACTTTTCGCTGTATGATTGCTGCTATTAAGAAAGTTCCTTCTTTCTTCCCTGCCTCCTCCACTCCTCCACAATAACAATTTCGGCCTGAGTTATTATTATCTTTTTCATTATTATTCAAAATTCAAAGCCTTCACCTCCAAATGTCAATTCTATCGCTAACTGAAATAACACATCTCAGTGGAATATTTGGGATGAACAGCCAACAGTCGATCACAGACAATCAACATCATTATCGGCATAGATCACACTTCAAATATTGATACAGGTTATCATCCACGTGTCTTTCCCACACAGCGTTGAATTCATTCTTGGCATTTGAATCAAACAATGTTACTCACGCGCAGAGATCGTGTTATACGGGGGCAGGGAGGAGTCGAAAAAAAAAAGAAAAAACTCAAGTGTGTCGCGTGACTTTTCTATATTTGTATCAACGTATTAGCAACGGAGTATAAAAAAAATTTCAGGGAATTTTTTTATAACGGAGATTGCAATGCCGATCTATCGCAAGAAAGAGCTGAAGTCAGGTGTCATTGAAATAAATATCATCAGTGAGGATTTGGTATTTTATTGATCGATCCGATGATAACGCTGAAAGCAGATAGAGTATCTATCTCCATTGTAATATAACATAAGAAGCTTTACTGGAATCAAAGTTCGAGCAGGATTCTCTGCAGAGGAGGAAAGTCTGGAGGATAAAGGGATGGAGAAATCTTCAAGAAAGTCTGACTATTGGCCGATGCAATTTTTCTTTGGCATGTTACGTTGTCGAGCTGGAAAGATTCTATGAAAAATTTATTGAAGAAACAATCCCGCAGGCAGCCAACCTCAATTCCAAAGTTATTGTTAGAAACACCAACTGACCCGAAGGTTCTCTTTTTTTTTTTCAAAGAAAGACTGTAAATAGGAAAAGCCCATAAACAGGTATTTCAGGACTTGCTAATAATCCGAATGCAGAGACCCCGAAGATAGCCGCTTCGAAGAAAATAAATGGAATATTTATTTTTACCATCGAGGAATTTTGAAAATTTCAACACCTTGAAATTTCAAGAACGCCACGATGTAGTTAAAGAATTTTCAATTGGTATTTTGAGATGATTTCCCTAATATCATAATAATATAGTTTCCTTATTTCGGTGAATACCCTATATATCATTTATAACAAAAATATTTGTCACGCAAGGTATTACTTTTCAAAACAAGCAAATGGACAAATCCTTCGGTTACAAAATTTGCGTATCACACATTGTTTAAATAATTTCATAAATTTTCCCTCGAAAATATATATAAAATTTAAAATCATATCTTCGAAGTGTCCTCGTGATCCAACCACCTTAAATTATGCTTTTCTACGTATTTTTTCTCGAGTACGAATTTGTTTCGTCCTTGACGAGTTTACGGTTCGAGATTACGTCACGATGTATTCGAATACGATATACTCTGTAAATGCGCAGAATTGCAAACGCGAGAGCTAAAGTCTACAAAAAAAAATATAGTTACGGCGATCGATGTTATTTTACTAATAAAAAAAATAATAATTTTCCACTACGACAGTTAGAACCAATTCCTATTTACAGTAGTTTATGTTCCCTTGGTTTTCGAAGAAATTCGATCCACCACTTTGCCGGAACCAGACGGCATTTCTCATGTCTGCCGAATGACGTTATCGTAAATAAACGGTGAAAATCCGTGACGCACAGGTGAGACTTTACACCATTTAACAATGGCGTAGACGATCGCCTATTTTAAGAATACCAGAAGGAGAATTGTGTCAGTCCCAAGCGTCAGAAGACTAATGACACAACTTAAATATAACCGAATACGTTCGTGGACACGAGCATTCCTATTTCATTTCATGTACATATGTTCCAATCTATTTACGTACTTCTCAAATATTATTTCATTTCTCCGAAACGTTCTCATTTCTCCATACGCGCACTCGTATACATCCGTCCGTCATATCCACAGTCCCTCGTCTAACGAAGCCAGTTCAGCTATACCGTATTAGGAATGCGAGAATCTTTTGCCTGAAAAGCTTATTCGAAACTGTTTTACCGACTTGGATTCATGGCAGAGTCAAAGCGTAAGAAAATAATAGTCAAGGATCAGAAGCGATATTCAAAAGGCACCGGTAACCTCAACTAGCATAGATACAACGTATGTCAGTTCAATCCAGCCTTAAAAATAAATATGAAGATTCGTACGTATCAAAAGTGAAATTTCACAAGTATAAGATGGTCAACTTCATCGAGCATCATTTGGCAAGATTATATAATCATAAGAGACGTAACTTACTTATCTAATAATCATTAGTGAATAGCTGATTACATATTTGAACCGAGTAGTCATGTTTGATCTAAATGACCCTGCTTATGTCAAGGTGAATATAATATCAAAACCCAAGTGTCGTGCTAAAAATTTCTTGCCTAAATTTCAAGCTATATCGTCTCTTAAAGATATTTGATGATGGCTTCGCGCGTAACTGTTCTATTTAAAAGAAATGTAATCGGCTGTGCGCTTACGACACTATTGTCAAAGCGAAGTAAGTGTGGTACAACTCGTCTGCCGTTAAACTTATGGTCGGTACGAACGAGGGGCCTCCACGTCACAAAGAACGTAGGCAGACCGATACAGATGTATGTACAGGTATATGTATGTAAAACATACAGTGAGACCTTAAGTTAAATTCACAACGCTTCGTTTCAGAAATCCCATGGAGCCTTGTTTTGTAAGAGGCGAGCACACCCTGAGGGTCCCCATGACGCTTTTCCAAGGGAATCGTGAACGTCTGCTGGACCGTCTTAGGAAAAATTCCGACGTACCTACGAAGGGTGCTTTTGTAATGCTCCAAGGTGGCGTTGATGTTCCGTTCAACGATACCGACATAGACTGGCCTTTCAGACAGGTGAGTAAACGACAATGTCTACACCAGCTGGTCTTTTATTTTAGGACACTGGATAGATTTAATAAAAAATTACAGACAACTCGTAAGCCGATGGTGCTTTGCTCCACGTGGTATACTTTGAAAGCCGTTGTAATTATTTTCGAAACGATATTTTCTGGGAAAAAATCATCAGGGACGCTCCTGGTGCCGTCGGTATGTCCTACGGTGTAGAGTTTCAGTGGTACGGCCCTGGGCCTTGTGCCAGACACACGAGTCATGGTGTCTTGGCAGATTGTTTTTAAAACCTGCTTTTCTAGAACGAATGTACCGTTTTGTGGATGAACAAACTATGGTGAAGAGGCAACAAGTGATTTTGTAGCAATGCAATGTAAACAATGGTTATTACGAGTAACAATACATCGATGAACATTTTCGTATTATTTTTGAACCACCATCGAAGTGTACCTTCGGGAGTTTGCAATGGCGCGATTAAAGTTCAAGGTTAACAGGATGAAAAGCTCTCGACTGAGGTATTTTGTGTTTGTTTTGCTTGGAGCGAGGAAAAAAAAACTGTAAACTACGAATTTACACGCAGTAAAGATTTTTATTAAGCGTTCTTGGTATCAACGTTCTGCTACACCCGGTATGTAGGTCCCCGCGCTCCTCGTCTTACTGGCCTGGCCCGAATATAGCTGATTTAAGATAATACCTGCTACCCGTTCCATGCTGAGAGCACGTTGACCTGATGGCCGATCACTCCACGGACGAGAAGGGACTCGACTTTAGCTCGTACCTAAATATAAGTCGGAACACGTTGCGGTTTACTTGCTGATATCATGATTCCTCGTTTAGTATTATACAGAAATAATTACGTCAATGGTAAAGTCTCGATCAAGGATCGTTACATTTAATAAACGAACTGGTACGTCGATTGACTGTGGATTATACACAATTCTTATAGAGAGATCGCAAAAGGCACTTGGTAACAGGAATGAATTCTCATTTCGATATCCAATGTCTTTTGATCCGATACAGTTTAACGCACGAGTCTCCCTGTAAAGTCCATTCTCTATTTCTCGTAGACGCTAATAGAAATTCCGTTTCACGAGACCCACTGGAATTTACAATGCCTCCTTCTTGGCCTCGAGAATCTCTTTTGTCCTGCGTACGCAGAGCGACCACGTCTCTTCGCAGATCGTCAAGGCGAATTCAATGTTTAAGTAAATATTGAGATTCTTGTTTCTTCTCTAGGAATCCTATTTCCAATGGTGCTTCGGAGTGGAAGAACCAGGATGCTATGGATGCTTGGATATCACGAGTGGAACTTCAATTCTCTTCTTTCCACGATTACCAGCTGAGTATGCCGTATGGCAAGGCAAGCTGCACTCCTTGGAGGACTTTAAGAAGAGATACGCCGTTGACGAGACCTACTACACCGACCAGATAGCGCAAGTCCTTAGCGACAAGCAAGCGGCACTGCTCCTCACTCTGGTAAGTTTACAATGAACGCTCTGCTGATTCCTATAGGAAACTCAAGCTGGTTTTTAAGATCGTTACAAAGATGATCTTCATGGTTCGTGCGAATTTCCAAATGGGATTATACACAATACTGCCCGTGTAATATCAGTTGAAGATATCGCTACGATTCATAATGGATAATTGGATGATATTTTAACTGATAATACCGCGGTATGTCTCTACCCAAGCAGTGCTCTTATAAGGACAGTGGCGATTACTGCGTAATACCATCTCACCCACCATTTACGGGTTCAGGATATTAACCCTCTTTCTGGGAACCGGTTCGCGCTAGACGCGAATCAAGTGACAATTTCGCATACGTAAGCGTTTTCTTATCTGGGTATGTAGCCTGCGTCTTGCGGATAACTTTGTATTTGAATTGTGATTGAAAATAATCTGGAGTACGTAAATCATCAGTGTTATGCAAGTGTCTTGATATTTTTGTTTTTTGATTTATTTTTTTTTTCCCTTTGCCAATACCACGGAGTTCGAGTATTCAAGGATAATATTCGCTTCGAGAAAGAAAGTTACTATTGAAATGAAATGCCACGAGGCACAACGTGCCGCTCGAAGTTCCATGAAATGCTGAGTAGAAACTTCACTCGATCATACATGCTGTGTAATGTAAACGAGTGACTGTCCCGTACCTCAATCTGACATCGTAAGTTCATAGTTCGACATACTTTCCTTTATATATGCCTAGGAAAATTTTACAAACGTGCCTTTAAATGTCCGTTTGGGGGCATTCGAAGCCTTTGTTCCGCAATTTTGAGACATGGTTAAAGAAATAATACTTTGCTGTCGTCTCGTGATGTTTTTTTTTTTCAAATAGAATTTGTAAACGGAGCCTGCTACCATTTCGTTTAGATCTAGGACGAAGATCCAAGGCCATTAACGTTTGTCGCGCTTGCCGCTCGAATTGTCATTACGTATTAACACTGGCATTTAACTTTACTCGTATTGCTCAAAAACGAGATACTGCTAACAAGACTCGACAGGTTCGTCGGTTGGTATTCATAGTTGCTAAATTATGTTGTATACATATAATTTGGGTCGATTATGTTTCTGTTAGTCGAATCACAATTTGTACGGTAAACTTTTCAAAATGGCAAAAACAAGTCTTGTACCTCTATAGGGACTCAAGGATTTACACGTTATGTTGTCCAATGAAGTTTTTCAAAATATTTATCATGTCCTAATGTCACTACCACGTTGGGTAATGTTATATTGGTCTTTTCGCTGAAATTTTCTCGCGCACGATTGATAATTCAATGAAGCTAATAACGAACTCGCTGAAGTGACGTTTAGCGCTTAGTTTCTACCGGTAGTTACAACATTGTTATTACTAAGCAGTTCGATTAGGAGAAAGTGTTCAGTACCAGAAAATCGTAGACTTCTTTTTTTTTTCTATCGTAATGCTAATTTACACAGTATCCTTGCGTATTGAGCTAAACAAGTTTTTACGCTTTTCCACGTAAACTGTGGATTTGGTAAATTTAACTGTCTCTTAGACGAGGCAAAGTTCCTCTCGAAATCCCATGACGTCAAATTCTCTTTAAATGATCTCCAAGTGACAGACGCACGAGCAATGGCAATAACAATCGACCTTTCTCTACTTACGCACGGGTAGTAGGTTTTCGGAGCAAGATTGTAGCGCCTCTCGATTAAACCGATCTTATTTAATTGATTCGTCTGGTTGATATTTATGCCAAGGACGAACAAATCACTTACTATTATTATCCGCTAGAATTTAATATTGAACATAACGAATAATTACGTACGCCATTCACCGCGATATTAACTCCCACTCTCTGCTAGTTTATGCCTTTCGATCTTTGCTCCTGTTACAATACAATAGACATTTTGGCGTCTACGTGTATAGCTTAATATCTAATGCGTGGGATTCGGCACGTGTGGATACGTCATCGTTTGTCTCTGGCAAAAAAGGAAGCATCTTCTTTAAATATAACGTCTGACATTTTACGATCCATTCAGAAACCGGATGGAAAGTGCGAGTTGGGCATTTTTCTTGACTGCTGTGTGTGTGTGTGTGTGTGTGTGTGCGTGCGTGCGCGCGCGCGCGCGCGCGCGCGCGTGTGTGTATGTGTGTGTGTGTATTGTATATATATTATAAGTTACATCTTTTTGCGACACCGATGGTAATGCAGTAACGACGTCGGTAATTCAGCCGCGATGAAAACGCATCGTAAAGTGTTTACTCCGATGACACGTGAACGAATACACACGAGGTTGTGCGAGGGTTCGCAATTTTTCTGCAGACATGTTGTTTGTCCACTGACAGAAACTGTCGCGTTAATTAAATTCCTAGTTTGCACGGCGCACGTGGAAAAAAAGTGGGTATTATTCATTGGTTGCTGTGCAAATATAAATTTTTTCATTTGCTTCCCTTCACTGACTCTATCATGCAGCAAACGATGTTACAGTCTGCGGAAATTGTAAACGCAGGAAATACCACGTTCCCGGGTACCTATATACATATATATAATATCTGTAAGTGGAACACGGCACTCGCAATGTCGTCGTCGTTGCGTCAGTTTTTAACCGAGATAAATATTAGGTGACGGATGAAGGAAAAAAAAAAAGAAAAAGAAAAGAAATCGACGACTCGTAGACTCGAACGTTCCATTTTTACCTACTGGTAGAAAGAGCTTTCTATTTACCTCGAACTAGAATTACGTAAGGAGACTTTTACTTTGTTCTGAGACTTGTTTCTACGCACGGCTGTCTTATACGTATCGTTTACAACGGCATGAGCCTTACTAATTGTCTTTTTGGTATTTGTTTTCATTTACTGTTTTCTTTGTTTTCAGTACGGCAGGAACACAGACAGCGGAAATACAGCGCGCGAAGCTGTCTTCGATGGTATTGGGCAGTACGTATTAATGAATATGGAGAATAGTACAAATTAATTTCTCGCTATCGCTTCATTAAATGGATGATACGTATTTCATTTAATTCTTGTAGGTTCGAAGTTGACAATAATCTTCTCTTTCCAGAGATAGCGGAATGGTGAGTATAATATTTATATTCGTGGTTATCCGATAAGATTGTTAACTCATATATTTTTTTCTGTTTTCCATAAATTACGAGATAATAGGCGTTTTTATTGATCTTGTCAAAGCTGACGTTATGACACTCGAGACAAAAGTTTTATCAATCGTATTGGTAACTTTGCGCAAACATCAATTGAAATCGTGATTATGAAATTATGTGTTTTGATGTCTCATCGGTGCTCATAGATTTATCCTTTTATTGCCTTGAGCTAAAACTTTTTGTTTTCACCGTTACTTCCCAGAATCACATAACATTTTGAGTACTATTTATATTTTTTCGAATTCCTTAAATGGCTGCCTATCGGGTTTGTATAAGCGTGCACGATGTCCTTTGTGCGGTACTCGAATCATAAGGTTATATAACGTTACATTGAACTCTCACACAGTCATTTATAAACATTGCATTGAATATACTACACAACGTACAAGCCAGTTGTCCGGAGTCTAATATATTTCGTAGTGTCTGCATATTATATACAATACATTTATAATGTTACGCAATAGTGATTTGAGAAATCGTTTTATTTGGACGGATAAATTGTGAAAGTTGTCTCTTGTATGCAATGAATGCGCTATGTCGTATGTAATGTTTATATTTGTTCGCTGCTTATCGACTGAGCACATTCTTGTGCGATACCCGTGCTGCCACATAGTTGTGATAATAGGATACGTTTGTCCTAAACCAGCATGTTTAGTATCAAGTAGTATCAGCTGTTTATCGTAGAGAGTATGCCGAAAGGTTTTTGTCATTGGTATCGTGTAGGATTTTAAAGAAGAAAGTTGCGTATAAAAAACTAAAAAATTAAGAGTAAATATCTAGAAAAAAATATCTGTTCTGGTAGCAGTACATCGTCGAATTGTAAAATCAACGTTCGACGTATTTATGATTGTATAATGCAACTAGAGGTTATACCTAAGTGATTTTAATGTTGCACTGCTATTGATTGATATTGGTTGTAAGAAAGAGTGATGATTCTATGACATGATAGTAAATCTTGTATTTGCTATATAAGTCTCTACCCAGAGGTAGATGAGTGTGAGAGGTAATATGTGGAGTCGAATGATACTACGATCTCCAGTGCAAGCGAGACTTCCCATTTTAAAATCTAGCAAGAGATGGTTGGAATCAGGAGGTGGAGGTGGTGGACCTAGGAGAGTGCAACCATTGACACGTACTAGCATACTTGTCGAAGAAGGTATAGATATTCAAGAAGTACCTTTGATCGTACAAAAGGTTAGCGATATCGTTGCTTTATGTGACGAAAAAGATAGGCAAAAACCAACTATTGAAACTTCTCACGATCCATATTCTTTGAGAATTAAAGAAATTTCTAGTACACAAAGTACAGATAATAAAAAAAATGAGGAAAATAAATTGGATGCAGAATGTAGTTTGGATGAGAGAATTGACATAGAAACGAATGAAGGAATTGCTGTATTGTTTGGCTCTGACCTTGATTTCATGAAGAATGCTAATATAAAGCAAATGCTGGAAGGATTGGATTCCAGCTGCCCACCAAGTGGAGTGTATTCGTTTGTTGAAACGATGATAAATGAGCAAATAAATTCTAAAGTTGCCGTAGAAGTTCTTAGAAAGATCATGCAGTTAGAAAAGGAACAAGGATTCAAAAACATAAATACAAAGGATACAGAGGGTGAGAAGATGCTATTGGATGCTGTGAGTAGAGATACAGTTTTAACTCAACTGATTGAAATGATTGCCAAAAGTCAAGACACGGATACATTACTGAAAGGTCTCAGTTTACTTATAGAAGATGTTGTGAGTCCACCAGTAAATGCATACAGAGATCGTCTGTGCGATGAAATTACAATTCGCATTGTCAACGAGGAATTTAGTTTGGACCAGTTGATAGATGTAATAAAAATTCTATCAAAATTCAATGCTACCAAGTATGCAAAATCTATCGATATGTTGTGGGTGGGAATAAAATCCAAGGAACATGATATCACGTTGGATAAAATAATGTCACTAGTTACGCTAATACCATACTTCAAGCGTAGTAGGCAAATGATACAAAGAATATTGGAAAAGAAAGTTCTTTCTCTGTGGATGGAAATGACTGGTACGCAGATGGCAGATTTATTGAGCAATATGGATAACAATATATTCTCACTAAAAATGCTTTCTTGCGCCAGCAAATGGGCAAGTGTGTGCATGGAGTCAGCTTCGGAGAAGGATCTGTTGAAATATATTGAAGCTTTAAATGTAGCAGAACACGTCGATCCAGTGGTAGTGACAGCGTTAGAGAAATACGTCATAAAGAAAGGAGTGAAAATAGAGGAGCCAGCACTTGTTGCAGCGATAATGGATTATTGCCGCGATATGAAAATCAGAAATGGCCACATTCTTTGGGGATGCGGCGAATACTTCATTAAACACGCTATGGATGTGCCTTCGTCTTTAATAGCATCTCTTTTCACGCCGTTTGGTATTTTAGACTTTCAACCGCCAAACGGTCCGAAGTTTTGGCAAGTCTTGGAAAGAGCATTCACCGAGAAATTTCACGAAATGGATCCGTGCGACGTGCTCGATGTACTGATCTCTTGCTGCTGCTTGGAGAAATCCCCTTTGAACTTTGTTAACAAAGTATTCGGTACGTCTTTCCTCAAGAAGATACAGTCTTACGATGATCCTGCTTATGTGCGGTTCTTACGTAACAAGTTACAATTGTTCGATATGTCGATGACACTGCAGTGTCCACAGTATCGTGGTCCTTTGTTACCGCCAGACAGATCGGCAAAGTCTCTTTGGGTCGACGTTAAAGTAAAACGTGTAATTAATCAAATATATCAACAGCTGGCACAATTGGTAGACGGTGAAAATAGACTGAGCAAAAGCGTGATTCTGAGTCAATTGCCACTAAATGAATTGTACGTAATAGAGGCTCTGATACATTCGTCCCCAATGAAATCCTCAAAATTCATACTAAATTTAAGGCAAAACAAGAATATCAACACAGCCATTATTGTGCATTTGCCAGAACACTATTGCTACGGGACTAAACAATTAATAGGTTACCAAGTCATGAGGATTAGGCATTTTAGAAAATTAGGCCTACGTGTCATGACGCTAGACTTTCAGACTTTGTTAAAGCTTAGAGTTCATCCAAACGAGCTGATGGATTATTTATCACAGAGATTGGCAGCTGCTCAAGATGCTTTCTGATATTGAATTACCAGTCTCGCGTGTTGTCCAAAAGTATTTGCTTGCTAGAAGCTAAATTATTTGTGTGGTTTACAATGCTGCAACGATCGTTGGAAGCAATACAAACGAAAATCCGAAAAACCTTGTACCATTCTTCGAATAAAAATGTATGCAAGTAAACAATTTGTTTTTAATAATTAATACACAATATTAGAAACGTGTCCGTCAGTGGTAACCAAGGTTCTATTACTTTTCGTTCCCACATAATTTGCGCACTTTGTATAACTGCAAGGACTCGCGATGCTTCGATGCTCGAAGTCGGTTATTCGGTTGATCGAAATAAAAGAGTAGCCGCGTAAAGATTTCCCTGAAATTTAATGTCATAGGCAACGTTTAATCGTCATATTGTTTTAATATCACAGCCGTGTAATAAAGTCTTCGCAAGAGATAGAGGTGCTGCGCTACGTCGTCAAGATAAGTTCAGAGGCACACAAGGCGGTTATGAGAGCTGTAAAGCCGGGTTTAACGGAGTACCAAGGAGAATCAGCATTCTTGCACTATGCATATTCCGTTGGCGGATGTAGAAATGTTTCTTATACCTGCATCTGCGGTTCCGGACACAATGCCTCCATTTTGCATTATGGCCACGCTGGAGTACCTAACAACAGACTCATACAAGACGGTGATATTTGGTAAGTTTAAGGGCCCGTGTAAATGTTTATGAACTAAATGAAGAGCTCGTAGTTATTAGTAGATGGTAGAAATGGTTCGTTCCGTCTTAAAATTCGTATATACTAAGAACGAGACTTTTTTATCGTTGGCTATCATTCCTGTGCATTATATTCATCGCGGTCCGCCGTATTTTTAACGTCACTTTCTGTAAAATTAATGGACTTTGATCTTCATGATAATTAAGAACCTCTCGCGCGTCTTAGGATTTGCGTAAAACTCGCGTCAATATGTTTGGATTTTCTCGATGACTTTTAATTATGTACTGTTTGTTATCGCGGTATAGCCTCTTCGACATGGGTGCCAATTATTGTGGTTATGCGGCGGACATCACCTGCAGCTTTCCGGCTAATGGGAAATTCACCGAAGATCAGAAGATGATCTACAACGCTGTTCTGGATGCCTGCAATGCTGTTTTAAAATCGGTTAAACCAGGCGTATCCTGGGTCGACATGCACCTACTTTCCAACAAGGTTCTCTTAACCTCACTGAAGAAGGGTGGACTATTAATTGGCGACGTGGACGACATGATCAAGGCTGGATTGGGCGAAGTCTTCCAACCCCATGGACTTGGTCATTTGATGGGCTTGGACGTTCACGACGTGGGTGGATACTTGCCAGGATGTCCGGAACGTCCAGTGGCTCCTGGTGTCAGGAAATTGAGGACTGCTCGCACCTTATCAGCTGGGATGGTCCTCACGGTAGAGCCAGGATGTTACTTTATTGATTGCGTAAGTTATTACCAAGAGATATTCATGATATTAAATACTGTTTACAAGTAGTAACGTTTCATGAATTAATTATAGCTGCTGGATGCGGCTTTAGCCAATCCGGAACAATCGAAATTCATCGTTCCCGAGCGTTTGAGAAATTTCCGTGGTTGGGGTGGAGTTAGGATCGAAGATGATATTTTGATCACGGAATCTGGCGTGGAAAACATGACTTGCGTTCCTCGCACGTAAGACCTTCAGTTTTTATTTTACGATTTATGGTTGCTCTTACCGAAGTTATTTTGTACTAGTAGTGTACACAGTTGCGTAAGCCGTATATGACGCTACAGAGAATCGCTAACACTATTCTTTGAAGCTGTGTAATGTCATTGGCAATTCTAAGTTTGAAAAAAAAATACTCTTCCAGTTGACCGATACACGCTTCTCATGATTTTATTGGATTTTCTTGCAGCGTTGAGGAGATAGAAGCTTGGATGGCCGTTGGAAGGGATCAAATAAAATTACCACAGGAAAGAAGATGTACCGTTGAATGACTAAACGAATGTAATCTAAGATAATGTCAAGGAATTATGTGCGCCCCGTGACACTTCTATATTTTTCGTCACGCGTATATCACTGAAAGACAAACGGGCGGCCAGTGTGGCTCTATTTAGAAATATCTATAAAATTAAATCGTGTTAATCAAGAACAACAAAAAATTGTCACGCAAATAAAAAGCGCCTTGATTATTGCCATACTCGAAAATAAATATACAAACGACGATTTCAATAATCCGTTAATACGCTGCATTATCATAAATATAAGCGTACATTTTGTTTTTCTACCATATAATTAGATTCGAATAAATCTTGAGTAAAAAAATGCACCGTACCAAGTATCTCCGGCCATTTACACAAGGTTGTTTTTCCATAAATCTAATTAAAAAAAAAAAAATTAATATTACAAGCGTTACAGACGTCGATACAGGACTAACGTCACTGTGTCGCACTAGAGAAGCAACAGGTAAGTCTACGTTCAATGCCATGATGGAAAACACCGTAAAGCCATGTAAGCCGTCAGGCAGGACGGAACTTAGTGCGAAGCGATCGTAGTGCCGGCGTATCTCGTATCTAAGCAGCGAGAACTAACCGCGTTATTGTCGTGCGCGAGTCTCGCGGTTACAGTTGCGCGTCTGGCGTGCTGGCGAGCGGTACTCCTACCTTGGATGAAAGCTTAGAAAAGCGCGACTGTCTGTCTCGTTGATAAAAGGCATCCAGTGTCCCGAGTGTGTCCACGGAATTGGAAACCGAAAGAATAAAGGATTGGTGGAAGGGGATGTGCGGGGAATCGTAAAATTACGTAAGAACGCATAATACAGGGGTTGAAAGTTACCGGAGCGTGATGTTCATATGGTGCGTGCGTCAGTAAGTTACGTACCTGAAATGTACGTTGAAGAGGTTGAACGTGTAAAAGATCGTAAAAGAAGAATCTTAAATAGTAAATAAGTGAGTGCGAATTTGATTTGTGAAACGTTTAACTGCCCCGCGATAGTGTCGGAGCTAAAGTAATAGAAAGAGACATTGACAAACGACGTGGTGAAAGTGGCCAGAGTTAATTGGCCAGTACACGTATATTTAGGTAGGTTGCGCACGATTTGCCGGTCAGTACGGGTTAAAAGTCGTAGTCGAATGTCGTACCGTGGGGCTACGCCAATTAGAATGACCACGAACTCGTTTATATATAGAATCGATAGTAGGTAACGTTCCGGTGCCTCCGCCTTCTTGAGACTCCGAGTCCCTCTTGTTACCCCGCAGCAATCCCAAAAATTTAACGCACATTTATAAATATCGTCGTAGCCACATCTTTAAGCGCGGACTGGCGTCGTCGTTTGACGTAAATTCAACGACGCGGTGAAAACAACTCACTGCCTCATTTAAATATTACAATTAGGATGGCGTCGTCGAACGGTGCTCCAGCTGCGCCTCGATGTAATTATCCATGACTATTGTATTGTACGCGGGAATGCACGCCGACGGACTGCGCATGCGCGTTCACTCACGTTATTCTTATTTGCCGTGCACGCGATAACGCAGGATCGTATTAGACTCTCGCATCGATAACTGAGAACATCTCTTGCTTTTCAGTAGGGATTTCATTTGCCCTGAACTTTCTTACCTGTCACTTCTCGGCTATCTCTACCGTCGAAGGAGCTACGAGAAAGGCTCCTTTGAACTTGCCGGCTCTAAATTGGAGAAAAGTTTAATAACCGAAGGGCAATAAAGGAGGAAGAATCATGGGAAATTGGCGAAGAAACTTGAGGGGGAACTACCTTGATAATAATTAATCCAACAAGACTCTGTTTGTTTGGTTCTTAATCTAAGCATGAAGGTACGCCGGTCGTACGAAGAATATTCTTCTGGTTATCAAGGGCGAGAACTCTTCTCAGGATTGTTATTGTGGGTGGCCGTTCCTATCGGCGTTCCGACGCCTCAATTATTCTCATCCTGGTCGTCGTGGATTTCGCCAAGGAGAATTTCGATACCAATGGACGCGGCTTAATTCCAAAGATCTCACCGTTGAGTATTCGCTAGTAGATTTCAATTGGTTCTTTGCTGTGCACTGCTGATATATGAGTATATATATAGATATATATATGGTGTTTGGTGTACGCGCGCGTGCGTGTGTATATATACATACACATATATAACCGTGACTCTCGCGTGTAATAATCCCGACCAACGAATACGTTCGCGACTCGCATCGATCGGACGGACGCCAAGCGCCGCGACGCCCTCTCCTCGCTCCACCTGCTTGTCAGACTATTACGCGTCACGTCAGAAACACACCTCGAAATATTCTCGAATTCGAGTTCGGAGTTTCTTTGCCACCACCGCAACGACCGAGGTGTCTCCATCCGTCCTTAAGGTACGACCCTCGCTCTGGACTTTGCGACGTCATCGTCATTGGCTCAGTTACCAGTGGGGAGGAACGGAACAAAGAAATTGAGAAACGTGCCGGGAAATTGTAGTGAAGTTAGAAACGTCTCTGTACCCTCGACGTCATCGGGCCATACGCGTTGAATACGCGGCCGTACGTGTAAATTGCGCCATGCCCATCGTCATGTAAATTCGTCTAATCGCCAGTCGAGGCGGCGACGTCGAAAATGTGTCGCGACACGACGCAGAGGGTTCGCAAAAAATGATATGGTGAAATACAAGGTGCCGTTCGTGAGATCATCGGTAGTCGAAAGGAGGATAACAGAAGATCCAGTGACAGTGTCTTCCGCGGTAATAAAATTCTTTGCAAACGACGCCGTCGGCCGGAGAAATCGTCCGCGTCGAACTTCTCGTTGTAATTATCTTGAATCTTAAGCGTCGTCGGCATCAGGACTCTCCTGGTAGCCCCCATGAGCTAGAAGGAATCATTGAGAGGAACTGAACTCGTCTACGGGTAGAAAGAGAAAAGGAATTACCCGAAGAGGGTTGAAAATCCATGAAAATGTTTTGCTTCCAAAGTCCTTTTACACGCGCATCTAGAAGAGTAGTACCGCCCCCGCCTCTCGCGACTCAGGCTACCACGACCTCGTCAGACCTGAGGAGAAGAGGCTCCGAAGCCACCAGCGAGGGTTCCGGATCTTCCTCCATCAGATTTATCGATCAGGAACTCTCCATGTCCGGGGGTAGTAGCACCGAAACTCTACCTGGTATCCGTGCGGATTATCTGGACACAGATCCGTTGTCACCTGGTCCAGATTTAATCTTACCAGAAACACCCTCTGCGAACGATACCTGCATTCTTGTGAACGGTGTCTCCGATGTTACTGACGACGGTATCGCCCTATCGACTATTGATAATAAGCTAGACGGTGCCTACGTTGCTTCCCGCACGGAGATGTCACCGTCACAAAAGCCACCGGCCTCCAGGTGGCGACGAAAGCTTCTCCTCAGATTAAGATCTACGGACTCATCGGCATCTAGCACCGGAGAAACGTCGTCCCCGTCACCTTCGCCGGCTAGCGATTCGACGCCCTCTTCCGCCAGGAATCAGAACGGTCCACATCGACACGGTACCGCCTCTTTCGCGCCGTTTGTTTCGCCGCTCGCGCTGCAGCAGGGGGAACCAGCCGACAGTGGCGACGTGCTGGAAGCTCAGTCGCGCGAGGTCTTCGCCTCGGTCAACGACATCCCTTCGTTCGAGAACGGCTTTAGCGATCTTGACGAAGATCCTAATCAGGAAACTGAGACCGAGGAAGGTTCCTTACCTTCGAGTCCAGCCGCCGCCGTTGGCCTTGTACCAAGTGTTCCCTATTACGGATTCCTTTCCGCTAACGGATCCATGCGTCAGGAGACCACTAGTACGAGCTCGCCGCAGCTGTCCTCCGGCACCAGTCCCAGATCCAGTGCCGAGTCTCCGCCGGAACCTGAGGCGAGTTCCTTTGCCGAAGATACACCGGCTAATATAAATCTACAACCTCAGCCATTGGAAACGACATGTCTACCTGCTGCGAGATCATGTCCCAACCTGGAACGTCAAAGCGCCGGATGTTCGTCCGCTAGTGGATCCTCTAGTCCAAGTCCAAGTCCAGGACCAGCTGGACCTAGATTCAAACCTCTCGAGGAGGGTGACATTCAGGTCTGCTATCTCAATCACACGAGGACTCTCGTCAGCAAGATCCTGTCCAGCAAGTTTCTCAGACGTTGGGAGACACATCATTTGTATCTCAACGATGCCTGCCTATCCTCCAAGACGGTTGGTACCTCTAATATTGCTTATTTCACATTCAACTTCAATGTGTTTATACTTTTGTTATATTCAAATTTGGGTATTTATATTTGACAATTCTAAACGTCTTTAGTATTCAACTGTACTTCTCGTTAATTGCTTCTGCTAACAGATCCAGTTGTGGACTTTGATATTATCCGTGATAGGATTTCAGGTTCATTGGCATCCCTTACGGCAATCTTCCACAGTCAGAGGGATCATTTATAGATAAAATATTTATGATCTACATTGTTTACTAATAATACTCTATATTCAATCAACCGAATTCATTCGAGCTTGTATCCCATCCGTCAGTAAAATGTGTTTCGAAGGGCCATCTCCTTACGAAATTCAATGCAAGGAAGTCCCTTGGATTTCACACTTAATTTGTGGATTGACTATAAGTCCTAATACGTATAACTCTACAATCTATATTCCATGTATTCCCCAGAATCGTATTTCGCTCTATTGTCAGATTCTTATATAATACAAGCATAGCCAAGGGTAAGTATATAATTCTGGTACATGCGAAAGGGTATTCTGCATACAGAAATTACAAAATATAAATTACACGTGTAATCGCGGCCTGAGGTTCCATTACAATTAAAATCCACAAATAGATCCTAGTAAATCAGAAAACAGAAATTTTAATCAATCAATGAATTATAATTTATTCTATCAAAAAAGTATCGAGCAAATTTTATAAAGAACAATAATTAATTGCCATAAATCGAAATTTGTTTTATTCTATAACGCTATCGTTATTTCGAATTTTGACATCGTAAATGCAAATTTACTGGTTCCATCTATAATATTTTGACGTTGCATCACGCGAAATTTCACCTGATCACAGCATGGCGCAATGCGTTATGGAATCGTTGATTATAATACTATTTATCGCACCTCACACATGCATATATGCATATCGTATATTATTGCATCGTTCCAATTTACATTTTTCTCTTTTGCTTTTCACCCATTTATGCGTGTCACTCGGACAATGTCTGCCAGGCCGGTGAATCATTACCGCACCCCTGTAATATACCATAAGGTAATTCGATGATATTATTTTCTGTCATACCGCAAAGTAAAACGTGAATATTTTTTACTTCAGCTTATCGTTAAACGCCTCGCATGTGCTTCCACGAGAAAAGGTCGATTGCTCGTCTTGAACAAAAAAAATGTTACGTTATAAAGTATCACATCAAACGTACGTATTACAAAGAGAAGTGGAGAGGGGACGAAGGAACACGTAAGATTGATTTTCTGCACAACGTAAATCCAAGGAAAAAAAAAGAAGCAATAGGAATTTCTGCAACCACTAACGTATATTCCTCAAGTGCAATAAAATATCTACGTGTATCGTTGCATCGACGATACGCGGCATCAAATTTCAAACGATACGTTGTTCCAAGGAAAATCTCACATATTTTCTTTTACGTCATGCACATATATTCGGATGGCAGTAATATATGTAATAAATATATATATATACACACACACACACACACACACTTTGATCTATTCAAAAGTCAAGAAAAAATTTCGCGCGTGGTTTCGTATTGGCGATACATCAAAACCAGTATGTCGATTTAATTAAAAAAAAAAAAATAAAAAAAGGCATTTTATCACGTTCGTGTCAGATTAACATAATTCCGATTGATCGTACAATCACTACGTCCTTGATCGCGCGCACGATATGACTGCAATCGGTGGTCTCTCATTCTGAAGCGATTTTCAAATTCGATATATCGAATGCCAATCGAGATTTATTCGAACTCGTTCTGGGCACTGCCCTGAAGTGCGCCGGGAAGGAGTGTCGATCGTCATAGCATCGGAAAATATATTGATCAACGTCTTCGAATTTCGAACCGAAGTTATCGATTGCTGATAACGGAGCATGCGTTTCAGGGAATACGTCGAGTGAGCGATTTCGAGTGATACGTGCATAAATTATTAAATCACGCATTCGCATGACGTCAATATAATTTAGTTGGGTGAAAATGACGCCACACGTCGGATGCGCGCTGCTCGTATAACGACAGCTCCGTGGTAAATTCGAAATGTTGATCAATATTTAAGGAAATAATGTGTCTGGCTAATAGTACTTTAAAGTTTTATATGACTCAGCAGCGAGTACCGATGGCGTAATGTGGACGCAAATGCTGGGAATAATTGTAATGTACTCATATTTTTGGTCTCTACTTACATCATACTTTTTCACAGGTTATAATCCTACGGCATTAATAATAATACGTACGTCCCTTTATTATTCAACGGACAGTAGATACGTTAACGTGATAAGCGTGGGGCCCAGCGAAATGTACGATGTACGTGCTATGCACGATAGCTGAACCATGCATGTCCGAATCGTGATCGTCCGATTTTCATGAAGCGATCAAGAGACGGGTTACGCAGTGAGGGCCGAGGGACCGGGAGGACGACGGATAAAAGTAGCGAAATCAAAGATAAGACTTTATCGTCAATGAAAAAGAAAAAAAAGGTGCGTTCAAGGTTCTCAAAAGACGCAATCCTCTATATCAAATAAAATACCGCGACCGGTACATCTGTTTCCATGCGTAATTAATGTGTATACTAAAAAAAAATTCATGACACCTTCTCGCACAGTCATTGGGTCAATAATTCGCTTACGATCGTTAGAGTCACTTTTTCTTTTATTTATCATACTTTTTAGTCACGCACGAGCACGTCGTTACCTAGAAAAATATCGTATACGACCGGGATCCTTTGGGAAGAGTCAAGGGAAATTTGTGTTTCGCCATTCAAACCAAAAAAAATGTCACTCTCGTTTTCTTCGCGTCGAAGGCAGTCAGAGAGAGAAAAAGAAAAAGAAAAAAAAGTAACAAGATAAAATAGAGAAGGAAATAAAAAGAAAAGTTTACCAATGACGTCTTCGTCTCAGAACGCTTTCGTCACGCGTCGCCGTGACGTAACTGCTGCGAAGTGTGAAAATAATGCTGAATCTCTCGAAATAGATCGTATTTTTCCCGGAGACGACAAAAAAAAAAGAAAAAGTGGTAACTCATAATAACCAATTCGTCTCGATTCGTCTCTGTATCCCCTATCGATTTCAATCCTTACGATCTCGTATGGGAACGGAAGTTGATATCGTCGAATAGATTGTCGTGGGTTCGGTTTCGCGTTGCCGTGCGCTCGTGGCGTATCGGTTTCGGGATCTGGGGGGACAATATCATGAAAATGCAAGAGTGTGTGCCCTGTGCGTGAGTTGACTGACGTCAAAGCTGACCCTGGATATATGTTCTGTAGTCGTTGCTACTCCGACGCTCGGTTGTCCAGTAAAATCAAATCCATTGAAGGAACGCTTGGATCGGATCGGTACAGCTAACTTTATACAGTTTCATTAAAAAAAAGGGGTCATACAGCAAAAAGTCATAAAATAAAAATATCCTTGGACAGCACGGTATTTCATTGTGGAGGGGTAGTATTGCGCAATATTGTAAAACATAAACGCAATCACAGTATACGCATCTACGGTGCAGCAACGTAGGGCCAATATACGGAATCATCTAGTTACTCTAATGTAACCGCGCTATCTCCGTACACTTCGTTCTTATTTATACGTTCTAGCTCGAGGCAACTCCAGAGATAACCGAGCGTGGAAATAAACGTCCCATTATTTCGTATAGACGCCCACACCATCTTCTTACACCGACACGATAGCCCTCACTCGTGGTCACGCGAATTTAATAAGGAAGAAGCTTACGATCCAGACACAACGTGTGTATATATATATATATATATATATATATACCCATGTATGCTGACGTTGCGAATTCGTTCCGCAGACTGAATGCGGGTCTATCGGCTGACGTGCTGTTAACGATTTGTTGACGTATCACGGTAGACTAAATAAGGCACGTGGTTTGCTTATGATTATTAATTATTAGAGTCAAAGCACTATCGAATGTATATAATTTCACAAGATCATCCCTCCGGTATCATTGTCGCTTTAGACGAAATTATTGGTTGCCGTATGAACTGTTATCTATGTAAGATAGCGTGGCGTACGGATACGATGACGTAACTTTGAGGTTATATAGGAATTTTATTAGTTATTGCATAGTTCCTCTGTCCATTATTTATGTGTGTGTGCGCGTATATATATATATATATACAGAAGCCATATATATATATATATATATATATATATATATCTGGGCTGGCTTCTGACTCCGTTCATTGAGGGGATGCAGCGTTCTAGATTCGGTCGAGCCTGCTTCAACAGTCGTTCAACCCTCGGCCTAGATTCATCTCTGACGTCATTCGCTCTTCCATACGCAAGCGCCTCGCGTATACGTGCGTTACCGGTTACGCCTGTGTCCGTTCTCGACGTTCACGAGAGTCGGGCTACCGTTGTGTACACACGAACCAGAGCGCATTGTCCTCGGCACCTGCACGTATTATGCAACGCACGTTTATTCCAGTTCTTTTCCCTCTCCTTCCTTTTCAATTCTTCCTGGTCATTCCTTTTCTCTTCGAATCGCGTCCTTACTCCGTGGTGTCATCCGTCCGTGGGACACGAAGGTGAACAACGATTCCGATTAACGATCATTGTTTACCGAGAATTTGGATACCGGTTGAACGTGGAGAATCGTTTTTAAATTCTCGTGACTTTTTTTTTCTTTTCTCTTCTCTCTTTTTCTCATGACTTTTATTCTTGCGATTTCCTTATTAGCGTTTTTTTTTCTTTTACGGACGATGCTGGAATAATGACTTTTTTTTCATGATCCTCGTTACTCGTCTCGAGTCTTTAACCAGGCGCGTGTATTTTTTATTGGGATACGAATTCCTTAGGCACGTGTATACGTATATACACTAGTCTGATTAACGAGCGAAAACCAATTAAGGTATGAAAATTTGAAACTTGGTTACGATTGAGTTTGGCAGGATTGATACTTGTAGGTTATTTAAAAAATTTTATAGGGAAATTTGAAAGAGTCTGTCACGGCGTAAAGACTTTCCTGCAGGTGCCGTTAAATATCGTCTTGTATCAAGATACGCAATTTATGTGCCTCAAAGGCCGCTACGAGAATGCCAATGATTATTTAATTAAGAATTATTTTTGACGCGACGCGAAACTATCTGTAAAACATGAATGGCACTGACAAGGCCTCGGCTGACCGGCATTAAATATATTTTCAGTCCGATGACTTGTGGGATACAATTTTTAACTTTCCCCGTTTCAATGGTTCTTAAAGACGCCACTCTGTGACACGTGGTATCTTTATGCACAATTGAATACCAAGTACGCACGTTGCTGATATTCTGTGATTATAACAATTGCGCGAATCGATCCGGTGCCCTCCTCGTCACTCGCCGCTTGAGTAATCGATCTCGTAACGAAGATACGTCACATATTTTTTTTTTTTCCCGTGAATAGAGTCAGTCGTCGCGGCCATTACGAAATATCAGTATTAACGAAGATTAATGAGGATGCTCTTGCCAGTCCTTTTAATGCTGCTTCTTTCATCGCATAGAAATATACGTTTTTTAGGACCCATAGGGATATTGTCTGCTATTATAGTATAAAGCCTATAGTAAAGTGTACAGTGTAATCGCTTGCGTGTATTAATAAAATCTTTAGCGGCCGAGTCGCTATACTTTCGGATACTATTTACCATAGGGTGAAGCATTTGTGGCATTCGTACCTACAGTTTCTTGTATCTTAGACAATGTAATTTATCAGTTGCATTTTTTGGGGGTGGGGGATGGGTCACGAATTACTTATAATTTCTATACAGACTTCTTATCGCGGTGCTAATAATGTAAATTAAGAAGAAAAAATTGTCGAGCCACCAACCGTTAATCTCGTTTAAATTTATTAATCAAACTCTTCTTCTTGTATCTATTTGGAAATTTCTTCGTACGTCACTCAGCTTTCGCTGTTCGATTTGTCTGCAAGGCGAATAATAACAGCCGCCTTGGTACCGAGATAAGAGATATTGCTGTTGAGAAAAATAAGAACGTGTTAATTTTCTGATATTTGTTATATGTAACGAGCTAACGAGCGACGGGAGATACGTGAATCTGAATTTTTTAAAAATAGAATTTTTATTTTCAATTAGCTATGCTAGTCATTAATATCATATAGGTATATATTTTCAGCTTACAGGATTTCTTCAGCAGCCAGTACCGTACAGTAGTATGTCCGAGGTGTATACCGTGGCAAGATGGGACCCTACATACAAGTATTGTTTAAGGATTGTTCTACCGGACGGTTCTCTGCTTCTTCAAGCCAGCAATGCCTACACGAGAGATCAGTGGTACCATTCTATATTGTGGAAGGTGAGTGAAACGATGATCCTTGTACAGAGATAGTTTAAGAGTAATTGAAATAATTTTTTTTTTCATCCAAATACAGAAGAGCATCTTCAAGTATCAACATCTGGTATCGTCCAACGCCAGAGACGAGGTTGCTCTGAGAGAATTGAAGACAGTGGTAGACTTTGCACTGTGGACCCCTTTGCAAGATGAGCGAGTGGCTGGAGCACCTTTGGAAGCGGTGGCGAAGCTTCTGGAGGATCCGGTACCGGACGGTGAATCAAGTAAAATCAGTAACGAGGAACGCGAAACGGAGGATAGAAGCTGGGCGGAAGCTGTTCTCGCGGTAGCGGCGCCTCTCCTGGAAAAAGCAGCACCACCTCCCGCCCTGGCCAGAGCCTTGGCGCGACTAGCTCAAAGACATCCGAAGTCTCCCCTGGTCTTGGCTCAATGCCCGGCTATCACTAGGTGCCTCAAGCACACCGTTGACTTTGGAAAGTCGCCGGACATGAGGAGACTCCTTCAGGTCTTCGTTGCTGCTTTGTACGAGAATAATGACGGCGAGCAGGCAATCAGGGATTACATTGCTTCCGTGCATGGACCAGGCAGCGATTGTCCGCACCCTAGAGTGTTGCCTAATCTCGTGTCCATATGCGTAGCAGCCATATTTCATAGGTAAACTTTCATCGGGGTCTTTTAATAATACTTTTCAATGAAATTACTTTGGCATTAATGATAAACTATTTGTTTCTTATACGATTTTCATTGTTCCTAGATTCGAAGTGTCCAATCGTACAACGCCTAGCGAGGATCAGCCTCCGAGTTTGCCGCCATTGCGCTGTTATCTTTTGGTCTTAAATGTCGCGTATGTATCAAAGTTATGGAAGATTTATACAATTTTGTAACGATATAAACAGGAAGATCATCCTTTCAGTTCCGAATACGCAGACTGGAGGCCAGGACTTGGTGCTTTGCTTCAGCCAGTACCGTTCCCAGAGGAGGCGTTGGCTGACAAGGAAGTTCAGGAAACTATACTGTTGTGTGTCATGCAGCGTTTGGCTAAGGATCCCAGATGTTCCGTTCACAGGGTCTTGTTGCCAGTCAGAGAGCCACGACCCGGCTGGATTCATATAGTAGCGCCTTCCAGCCCAGCCTGTCCCGATCAGGGCGAACTCTTTGGCGAGATGGTACGAATTTTTTGTCCACGTAATTTCACTGTTTTTTTTATATTTTTTATCTTACACGCACCTACCTTCTTTGTCTGATGATACCAGCGCTGGTTACCTGCCTGCTTAGAATGCATCTGCATATGCAAGACCCGCGTGTAAGCGTACAGTTAAAACAGGGTTTACTGTTGAATATTCTAATAGCGTTAGTAGACAATGACGGACAAGCATCGCTATCTAATAATTGTGGAACGCTGACCTATAAGCGCGTTAACCTTAACGTGTAATTAGCATGTCAGTCGTTAAGCCAAGTGCTTTTTGACGATGCTATGGAAACTGTGTATACAGCGTTTTGACTGGCAAGCATATCCAGTTATATTATAATACCCCAAAAAACACTTACGTATAAAAAACTACGCCAAGTACAGGAGTGCTGTGAATTCCTCGAACAAAAAGTATTGAAATCATATTATTGAGGCCAAGTATTTAAGTCACTACATGTTTGCCAATTATATGATCTAGCACTGGCCCATCATTTTAATTGTGTTTTCAAAAATTCCTATAACGTTTTCGCTGCTCTTTTATATTACTACTGCTTCCGGTAGTTGATTATGATTTAATGATCATTCAACAATTTATGAACCTTTAGATGATTCCTTATCGAGTACTATTTGGCTAATTAATTCTATATTATTGTGAAAGCAGCCTTAGATTAACTGGAAATTTGGTGCGAACGGTAGCTTTACGTACAAAGTGTATTTGATTGTGTTGTGTATTCGTAAATTACCAACACCATTCAGAGGATAAATAGGTAAAGAAGGCAAAGCAGTCAGCGCCATCTGTCGTGTAAAAAATGCGACGGACGTGCGAAGACGACGACGACGACGACGACGGAACTGAAATAAAATCATCTCGCTCGCCATCTCAGTACGCCCTGTTCTCGTACACTAATCGTATTGAACGTGGTGGCAATCAATTCAGGACCCTCAATTCCTATAGTGAATGTATCAATAACTTTTTCTCATATATAGCGGTTAATAAGATATTTCGTTCCAAACACAGGTATAAGAGTTGACTCAAGTAAAGAGTCTCGGCGAGCTGTGCCCTGTACAACCGGTTGCCTGTACTTGGCGCGAGACTCGACCGAGTCTCTTGATATAGAAATATATCTCGATCTTCTCCGACTGCCGGTAGACTGTGTCAAGTTGAACGGATTAATGACGTCAGTGCTTATGGCTTTTCTAGCTTACCACTCTTCTGGCGTGTTGCTGCCGGAGGAAGAGGTTCATTGGCTCCTTGATGAAGCAAGCTGGCGGAGCCTGTGTACTCTTGGGAGTCAGGGATTGCGACGCTGCTCAAGAAGCGCTTTGTCTGATGCTCGAGTGGCGTCTCTTGCCCAACGAGGAGGCTCGACTCCAGGTTGTCTCGGCTCTTCAGTCGACGCCGTCCGGACGCAGTCGTTACGCCGACCTCTGTCAAAGACAGAGAAACTTGCAAGAGCTAGTGAGTTATCTGGGACCGAAGGAAGAGCACCGAAGCTTATTGCACATTGATTTGATGAATTACTTCCAGCAACAGAAAGGCGGACCCAGGAAGTTGACTTTGCCGGTACGGGCGACGGACGCCGATGTCGCTCTGCTCCTGGGCGGCGGTGCGCTTGGAAATTTAGAATGTCTCAGTCTGGCATTCACGTCCGTGACATCCGCCTGTGCCGAGCAGCTCATCAAGCTGCCGGCTCTGAGATACCTGAATCTTTGGGCCACGCAATTCGGCGATGCCGGCCTGCAAATGATAAGCGAGCACCTACAGAAGCTTCAGGTTTTGAATCTCTGTGAAACCCCGGTTTCCGACAAAGGAATATCTACTCTGGCCTGTGAGTTCTTATCGCTGTGGATTGACAGCGTACCCACTGTGATAATTCTTATCGGATTAAATTAATTCATTTTTATTCCAGCACTCACCAGCCTAAGAAAATTGAACCTGAACAGCACGAAACTCTCGGCTCAGACATTTGAATCGTTGAAGAAGAGATTACCCGCCCTGCAGGAATTCGACGTTCGATATACGGAGGCTTGGTGACCCTTCTCGTTGACGGATGTGACGCCGTCAGGCTCCGTTACGCGACGACGAAGGGACAACGTTAAGGCGGTCGGATACTCATAGTCAGGATCGCTATCGAGCGAACTTAACGTATCACGATGTAAATTTATATCCTCGGTGGGTGGGTGGGGGGGGGAGGGGGGGAGCTCATTTCTCTCGCGTATTCATATCGGATAGGTTTGACTTTCGATGGTGTAGTTCGATACCGGTAACGACGTCTTCGCTTATTACTTGTCAGTAAAATTTCCATTGTCCAACGGTGATTATTATTCCACGTAGAACGTTATCGTAATATTCGCGAGGGAATTGTGGTTCGTTTACTTTCTTTTTCACTTTTTTTTGTATCTTTCTTTTTCACGTCCTCAGTACAAGTAGGTACTGCGAGTTGCCTCTGTGCTCCGACACTTCGAGACGGAGGGTGCCCAACTGCCTTAAACTGAATTCTGAGCAACCACTGCCACACCACGGTAACTCTAGTATGACGACAGTTGGCATCAGACGTTAGTACAAGATCCCAAATATTCGTGCGACCACGCGCTTAGTGTACATAGTTAAGTAGGAATTAAGCAGATTAAAAACTATTAATTTATTGTAGGTAGGCCGTATTTATATGTCACGCGAGTAATACGATAAACGAATAGGCTAGGAGATTTACGGAAATTCGTAGAAGATGATTTAAAATGAATTTGAGAGACAGTAGTTGCGAACTACGTATTATAATACCTAAAGATAGGACGACTGATTCATTACATTATTTCAATATTGTAAAGCTGCAAGGGAGCAAGCATTGTAAGAAGACTGTTTACGTCAATTTCAATAAGAAAATATTAAAAAGCATATTATAATGATTCATTGATTAATGGCAACAATAAATTCACTTTAATACCACGTGCTACGACTAAGTTTCTCTTATTGGTAAATGACTTTCATAAATTGTACTGGAGGCTCACGGCGCGCGGCAGGCTACGACTTGGGCTCGTGAAAGATTTATGAATAATTTTTTATTTAAAAATTACAAGTTCTAAGCTTGTAGATTGAATTAACGACTCGGTGAATTAGATAATTTTTAAAGAAAAAATTTTGCTCTATTTATCCGCGTAGGAAAATGTCATTTCAAAATGTTTATTTTATTTTACGGAATTTATTGCTCGTGTAACAAAAGCGTACCGAGACTTAAATAAATGGTACGAGTTCGTTAATCCGTGGGACGAAACCCATTGCTTCGAAAGAACCCGTTGTGTATCGTGAGTTCGAGTCATTCTGTTGTATTTTTATTAAAATAATTAAAATCACGTTCGACGACCTTCAGGAAACGAAGTAATTCGTCCTGTGAATTACTTGATCGTGCCACATCGGCGAAGTAGCCTGACGTTTGTCAAATCATTGAAAAACGTAGCGAGCAGGCAGCAGATTAGCTGGCTGGTGACTTTGGCTTACACTTATACTCAATAGATACCATTTATGACGGTTCATTTATTTTGATTCACATATTCGCATGTTTTTGCGTATATTCTATCTATTAGAAAAATATTTGTTTATTCGGTTAACTGTGGCTATCTGTTATCCTTTCGACAAATATTACATGCGAGTGCATGCCCTCGAAAGATTTCGAAAACCTTGTCGCACTGCTTCTTGCAAAGTTCTGTTGAATCTGAAGTGTGCATCCTCGTGGGAAGTTATGATTTATTAAATTAGAGACACATCCTTTATTCATTAGAATGTGGAATATTATCGCGCATGAAGTTCAAACTTTGTCGTTCAGCCTGTACAAACGAATCACTGCAAAGTCATAACGTGTCGTCAAAGTTATTGGTTTAATTTTCTCTGGGTAAAAGTCATCGAAGATGATTCATTCCTTGTTCGATGGGGCTGCTTACGTCGAGTGCAACTTGCTCCGATCTACGCTAACTTTCTTTCGAAGTGATTGCGGCAACTGACGATACACCTCCTCGGGAATATTCTCTGCAAATAAAATAAATGATAATCAATATTCACGTATACATGAAATTAAATATACATCGGTCGCGCCTACCGTTACATCTGTAAACCAAATCGGACCAGATTATGCTCTCTTGGGAAAAACAGAAGACACCGAGACGTCCGCCCTTTAACGTCGAGTCGAATATATTTCCAGAATCCGTAATCATATGGGATCCGTCATAAATTCGCAATCTTATCAAACCGATCTCTGGCCTGTGCAAAAGTAGCCATCTGTAAGCTGTCTTCTCTCTCCATCCCTCGTTCATTGGATCCTTCCAGAGAAGCTTAACTTGATCAGTGGTGTTGCCAGTATGCCAGAGACTGTTTCTCAGTATCTGTCCCGGACCAGTCTCCGAGTCAACTAATTTAACTTGAATACCGGGCTCGGCGAACGCGCGGAATGGCGTTGGCTGCCAATAAGTTTGCGACTTCTTCTTCCACATTACTGCGTAGAATTTGTGATTATTCTGATAAGAGAAAATAAAGCCTACGTAGTCGTCATCGATATCCGTGTTGATATAAAACGTTCCTTCGAAGTCGACGCCGCTGAATCTGTGATAACCTTTAAGAAAAAAATATTATGCAAATAATTACTTTATAATTGATCGGTCTAACGGAACCAACGTAACGGCTTACCAACTGCCATGCCAGGATCGCTGTTCTTGGTTTGAGTAATTTCAGAACCGTCGTTCAAGATTCTCCAGTCGGGATCGATCTGAGCTTCTCCTTCAGGATCCAAATTTATAGTGACAAATTCACGAAAATCCGTCGCCCAGATAAGACTGTTATTCGGGCAAGGATCGTATTTATTTAATATACGATCGCCATCGTTATCGTTCCAGCAGGCATCCCCTATATTGTCATCTTAAAAATGAATAAAATTCACTGTATCGTTATTCAGACTCGTATTCTTATTATTTAACCGCAAGATGCACGAGTTCGCTCACTATTAAGATCCTTTTGATCGGGATTATAAACGAATGGACAATTGTCCAAATAGTTTTCAATTCCATCATCATCGGCATCTTTGTCGCAGGCATCGCCTATGCCATCGCGATCGGTATCGGTTTGCTCGGAATTTGGTATTCTCGGACAGTTATCCAAATTGTCTTGAATACCATCTTGATCCGTATCGATGTTATTGTTACAGACATCACCGATGTTATCGTTGTCCGCGTCTACTTGATCGAAGTTCTGTATATCGGGACAATTGTCGCAAGCATCACCAATGCCGTCGTTATCCCGATCACCTTGATCCCTGTTTCCCTTCTCGGGACAATTATCCAAATGATTGATAATGCCTACGAAGGTGTTTAGAATTCATGATCAAGTTGCAATCGAGAATATAAAAATTAATAATATACTGAAATTCGTCTATAGATCACCGTCGTTGTCCTTATCGTTGTCGCAGGCGTCTCCAAAGCCGTCCCCGTCAATATCCTTTTGATCAGCGTTTCTGATTTTGGGACAATTGTCGCAAGCGTCGCCGTGCATATCACCGCCGCCGCGATCGGAATCCTTCTGATCAGGATTATATTTCAACGGACAATTGTCAACTTCATTTAAAACGCCGTCATTGTCGGCATCAACGTCACAGGAGTCTCCAATGCCGTCTTCGTCGGCATCCTCCTGACCGCTGTTTGGAATGATCTTGCAATTATCAGCACGACAATGACGTTCGTCGCAAGGCAAGTCTAAATCGGGATATCCGTCGCTGTCGGAGTCTGGTCCGCAGATAATGCCATCGCCCGCCCATCCGTATTGACACTGGATACCAGAAACAAAATTATCGTTAAAATAGAAAGCTCTCTATTACCTTCACTTGCATTTAATTTAAATCAATTAGACATATACACCTTGCACGAATACTGATTGCATCCAGTATGGATGCAAACTGCGTGTTCACCGCATGACGTTATACCATCAGGGCACAGAGCATCGTCGGCTGTGCATCCAGATTCCTGATTTCCCACGAAACCACTTTCGCATGGACCGCATACATAAGAACCCTGTAAGATAATTTATTAGATATTTCGATAATACAACGGCGTAGTTTCTTTTGTAAACTTCCGTTTGAAATTTACCTCGGTGTTGATGCACTTCGAGTTCGGTACGCAACCACCATTGCTACCGTCTGCACATTCATCGATGTCGATACAAATTTGTTGATTTCTTCTGGCTTCAGTTAACCCGACACCCTGGACTCTATTTCCATGAAATCCAACTGGGCAAGCATCGCATCTGTATCCAGGTACCAGATTCGTACAACGTACTCGAGGATCGCATGGTCTCGCTACCTCGCATTCATTTATATCATAACAGGTGGTTCCATTTTTTGTATAACCTTCCCTGCATGTACCACATTCGTAAAAGGGGTAATTATTCGTAGGAATGCACTCTGCTGCCGGATAGCAAGGATTCGATTCACATCCATTCGGACGCATGGTACACGTCTTCCCGTTACCAACGTATCCCCCAGGACACGGATCGCATCTGTTGACGATACAGAATTATTTTTATTTGATTTTGACACGAGGAGAGTCCAGAGAATTATGATAGCTATGCGGTATACCTATATCCGTTATAGGTATCGTGACACATTTCCGGTCGAAAACAGGGTTCGTCTGCGCAGGTGACACCTGGTTTGCAGGTGCGTCCATCTCCTACCAGGCCACGTGGACATGAGCCGCATTGCGGACCACTCGAGGTGTCACGACATTGAGCTCCAGGATAGCATGGTGAGTTAACCGTGCACGAGGGCTGTGGTTTGATCTCTGTAGACAAATTCCAGACGATTATGGTCCAAGAACAAGCAACGTCTCTACCTACAGTATTTTTATATGTAAAACGAGCGGAATTTTTCATAGATTCTCATTCGTCGAGGAACAGTTGCATCGGAGTGCTATAACATAGGTGTATCCAAAAGTCTTCGTTCATTACTTACTATTATTTAAAATAATACACGAAGGATTTGGCATTTCCTTTGGTTATTTGTTTTTTAGTTTCGTACCTAGCTTGCATCCGGCACAATTCTCAATAAGCCGTTGAAGATGTTGCGTTTCCAATCTCTAAAAATAAACAGTGAAGTCGGTATATTGAATTACTTGGTTCTGTTAAATGCCTGTATCGCGATGAATCAGGCGCAGAAGAGATAACCGTATTGAAAGATGTTAATATTGAAATAGTTGGAACATCATTTAAAAGCATTTGACATATTTAATTAAACGTAACTCAAAGTTGACTTTAAACTTATGCACGCTCAAATTATCAGAGTTGATACACTCACATTTGATTTAACTTCATTCTGCAAATTTCGAATAGCTGCTATCAATTCATTGATTGTCTTCCTCATGATTTCCGTTAAGCAAACTGCAAATAAAAATTACGTAACAGGAATCGTGTATAAATGTAAAAATCAAATTTAAACAAGATTCAATACATTGTTCGTCCACGTCGTGCATTATTCCAATGTCACCGCGTCTCGGTATCTCGTTGTTGTTTGACGGTGACGGCTGAATGGCTTGCATTTCGTCGAAATCCAAAAGGTCCAAAGGGCAATTCTCTTGCCGTAAAATGGCGTCTATTCCCGAAGTCTTATATATCTTCGTGTGATACTTTCTTTCTCTGTACTGAAACATTCAAAGGTTTCAATAGTTAAAAATGGTCATTGCAGGGATTCAGTCCTGAGTGCATAATTAAATTTTCATCGAAGTTCCTCCCGCAAAGCTTGCGGCTGATGATGGGGCAGGAGAAAGCGACAGGAAGTAGATCGTTAAGAAACTTTAAAAATATAAAATAAATGCTGCCACCATATTGGTAACAAATCAAAGCATTAGAGACACCGGGCAACAGGTTGGGCAAGTATAGACACGTTAAATACGAGTGGCGTAGGTTTTGCCAGCCATATTTGGAAAGCCGTCGTCCCACGATATGCTCTGGGCGACGGTGCGTATAAATAAAATCGTACCGTTCGTGAGAAAAAAGAAAATGGAGATATACCACGCTGAGCATAGATTATCATAGTAACATGTACGTTCTTATGGAATATGTATGGTGAAACATCCATTTTCTTATTTGTTTAATTGAATGGAGATACTACTCATGGGTGAGTGAGAATACAGCGAGAAAAGTATTGTCAATGGAACAGGATAGTTTACGTGGAATTTTACGTAGGTATCGGCGTCGGACGTAATGGACCGCATTAGGATTCGCTGCGAATCCTAGTGCATGTTTATGCTTGGTATATACGTAGTGCAATATTGTATATATATATACATGCTTGACGTTACCCTTACGTAATACTTATCCCACACGATGAAATCGAGTAAACCTGCGACTTCGCTGAGATATTTGCGATGTTAGAAAAAGCTGCACTCTCTAAAGTCGCAATCTACGTACAACAAGCAGGCGAAAATGTCGGCGCCATTAGAATAAGTTGTTTGCAGAGGAATTTCTGTTTATAGTGATACTGAGACGCGGATGGTATGTTTGAAATTTGTTGCACTTTCAGAAATTAAAATTAATGTGCTATTATACGTTAATGAAATATATGCAGCACGAAATCAGCTTACGTTCGCACTAGCGACTACAATTAATATCAATTTTACCAGACGGATTGTGAATTATGTAGTCGGAAGTATGTCCGCTAGGTGGCAAGGCGCGAAACAATCAGCCCACAACTAAAGTGTATTGCTCAAGTTTATGTATCCGAGTAATACTTTAAGGTAATACACTTTAATAGTTGAGAGTTCATATCGATTTCTAGATTCGCATGTTCGAGAAGGGAAATAGAGTTTATAAAGTAATGTATCTGTATGTGTCTGTGGATTCTCAGATTATTTTTTTCCCGACGAAAAGTGACAGGAATTGAGTGACGATTTTGCCTTTTTATCGGTTCACGGTCTTTTCTCGTAAGAGAGGAATGTATCGGGCTTCCCTTTCAAGTCAAACGATCAATCATTCTTTTTGACGTCCAAGTCACAACCTGAGTGATTGTTCATCATAAATTCACCGCTCTTTCCAAGTGAATTGTGTGCAATCTGGTAGGTAAATTTATTCGAGAAGCATGGTGCAAGATTCAAAAGAGAATCTTGCGAGAAGCTTTGTGCTAACGAACATGGCAGACACTCACCACTTCAAGATGTAGCATCGCAGTGTCTTCGGTTACTTTGTGGAAACTCCTCTTTGTACGGATTTCACCCTGGTACACGCAGTCCACGTAGAGATCGACCAGCGAGTGATGTGGCTCTTGACGTACGTGGAGAATCAAATTTTTAATTGGCGTCGACTCGTCCAGACTTTCAACCAGAAAAGTGTCAAAATGCGTATGACCATTTTCCATGGTTTCCAATATAACTGCAAGGTGAGTAGATACAGGTTATTTAAATATGTAAAGTAGAATTGTTAAGACTGTCTCTGAATTCACTCAAATTAATTATTACCGTAAGTCGTTTAATGATATATGTGTATAAAAATACATTGGAATATCTGTTGCTTACAATCAGTACGGCAGACCGGTGTCGAATGAAATAAAATCGTTTAATGTGTCATCTATTGGTAGTGAACAAATTATAATTGCCTGATGAGCCGTGCTGTTGTTTTAAGGAAAAAAGTGACCAAAATTTCACAAGAAAATTCTATAATAGTCATCGTAACACTAATTGAGATATTATTCGTTTGTGTTTCAATAAGCACCAGTCTCCGTTACCTATTTAAATTACTAGTTACCTTCTAGGGAATTTATGTCAAGCTTATAAACCATAGTTGAACGCAGGTTTAAATAAGTATTATATTTCGATTTGAACCAGATATTGATAATGTTGCGTTAAATATTCTGTATTCCCGATTAAACTTCAATTTATTCTCTCACATTTGCTCAGGCTCTCCAATATAGTTTTTATATTGTACTTTATAATACTGATATGAGTATTTCTACGATTTATCACGACGCTCCTTGACCCGCATTGAGAGCGTAGAATTTTTATATCTAGAGAATATTATCCAGTGATTATGCATCATTGGTGTATACAATCATTATATAACAATGCTTAGTGACACATGACTATTATTAAAATCATTTTATACCAACGATTAATGCGTGGGATTAAGTTAAAGGTCTTCGAATGGTTAAGAGTCAATAAAAAGGATGAACCTTTTAAAATTATTTTAACACGCCAAGACGAAACAGTCATTTATGTTTGCTGTATCTTTAATGTCACTTATTTCACGTGCAGATATATTTTATATGAAAAAAAAAGAAGATAAACAGAGACATCTAGTGCTTTAAGCAGCGAACGTCATGTCTTATCAATTAGATTTATATATGCAATTTTATATGCGCCATATACAAGTATATATTGCATACGTTAGCAAATCAATACGTCTGCGTGTGAAATGAATTTCGTGATTACAGTCTTAATAATGCTATTTATATTTTAGGCATCTTGAGAACCGTCCTATTGGAACGCAGGTATATCTGCATGTTAACATCATAGTTTATTTAAAATAAGATTTGATCTCCTTATAACCGAGAAGGCTGTTTTGAGTTATTTTGTTTTATTTTGACGTCATATCCGTTGGAATAATTGTGCATTTCGAGTAACAATATTCAACAAACAATACTTATCTTTTAAATATTCAATAATACTTTAGTGTTACACGCCTTTGTTGCGAACAACGTGATTGTTGTTTCGCGATTGTACTTTACAGGCTTAAAAAGCATCGTTCGTACAGAACGTAGAAACCCAAACGTTTCGTTCCACTAATTAATTATTGTTTAAGCAAGTAACATGTTTTTCCCACTAGATAGTCCCACGCGAAAGTTAGATTAATTAATTGATAATTCGTACTTACTTCGTTTTTCGAGTCTGTCGAGCTTTAGAACAAATTGTTCCTTCGCTTTTGAAAAGTCTGCCCTCAGAAGCGTTTCCAGTCGATCGGTTTGTTTCTTTCTGGGCTTCACGTGTTTTACCACAATCGCAAATTCGTCTTCGCGCAGGGCTTCTTTGAGACCCTTCGATAAGCCTAGAAATAAAGTTCAATTTTTATCTCGAAGAGTAAGATCGACAATTTTTTAATTAATCCTGTGAGAATTGATATAGAAAAAATATATTAGGCTGCTGTATAAGATACATACAATAGGTTATTTATCCAGAATAATAATAATAATAATATAACGCGAGAAATATTTTGAAAAAATTTTCATCCCTCCGATACTGTAACGGACAGAATAAACCAGGAATTTTTCTGGAACAATATCAAATGAAATATATAATTTCATATATTTTTAATATTTCAAAGTTACGCAATCACGTATGTTTTAAATTAAATTGCGTTCTCATTAAATTCATTGCATTTATGTACACTCGGCTCAAACGATACTGATTAACAATTTCGTATACGGATTACACAGCTATATATAATTATATTATTTCTACTGTTTTCTTTCCCATCGCAGATAACGAGTCACAGTTAGATTATTTAAATACATCGTCTTTATCATTACTAATTCAGTTAACCGGCTACGAGATTAAATTGTTACTTAAATGAAATAAACAAACCGACGTTTCGTCACGGCTTTAGCATAACCGGTTCTAAAACTGTAATTACCAATTTCCTTAGATTGTGGGTGTCAGTTAATAAAAGCTACACAGTAAGCCTAGTTGAAGTACATCACGACGTCGTGTCAGCTAATGAACTTAACACAAGACTTTAGCACCGAGCAAATTCTTTAAGAAGAACATGAGTTCTAAGACGTGCATGGAAATAAAATCGTATAATAATTTGTTTCGAAGTGCTTGAATATAATTGAAGAAAAAAAAAATAATGTAAATAATTTAAATCAAAAAATTGCACTACATCGAAATAAATAGATGATCTTAGTAGTTGATAATATTATATCATTTTTTGTAACAATGTCATAAATAAAACACAAACGGAATGACCACCCACGTTTATATTGTTTTCACCGCTTATTTGTCCTCGAGATTTTGAAAATGTGTGCCAGCGAGAAATTAACGTGAAGTCAAAGTTTATCTATGTATATATACATATATATATATATATATATTCAAGCGTTAAATCGTGGAACAATAAATATCACATTCAGGAGCGACACGTCGGGAAACGATTTAAATTATTTTATTTTAGGGTTTCCCGTAAATTACTCCTACACTGAATTGCTACGACCGAGAATAGATTATCTTTATTTTAAGCGATACAAATATCCTGAAGTTTCATTATCGTGAAAACGAGCTGTGATATTTTTCCTGAAAACCATGAGCTCCAATAAAAACTCGGTAATATGGCCGAACGCGCAAATATATTTTTGAAAAAAAAAAATCCTGAACGCTTACGCAGCCCGTTAATAAAGTTTTATATATAAGTTTTAATAATAAATTTTACACCCGAATGCAAATAAATCAATGTATCACATAGAACGTCACGTGATTGATTATGATTTTTCATTAAAAATAAATATCTTTATTATTAACTCCATACAATGTATGGACACGTGACCGAACCTATGTTACACATATTGACATAGAGTGTTACGAAAAAGTAGCTTTTTCGAAAATAACAATCTATCGTTTTTCGCCACCTTCGTGAAACGTAATCAGATCGCACGTGTCCAATATATCACGGAACAAGCGATATTACCTTTTTGTATAGACTGTTACCAGTATATCGTATATCGTCCGTAAAAAAAAAAAAGATTAAGCAAGTGGCTGGTGTAAATGAACGTACAGTTCGAGGTAAATCGAGTTAAAAGACAATTGAGATCAATTCGTAGCAATTGACTCAGAGCGATTGTCCCCAATCAATAAGTACGCACTTCCTTCGCGATGGAATTATTCTTTGACATTTTTTTTTTTTTAGCAATTCCTTTAAAGCAACAGTATCAATCTTAAGTTATACGCGATAACCCCTTTGGCCCCTCGTAATGCATTAAGTTTAATAAAATCGTTGTATAAATGAGATTTCCTGAAATTTTTAACTGGGAAATATTGAATGCTTGTGAATTAACATTTTTTATCGAAATTTTATGGGTATAGTTATATATATATATTTAGTTTGCAATTGATATAAGAGTCACGATATTAAATAATCCTTAAAGATTTTTGGTTCAATCGTTTCCAGTCACGTGAAAAGTACTCCTGAGCTTTTCCATTTATTTATTTTCATTACACCAGCCCTATGGGGAATTGAGTAAAACAATACGGAGTACTCGAGTTTACTGACCCTGGAGTCACAGTGGCCGATACTACCGGGTTTCTTGCTTTGTTACAGGACTGGTTTGAGAAGCGAGACGTGGAAATAGTTGATTTCAGTATTAAATCCGTACTGGAATATTATCGCTCGACCGATAAGACATAAATAAATAGAATCGAGCAGCGTTGAGTATTTGCTTAAATAATTAATTGAAAAATCGTAGAGACGTTGCATCAACGATAGATCGATATCAAATGATAATCAATACACGTTTATTCGCATTGGCACTGTAACTGCCTTGAGATAATATTCTCAAAGGTAATAAATATTTAATGCAAACACGTCGGCCCTGTAGCATTCTTCTTTATTCGAATCCCATTATTCGCAAATACTATCGGCTTTTATCAGTATCCGGAGATCCCGTCTCTCAAGCGTAAAAAGGAAACCTAGATTCGGGAGGGGCTAAAGGGAAGCATCGGAATTCAATGGGAATGTTTAATACTGTAAGAAAAATTCAACCTGGATTCAAAGAATTCGACGATAAGAAGACAATGGAATATTTTATGATAAAAGAGAGAAGCCACGGTATAACAATTCACACCTTGTATTCCTTTACTCATATACAGCACAAGGTAAAAGTTCTTCTTTGAGTTACGAACAAGTCTCTTGACATATAAATATTAATAAAAGCAACTCATATTCGCCATTTCCGTAGCCTATGCCATATTTTTCGTACGATATGCGTCATTTTTGAAATTCATACGAATCTACGGCGTACTGACGGATAATCTAGTTACTAATTTTTAAAATCAAGATACATGGTACGTATACCAGGAGACCAGTGAAGAATTCCCCTAGGTATAAATAGAGAGACAACACGCGGATCAGTTGTTAAGAGAAGCTGCTCCATATTAGGAGACATCAGGCGTACCTTCGTCTGGCGTAACAGCCGTCGCGGAGAACGTGGCCGTCGCCGCGAAGAAGACGAACAGCGCCGCGACCCCATCGGAGCGCATCTTGTAGCTCTTTCGAAGGACTGGTCACTCAGGGAGAAAATTTTATATACAGCAGTACCGTATGTATAACGGTAACAGTGTACAAGTCACCGTTTAAAGTACACCATACGTGCTTCGACTGACCCAATGCAAGACACTAGCTACTCGAATACACCCGAGTTTTCGACTGACTGTCGTACTATAGATGTATACATATATAATAAGTTTTACTAGACGATAAGACACTGAGACAGAGAGACGGCCAGCATCAACACTGGACCGCGGAAACCGCTTGGACGCAGTTTTATACGGCGCCCACGGACTCTAAAGTCCTTTACGGGGCGTTCGCAGCAGCACGCCTAACCGATCTACCGGAATGGAAGAGACGAACAATTTCGAGACGCGTCGCGACTGTTCTTTCGATCTTCTTCCCGTTTTACGATTACTCAGACAGGGTTACGTTTATGTCTTCTATACTCGATAGACTCGTGACACGGCTTGGGAATATATTATATGGATCGTACGTGCGTGTAGCTGATTCGCGTTATAAGAATCGCTCGCGGGCTGCAGGGCGATGAAATTCTGAGAAATCGGAATCCCCCACTGTTTCAAGCAAAAATTATGTATTTTCCGGTATTTCTGGGCGGTGACGTCTTTTCTCGCGATGCGTTTATATCTGCTGTATCCGTGTTTATTTTTTTACGCGCTTTCGCTGATTTCTCTCTCGTTTGTCTTCGAACCAGTGTAATACGGGGAACGCTCGGGCTTTGATAAGGGGAAGTGGCCTTACGGCGAGCGGTATTATGACGCGATTCGACTGTATTAGAGGTATGAGATTAGTGAAATATATATATATATATATATATATATGAATATTGGTGATACTTTTGGGTCGTGAAAAATATTCTTTTGCAAAGAGAAAAGAGCAACAATTTTTATTTTATTTTTTATTTTTCAAAAAAGGAAGAAACGTCAGGATTTATTTGTGTAGAAAATTTTTTTATATCAAATGTTCATTCACTGTTATTTATTAGGAGAAAGATTCTTTTTCTCTCTAGATGTACTGTAAAATTATTTAATCCATCATCATACGGTGGCTCGAGAATAGATTAGGGCAATTTGATTACGCGCAATTTAATGATGAACGAAGCGTATGTAACGGGTGATAGTTTTGTTCTTGGGTTTGTTAACGTGATGAAGAGTAATGTGTACGTTGTTTCATTACATTATACGGTTTTTCCTATATTAGGGATCACCTGTTAAATTGACCTTTAATGGATTGGTGATGATTTTGAAAATTACCAAGAAATGACGCTAGCAAGTTTTGTCTTTCGTGAAAATTGATTTTACAAAATTCAGGGATTTTTGAGTCATCGAACACAGTCGTCTTTCGAACAACTTAAAGGATATATATATACACATACACGCACATGTTATACCGCGACAATACATATAGTCATTAGTACAATAATTTGTGCTGCCTCAGTAGTTTGCCGTCGTTCTTAATACTTTCCATAACGATCATTATAAAATAAGGGAATAATCTTCATTCGCAGCGGAGGAAACTGGAATTGAAACTAAAATTCTAAATAGCGTTAGACTCATCTCTGAATGAAATGTCGAGCACATCTACGTCCATGCTAATTTGAAAGTTCATAGTATATCCTACACAGCCATCAGACATATCGATTATAGAAAGTTCCTTCAAAACGTGTTTTCACCTCCTCATAATTTCTTTGTAATCCTTTTGCAAGTTACACACGGTATATTGATTATTAAGTGGGAAGCTGCTCCACCTACGACAATTTTTTTGTTCGGCTCGATGGAATGACGTGGATCTTTTTAATTTTTTTCCACGAAACTAAATAATATACAATATAATGAAGATCTGACTCGAGCACTTGGGAGTCTCTTCAAGACGTCTGTGAAAAATTAATTTTTTAAATATTGTCTATAATCCATTATCAATAAACCAAATGGAGTACGTCATCTTGCATAAAAGAAGTGTATCATTAATGGCATAAAGATCAATGATATGACCGAGCACCATGTATATAATAATTATATGGTCCTGGTACAATGAAATTCTGTCCGTGAATTATTAGTTTTTAAATTAATTTTTGAAAAGAAAACACTTAACGAACAGTCGACGAACTTCAGCAACTTGTAACGTTTTGGGTTGTTATAAGATTTCCATAAATTTCAATCGTTAAGGCAAATCCGAGCTCGGGCACCATTTTCGAATTAATCAAACTTTTTCATGCATCTTATTTAGTTAAAAGAATCTCTTTGTACTCTCGCTGCAATAAAATATCAATACGGCAGCAGCGAGTGTCCGTGAAGTTCATTTATTAGCAATATATATATATATATATTTCCTTAGGATTAAATATAAAAAAAACCATAAAAGAATGGACAATCTCACCTCCATAAGTGCTGTGCGACGGTGATCAATCTCTTCGAAAATATTAACACCACCCGTGCCACGAACAGACACACAATAGTTTCGCTGAAGAAGACACGCCTATAGATACTTACAAACGAATTATCATAATCTCTATTTTCTTCTTGATACATTTCGTATATTACATCGCATAACGATTGCTTGATAAAACGATAGGACGTATAAATTGAGTCGTAAATACTGATACCGTAACATTAAGATATTTTGCAAGTCCACACAAGAACAGACACTAAAACGATACCGCTATATCGATCATGAAATTCCGATCGAATCGGATCGATCCGATCGAATTGATTCGTCAATTAATATATCGTTAACACGTACGGGTGCACGAGTAAACGGATGCGTCGTATTTTCGTTAAATTAAAGCTTCTGATATCCAGTATAAGACTGATCCTTCTCAAAGCCTAATTGCACGTCGTTCTAAGCGATTTACAATTAAGTCAGGCAATCCTTAGCAGACTCTGAAAAGAAAATGAACAATCTGAAAAATACTTCTCCACCTCTTCAGTCTTTCACGTATACAGTTACGACTAACAATACTTATTGACTCTTACACACAATTATATCCTGTAAGATATCAAGCTTGATCACCGTGTATGCAAAGATCGGTGCAAACGTGTCTAATATATTTCATTAATGTATCATGTGGATCACGATCAAATTAACGGAGCTTACTTTCTGTGATCCTCTGGACGTTGCTCGATGCGTTCGTCGTGTTAAAGTTAGGGAAAGGACCCAAAGAATTTTGGGCGAGTACTTGAGGATGCCGACGATTAGATCCGTTTAGATTTCGCCGCCATGACACCCGACAGACTACGTCTCCCGCGTGAGCCTTACTCGCACAGGATGCGACTCTTTGAGAGGCCGTCGTATCCTGCGAATCAATATCATGTGCATTGTACTCTCTTATTATTTTTCTTATCGAACCTTTTTTTTTCTTTGCTTTTTTCTTTTGTTTTTCCCCACCCTGTGCGTGTACTCGTGCCCGTGACTAAAATTAAGTATTGGTGCTCTCTTGTTTCGTACACGTATACGTAAAGGAATGACGGATATTGACGGTTCGAGCTTACGAAAGAATCTAGACGTACCGGAAATAAAAAGTTTAATTTATCAATCAATAAAATACAGTGATAATTGACAGATCGGTATGTTGGTGTATATACATATTGATGTTAATAAATAAATACAGATAAAATTAAGAGGGAGCAATATCAATGGGGATGAAACACGGCGAAGACAACAAAGAGAAGGAATATCGATTAATTTTAAGTAGTGGGGGGTGGGGGGTGGGGAATTACCTAATACCCTATTCCATAGGGCTTACAAGGAGGAACAATACATTGAATAAGTTTTTGTCCGATGAGTGATCGATAACTCATACGATTCGGGATGGCACGTCACAAAATATTAATCATGACGTCACGCATTGGATCGAGATCGATTTATGGTTGGAACGTTTATTGCTAAAATAATGAAAGAAATTATTCCAATGATCGACCGACTGTCAAGATATTTGGTGAAATGGGGCTTAAATATATCTTCGCTGCAAATTCCAATAATTATTGACGACCTTGAATTTCTTTATTATCAAGATCGTTGATCGTATATTTTTTTTTAGATTATTGCGACTTGATCAAGGTCCGAAATCACGTTAGCCCACTTTCGTATGATCTCCCCATGTCTTATACAACGACATCAAACGTGTACGTGAAATTGCTCTTGCTTGGAATTATCTTGATTGAGAATATAAAAAGAATTGCTCTTAAATGAGCTACGTGTTTCAAACGAAAAAAAATCTCGTTTACAATAATTATTATTAACTAGAAAAGGTCATAAATTCCATCAGCCAGATGTGCTCTAGCGTACATCGGTACGTTATATCGTGCTATCAATTAATTATTCCAAGCTAATCAGCATTTTATTCCCTGATTCGATCGCTTGTTCGTGTCCCTATGTAAGTGGATGGTATGACCGAGTATTTGAATCCCATTGATTTTTCTGATTGTCAATCGAGAAATCTTACTGAGAGGGATAATGGCGTCACTCGTGTCTCTATGGTAGGTGCCCGTACAGGTGCCTATAATAAAATTATAATTGTCCTCTTATATCGTTATAAAAATTCATTCGATTCTCCTTAAACACATTATCAATAAATATCGAACGATTGTCGTCCTGCAATTAAAAATGATTCGAGACCGAACCGATCCTTGTTACGATTCGGTTGAACTTGGTGCAATCAAGTCACTTGGCAATCGGAAGGAATTTTTTTTAGTTATTATTATTATTCAAAATTTTGCATAGGTCACTCACTTTTTTTTTACTCCGAATGTTAAATGCACCGTAGACGATGGGGTTCATGCAAGAGTTTGTACAGGCAAATAAAAACAACCCTTTCTGTACTCGTTGATCAACCGCGATAGCTGATGGACGGTCTATGTAATACCTAAGAAAAAACATAGGGATTTCAAACGTTCAAAAATAATATTTTTGTATTTCAATGTATATGTTATCGAATAACAACGTGACGACAGTGGCTTTTGTATGATCTGATTAATCGTATACTCACCACAGGCTCATTATGTGATACGGGGTCCAGCATACGAAGAAAACGACGACAATGATTATTGTCATTTTTAGGGTGCGAATCCTGGCACGTCCCAGGAATCCTAATGAGGATCTACGTATGCGATCTGGAATTTGAATCGCGGGTACTGTTAATGCCGGCACTGTTATCAAGGTAATTGGGGAGCTCCTACTACCGTACAAGACAAATTTTAACGAAAATAACAAATAAAAGAATTTTTAAAGAAACATTTTCCTGTAATCGGAATTATATTAGATATATATATAGTTATATAAGCTCCAGTCGGTGCTGGATCTTCGTTGTGAAAAATTAATTGCACACGAGCGATTTAATGTAAATTTTGATATCAGTCAGACATTATGTCCTGTGTTAATAAAAAAATACTGTGTGGTACCTAGATATATGTGTATGTAAGATAGCTAAATATTCAGAAAGACAAGGTTAATAATATTACGTAATTTCTAATAGAAAAATTTACGTTATATCTCATGGGTTGCTTATCATTGCCAGGAGGATCTATTCATTTAGATTAATCGAGGACGCGTATGCGTCTCGTCGACCCAAATACACTATAGTCTCTTTGTATCAAAAAGACGCCTGGAGATAAAAGGATCTCAATGTAGACCTTAGGAGTAGCTGCAAATATACTTGCGTCACTTACCGGAAACCGATTCCCTGGATCTTTTGTATATCTCCACGAGGATGCTGGAGTAGGTATATATTATCACGGTGAGAGGAAATCCATACATCATAACCATTCCGAACAAAGAATACGTGAGTTCGTGAGCGTCGCTTGGAAAAAAATTATAAGTGATGCACTGCTCGTACCACGTATACTTTGGATGGCTTTCCACGTGAAAAACTACCAGCTAAGGATAGAGTCGAAGGAAAAAAAAGAAATTAGATTTCCAATTATTTCTCCATTACTTTTTATGCAAGTATACGCATATTTAATTGAAATTGTTATTACGGCACTGTCAGGTAAAGCGCTGTTGGGAATTCGATTAATCAAACGAGACTTCCCGAATGATACGATTCTATCAGGTAGCAAGTGCATGATATATCATGAACGATGAGCGATGCCTGATACAAAGATAAGATTTGTTATCGAAAAATCTAGAGGTATATCTCAAATTTATTTCAACACTTTCGTCCGACGTGATCGCGAAATGAAAATAAAAAAGACTCGCAAATCTTATCTAAATGTCGTTACTCACCTGCGGCATCGAACAAAATATTGAGCCTGTCCAGGCTAAAGTTAACATTACTTTCCCTCTTCTATCGACGTCCGTGAGTTGTAACGGTCGTAAAACAGCAAAATATCTGAGGAATATAATATGCGTGCATGTATTAACTGACCGAAAGGATATGTTTGGTATTCCAATAAAGTAGCTTGTCAAAGGTCGTATGGTATTTCTGTGTAATAGTGGTAATTCGATGTTAAATGGATTAAACGAACACCGAGTACTGCGTGAAATTGAGTTTCCACTGTTTGACTACGTTTACGAAAAGCATTATAGGCAATTGTCAAGATCGACGTAAACTTTAGGGCCAAATACAATATTTCGTTACCCTTCCCTAATTTCGCGGTACCTTTAATTACGTTTAGTTACTCTGAAATCAAGTTAATAATCCGTACTGACATTTACGAGCGATATGCTTTGCCCACTTTCTTACCTGTCAATGCTTATACAGACCAATACGAAGGATGAGAGGTAAAGTCCAAAAACACGAAAGAACGCCATTATTCTACAAGCAGCGTCGCCAGCCTTCCAAGAGACTGTAACGGCCCATCCAATTTCCATAGGCATCATTAGATACGTCACCTGGAACGATAACGTATACCCTGTTAATAAAGTACCCGTTACTCGTAGGGAAATAGATACGCGGGAAAGATAAAAAATTTCAAAATACAAAAAAAATGTCCAATAAATTACATTTTTTTTATATTACTATTCTATTCCTATCTTACCATAACGATGCAACGTGAAACTCTTGAATAACTTTGAACTCAAATTGTGAATCAATTAATTAATTATACTTCATGAATCCGTATTAGTTAAATTTTCATATACGAACTTACCAACAAATCCGCTATAGCCAGGTGCATCAGCATCGTATTGATTCTTGATCTTGTCGCTCGTCTCCTTCGCAATATCAGGACCAAAACAGTCGTATTGCCCACGGCAGATATAACCATAAGTACGCTATAAGTGATAATGCTGACAACGTGCCCTTCATTGAATCGCATATCAATGGGGAGTTCAGTGTCATTTGTATAGTTGTCATTCGTCCTCGAAGGATAATGCGTTGCGTGTTCTAAGTTTGCCATTTTGTCCACTAAGAAAGAAAACCTGCAAGCGATAAAAAATATATATATTTTTTATCAGATTCATTCGTTACAATTAGAGTATTAAATTAAATTAAATTTTCTAGAGAACAGCACGTATTTCCTACGTCCAGATTGTAATTCACAATAACAACGCGCAAACAAGATTCGTAACACGTTACGATACCCATTGTAACGTCATGCTCGATTAAGTATGCTTAGCACGAGAGAAAATAGATATCGATAAATTACATGTAACGAATGACGCCTCAATAGGATAAAAAAAACATTGGCCGCCTTTGACAAATTGATCGGATCATAGGATATAACATTTCCCGCAGCGTTACTTATTAATCGCGATGGCTTTTTCGTGAGTTGCCCACGTGGCGTTAGTCCTGAAAAATGTATTAAACAAAAAAGCATTCATGATAAAACTTTCGTACGCATCAGGCATCCCGATTCTTTTATCGCCATGATACCAGAGTGGACAAGATTTAGCAATTAATATCTCGTACACCGAGAACAATGGCCGTAACACGTAAGATCTAAGATCCCAGTTAACTTCGTCGCGTAGACTTCTGCGCATACACAACTTCGACGGTAAACAGACGCCAGTCTATTTGATATCGAAAACAACTGGATCGTTGTACCACCTACATTACAAGAGAGAAACGATAATTGTTCTCCTTGTGGATAAACAGGAATCCGTACCCAGAGGCCTTTTTGGAATTTTGTAAACAACCTGGAGCCCAAGCGGTATTTTCCATAGGGTTAAAAAGTTTTTGGTATTCGATCGCGAGAAGAGAATGTTACTGAATAAGTCAAATTCGTGGGAATACCAATATCTTTGAATTTCACTTTTTTTTAGTAACGTATACAAAATAATATTATTACTATCAATTGTACGAGTTATGAATAAAATTTTTTTGATGTTATTATCGTGAAATAGGTCAGTCATTAATTATTAAAATTAGTATGATTCACGATTGATCAGACATTATTGACGTTACGGATCCGACTGACACCAGAAGACAATAATTCAGTGTAATCATTCGTCGGGTTTATTATAATTGTCTACGTGGCACGTCTTTGCTGATTATCAATTTTTCATTTTATACCATTTTTTTCTCTCTACAATTTTTATCCTCGCTATTGCCTCGGTAAGAGTTCTTAATCAATATTTTGTTTTCCATAGTATTTGAGCTTGACACAGTGATTAAGGTCGTCAATTAATCGATGGAGCAATCAGTAAAAATATTTCTTTTGAAATATATATGATAATCATTACTTACGATCGGTATAAGAATTTCTGTGATATTTAATGATTTTTTGAATATAACAAAATATACGTTTTCAAGCTCAGTCATAAGTCCACCCTATCGGTCGCCAGCGAAGGGTACGGTGCGTTTACATTGCTAATCCGGTCACGTTTACAAGATATAATTGAACCTTTAAAAAAAACGCCTCTACTTCAGTTCTCATTATATTTTGAAAACTCTATTTTAATTACCTATTGTATCCGAGTTGCCAATGAATTCTGCATAGGTTCCGTAATTAAATTGTCACGAGCACGTTGTATTTGTTTACTATGTACATTCAGGTAACGCAAATATCAGTTCCTTGATTAATTATCGATTACTAGTATTATACACTGGATTATTGTACAACGATGGAAGATCTTTGTATGGATACATTGTATATGGATATTCGCAAGGACGTGAACGCCGCTAAAATCAATTCCCATGTTATTCGTATATCACATTGCCGATTAAAATATTGTTAAATGTTTTTTTTTTTTGAAAAACACCAATTGACTTGACAATTATATTTATCATTTTTCGTCGTTACCTCGTCAATCCCAATAATTTATAGGAATAAGGGATAATATCGTCTTTGCTTGCTTCCAAGAAGATAATTAAAATATTACGTCTCTCGTTGCCGAATAACAAAAATTGTTTAGCTAAAATATTTATACTCAATATCAATTCAATTATTTGTCGGTAGTTACTTACGGCCACCGTCGAAAACTGATCGAATTTCTTCGACTGTCGAATGCTATAATTTTCTTTGCTATTAGTCCGGCATGTACTCCAGATAGGAAAGACTATCGTTTACTTGACGATAGTTTGATACAAATATATGTCACTTGTACTTTCCGTGGGACCATCAAAATTTTATTCAACCACTAAATTTTCAATGACAAATAAAACGTAGAATTTGATAAATCATAATAACGATTCTTTAACTCATCCCGTGCATGGTGCTGTTATGCAATTTATGATTGTTAATAACACTTTGCAATTTGGACAGATTTTCACATGGAACCTGAACGCACTGGGGTGCCAGACGGTACTGAAATATTTTCGCGCTAGGATTCTACGTTATAAACGGCGCCAGCGCAGAGGGTGAATGTCAACATAGAAAATCGTGGGTTACAAGTATTGCATTTATATAGAATAATACGTGATCCCTGAGTTGATAATCGAAAAATTGGACAATTTACGCTCGTAAATTAAATTCCTGAATGAATAATGCGAATAAAAAAGTTTTTTTTATGACAAAAAAATTTTCCTTTTTTTTTGTTCCCTAACATAATTTCCTGAAATCCCTTATTAAATATGAGATTAAACTATTAATAGATGTATGCTGTTAATAATTAATTTTTTAACCATTTTTCATATAAATTATAAAATATGTTATTGCTATATAAATACCGGAAAATCACTCCCATGTAGTTTTCAATATTAAATTCACGCGCAAAGTAAGCTATGAAATATTAAAACGTAGTATATTATTCCATCATGTTTAATTATGCAGGCTGGTACTGCAAGAGAGAGTAATAATTATCCCGGTGCTGGTTCACTTCCTCCTTTCGAACGGCGTTAGTCACGCGGGATAATTAAATACCCGCGAAATACAAATACAAACACGAATATATTTTGAGCTTTAGTTTATTGTAGCTTTAATGAAATCCTAACTATTCGCTTATCGTGTCATTTAATGTATTGCATGCGCTTACTGGACACGGTAATATAATCTGTGTCGATACTCTAGTGGCATACAAGAATAGGATGCTGGGGATACGTGTATACGTACATACATACGTGGTATGTAAATCTAATCAGTTTTAAGAGTGCATTAAAAATCCTTAAACATATGAAATTTTTATTGATTTCAAGTCCGTCTAACTGCTGTCTGTTTTCACTAGATAACCATAAACTTTTGCATTATGCACAGGATTTGACAACCGAGATTCAGGCCCTATGTCAATTCGATGGTTATTAATGGATAAAGTGTGCCACGTGATTTTTTGACAGCGTTCTACTTCTTGCTCCTCTCCTGTGTATCTCTTGGCTTCGTGTTTTTTCTTCATCGTAAAAAAACATCTAATTGCTTCAGAGGGATTGAAATTAGTTGACCTTGCGCGCGACGTAACTCGATCGGTCATCAATTTTATTGGGCGGTTCATAAGTCAAACTGATATAAAAGAGTTAGCGAAGCATGGCGTATAGACTTAGAAAATATTTTTATATTTCTTAGTCATTATAAAATTATACTAAAATATTTGCGTCGTCCAAGAAAGAACGTAAAGTCTAACGTGGCTCTGTCATTAAAGAGTATTCGTATCACGTTATAAATTATTTATTCCCTATTCGAATGAAAGCTTTCTTTTTGGGAGTTACTGCTATTCACTTTTTGACACTTGAATTTTATTATGAGGTCGTAACGATATTTTTAGGTAACGTTAACGCGCAATTTTTATTCGAGATTTTTGTTTCTATAATAAATCTGAAACCATTTCGAATGTTTTACTGCTAAAAGGCTACGTAGGAAACATGTAATATCCAAAGGGGATGAAGTTCGTACAGACTACAAACAGTTATGGAGAATAAATACAAAAGATCCTAAAAATCGTCGAAATACAAAATCATCCCCATAAATCTTGAAGTTCGATGCATGTGTGGAATCCCCGAAATATTAAAAAAAAAGTGTGATAATACATAGCACGTGCGACAAACGGCTTAGTATTTTTTGTTCTCATATTCAACCTCGATAATCGCCATCGTCCCTTATCACGATCCTCGTTATCGAGTAGCCTTGAATTTATCACGCTTTCACCATCGCCTACTGTTTCTATTACTCGCGGTTTATCGTTACCCCAAAAAATGGCACGCTTATTTGCCAAATTTCGGTAACAAATTATTGCCGTGCTCAAAAACGAAGTTTTTTCATTTTCCTTCAAAAACCATTTTTTCAAAACGTCAAAACATACCCTTCTGACATTCCTGATACTTTCCGATCGTACAATCAACCATGTACGGACATGGCATCCGTCGCAGTTAAAAAGATAACAGATATAATCCCTATTGAAAATATTCACATATCGTCCTAATGGATGTGTCGATTTAAATGCAATTTTCATTGATCGAAAGTCTGTGACTTGCTTCAATAAAATTGACGGCATCTAGAACGAGTTATCGTAATCACATTTTATTTTAACGAAACGTTATGACGTCTCATTCTCAATCCTTATCGAATAAATTTGACGTATTTTATCTTTAATAATTTCGCGACTTTCCATCTAAAACTATCAAGCAGGTTCGCGTTGGACATCTTGAAATATTACAGTGCTACCAATAACGCAAGCCGCATGTAAGATCAGCAGTAAGTATACCGGACACTGAATGATGACATGGGTACAGTATCTCCGTTGGGGATCACCTTGTTAGCACCACTGTCAATAACGAAAGGAAAATTCTCAGATAGTCCACCCTTATTTATTGACAGAGGGCGAGTTAATGCGCGACGGTTGAGAATTCGAGCAGCCCAACATAAAATACAACGATCAAATTTATATTGCTTTTTGACACAAGATGTCCATGAGACGTCAAAACCAAAGACGCGAGACCGTCGGATGGCATCTTGCGGGCACCTTTTTCATTTGCACCATTTGAGATGCATGTGCAGTTACAGGGATAGAAATTATAAAAAAACAGACAGATAAAAATTTACAAAAGTCCAACATCGTTACTTTCGGATTATCAAACAAAAATATACAATTTTTTATTTCTTAAATCTTCTTTGAAATAACCGAACCAGACACGCACAATCCGCTTCCTTATTTTTCCCCCTCATTTTGTTTCAAGTCACCACACAACTTTGTCCACGTCGGTACAAGTCGCGGATCGTTACAGACGCAACCAAAATTTTACACGAGTTACGGGTCTTCGAATATACGAATAATTTGTTAGGATCAATCATTACAATGACGTAGAAAACTTTTCAACCCGACTTTTCTTCCATAAGACCGTTAAGGTACAGTGCCATCAAAAATGTCTCTGACCACCAAAGTCTATGACTACCGTCCCTTACAAAAATTGAGTTAAATCAAATGTTAACTCGTATCAAGTTTAAGAGAATCGTTACCAGCCCACACTAATTAAACGTCACTGTATATATATTAATCATGGAAAATTCCACGTGGCACGTGAATCAAAATTACGTGTTAGAATACACGAATCGTTATTCGTATTCGACTCAATGCCCTTCCAGGGCTGTAAACCTTAAGAGAAAATTCGTAAATACCAAACTTCATACTCACGCGTATATAATCCAAATCGCTTTTGGTGATGACTCTTCCTAACTTCTTTTTGCAGTATCCACAGAAATGTCTATCCGGACGTGAATTCAAGTACGTGACTTCCGTTCGGTATAAAATTCTTAAAAAATTAATGATACGCGACCCAACGTAAATTAAAACAAAACGATTCTCTGTATCCGCGTTAACACGAAAGCACTTTCATTTTAATAAATTTTCGCATGTAAAGTATTATGATTTCTGCCCTCACAAACATTGTACGTGAACGAGCCCAATGCTGTTGACTTGTTTACGAAAACAAGCGTCCATCCTCATTTTCGAAGCCCGATCAATTCCCAAGTCCTTTCTCTTGCCACCATAGATTATGAATCGCGTGATCGTTTCTTTTTTTTAAATATTATATATTATTTTTTGTACCTCAGAACAAAAATAATTTTGAGCCATATAGTTGGCCACTCGACCTTAGAATCTGGCACTCTATATAAGCAGTCGATCAAGTGGACAAAGATCCACACGCAACTGCAGATTCTTATTCAAGCAGACTATTACACGCCGGCGGACAGTTAGGCCAGCTTCATAGGTCAAGTGTCAAATGGTCTCTGATATCTTTATATATTTACTGGTTGAACTATGTGTCACGAGGGAAGAAATACAACCCCACCGCCTGACGTCTACCTAAAGTATCGTTCAATAAACCTGCCTATCGCTATATTAGCAGTAATTAAAATATAATCGATTATTTTATAGTACGAGACACATGAGAACTTTACAAAGGACAAAATATTCAGGGAAAATCCTCCAAGATGCGTATTACTTTATAAATTGCAAAGCCCGACTAAAGTTATTAGGTGTAACCGATTACTAGGAAACTCGATAAAGGATCGATACTTCACGATATTGACGATCTATGGAAGCTATATTAGAGAATTAATGCCGCTGTGACATTGGCACGATTTATTATTCTTAATTTTCCGAGTGATCTTTACACAGTGACTGATAGTTCGAATACGTTCACTCATCGGGTAATAAGATTGAATTCCTTCTTTGAAGTTTCAATTGATTTTCCGTAAGATATTCTATTTTCTTCTTACCTAAGTCATGTGGACCCGGACGTGTTGCGCGATCATTAATTTAACGATAGCCATAAATTATACGATGATAAGAATACGGGTAAGTTATCGTAGCTGTAAGTATTTACATCAATGCGTGTAGATACGTGTTGTTTTCATAAATCTAGTAGATCGAATTGTGTAAATTTCTATTAGTCAGACTTGATAGGTTATGGTGCTTTCTGTATTTTCTATGATGCACTAAATTTCTAATAGGGGTAATTCAAACGATCTTTTACTCTATGTATACGTAACAAGTAAATGATTTCGGAGCGACAAGGTTGTTCGTGTCTGTGATAACCCGTAATGGCCTGCAATACAGAGTATATAGTGGCAGGTTCATCATCGCGTTAACTAACATTGAAAACACAACAGAGCAAAGAGCAGACAAGGACGGTCGAATCAGTCTGATGGAAATAAGAGTGTAATTTTATTTTATATGGACTCGATGATTCTTTATTATCGTGTGAAAAACACATTTTTCATATTACGATTAATGTGCGGTAGCTAGTATCACTTTTCGAGTGAACCTAAACATTGGGGATAGTTTTTTCCAAGTGCTATGAAAATCGTATATTTCACTGAGTAAGACAAACAAAATGAAACTGTGAATCGAATAAAAGGGGGGGGGGGGGAGTTAATTATGGTAGAGGAAGTACATTCGCATTGTTTGGAATAATCAAATCTTGTTAAGTTCATGGCCATGTGGGAATTTTGTACCAGTTTGAGGTACGTGCACTGGCGCAGTATATATATATATATATATATATATATATATATATATATATATCAATTTGATTAATCATAACAGAATTTTTTTCTATCCGGATATACAAGATTTTAATGACCAGTTGAATTTGACGTTTTGTTTACAGACACACTTTATAATGCACGAATCTTCCTCGTGCTAAACACGAAGCTTCTACGCGAAAACAAGCTGTTATGAGATAAGAAACCTTACTCTTCTTTATACCACAGTATTATAATTAGAGTCGCTTGTCCCATTAATAGACGTTACAAATTCGCGTAGAAACAAAAGAATATGAGAGAGTAGAAAGGGAAATATAAGGCTAAAGTTCAAAATACTGTTTCAATTCCGTCGTAGGTCATTGAGAATCATTCATCTCCAAAATTGAGCATAATTTATAAATGCTGCAGGAAGTTTATGCAATGTGTCTGCACAAGTAATTATTTTTGGAATATATGGAAAATTAATGACATGGACGAACATCGTTATGCTGTAAATTGATTACTCGTGTAATAATGATCAGGCTTGCAACAATTTATCCAGCAAGCAGCATGAACTCGCTTAACGCTGCTTCTTCTCGAAAATATGACTAATTAATGTATACATTTGTTGAGAAGGACGGGGATTCGAATGCGGATAAAGCATGAGGAAATTGATATAAGTGAATTGTCAATTCAAATAACAAACTCATCAACGTAAAGTCAAAGAGGAGATGAATTCGTTCCTTTTAACATTCTTAATTCTGAACTACATTTTGCAAATGGACGTTAAATTGCGGTTTGACATTTAGTAAGAAATAAAAGTTAAGTCCTATATACATTCGTGAAGATTCATTGTAATTACACGTTGACAGTATTGTTTAAATAATAATCATATAATCTAATTTCCCGCCTCGTTTGGCATCGGTTTTATTTTTCCAAATAAGGAACTGTACAACTCGTTTTTTGATAATTCTGTCCACGTATCGTTAACCGTAATTGGGGCCATGAAGTTAACTAATTTCGTATGAACGTTGTATCGTATCCTTCTTCCTTTTGTGGCTCTTGTATCTATTTTTCGTTTCATTTTACTTCTCATATTTTGTAACTGTATCCATTGTTTACTTAATTGTATGGGATCGGTCACGTCTGAAGATTTATATTCAATCAATTCCCTTAGTAACTGATGATAAAAGTCATCATCATCATAAATTTCTGTATCGTGTTCCTGCACTCTTCGGCCATCTTGATCTTCCTCTATTGTTTTTCCGACTATCTCGTACTCTGAGCGTTTTAATTGTGTCCTCTTTAATAACTTCATTTTATCATTTAGAATGTATTCGATTTGCTTGACGACTGGCTGACTCGTTCCTTTGGTTAAGTTTCCAGTAGCGATCCTAGTTTTGTCGTTCCATTTTTGTATTACGCTATTTCTGTAGGCTGCATAGGATTTATGATTTTCTGCAAGAATCCTCTCATAGTCAACGAGTTTTAATTTCTTTTTAGGTGTTTCTTGGATATTTTCTTTTTCTTTGCCTTCGTCTTTGGAATCTGATGCATCTTCATTTTTCTCATTTTCATCTTCAGTGTCCGATGGGATTTCTTCATCCATTGGATCATCGTATTCATCTTTGTCTTCTTCCGCACTTTCGTTATTGTCTGCCTTTCTTTTCTTTCCCGATGTATTTAGATTTTTTGTTTCAGGATAATTTTTTAGAAGTTTTGATTGCAGCTTTAACATACTATCTAAAAGATGTGTCAACTTGTTCTTTGCATCGTTTGTAGTTGCTGTGAATGTATTATCTTTTTTGAAGTCTTTATATGTATCACATTGTGGCATTTTATTGCTAGTAATTAGGCACTTTTGCAATTTTATTCGCATTTCCAAAAGATTTTCCCAGACTTTCAATTGATTTCTTACAGAATTTCCTTTTTCTACTTCTGAACGTACGTTTGTAGCTGAGATGTGTTGGAAATTGAGATCTGACTTGGTTTTTCTACGTAATGGATTATCCTCATCAATTTCAGAATCTACTTCATTATCTGAATTTGATTCATTACTGTCCCCATCAGAATCTTGGTTATTATCAGAATCTGCTACATCTCTTTCCGAATCATCATCATCATCATCATCATCATCATCCTCATCTTCAATATTACTCTTTTGTTCAGCAGCATCCGAATCGTGTATACTATCAGCTTCACTAAAATTATTTTCCGACAGATCCTCTTCCAACTCATCGCTAGATTCAACTTTTACGTCTTCCTCGTAAATGTCCTTCCTCGATACTTTTTTACCTTTATACCTAAGAATAAAAAATTGTTGGTCAAATTACATAGTGAATAATTTTCAACATTTCTAGCTGCAACAAAGTATTTGAGTTGATATATTGATGTTGTATAGATCATACCTTTCATCAATTTGATCTAAAAGATCTACATTCCGTTTCCTTATACTGGAATCTCGAAAATCACCATCAGAGTTGTCACTGTCTTCAAATTGTTCTACGACTTTTGCTCTTGTATCTTCAACTTCATCGTCAGAACCAAAATTCGTTGGTGCAGCTGTTACCAAACTACTTATTTTATCGGCCAAACTCGTCGTTTTCTTGTTAGACGACATGCTTTATATTAAATTCACATAAACTTCACGAAAATGTAGAGAACACGTGTAGCATAAACATAACCTCACTAACAGTACAACAGCTGATCCCTGTCGGATTGTCGGCAGGGCTGGGAGCTTCATACTTTGAAAATGCCACCCAGTAGCAAATTTTCGAACTAGGATATAGCATATAACATTTAATATATTCCTGGATAATTGTATCTTTGTGTCTCATATCGGTAAATACTTATATTGTATATTTGTTTTGCCTGAGAGAAAGTTAAGATTAATTATTGTTACATTATATTCTTCATGTGGTGGTTGAGAAAAAAAATTAATATAATCAACGAAACATAATAATTATATTGATACAAATAATACGTCAAAGAGGGTAGTTTGAATGAAATATCTATCTAACCTAAGTAAAAAAGACCTTCATTTTGTATATACAATCATCTTATGTTTAAAACACGCATTGCCTCCATCCGCGGTCAATGCATCTTTTGATTTAGCTGCATTCTCTTTTTTTTATTTCCTATCGATACCTAATATAATATATACTTTACATGGAATCATAGCACGATTACGTATCAAGATTTCACTAAAACTAGATAACAGATTGCGATGACATTGCACCGCGCTTCCTTGGTTAAACTTTGTAAAATAAAGGACGTGTAAATGAGCAAGTTTTAGCAGCGAATCGATTCCATAACACATACGATCTCTATAAGGGCGACTACTACGGCCATTAAGACGCCCATACTGAAGATGATAATGAGAATGATACAGAAGACGATCATAGTTCTAACAATTATAGCAACATGCGTAATTGTGTCATTAACAATTCTAGTAGTAGTATCACAGTGTAGGCTTCTCGTCCGTAGGTTCTTCCTTGATTGGCATAGCTGCGTTACACTCCATCAGTGCAGGATTCGCTACGGCAATGATGTTATCACCGCGGGACGCAATAACCTGACAAACAATCGATGTGTTACCACTATTACCAGGTACAAAGGATGAAATTACAATTTTTCAAGGTTAAAAAAATTTACAAAATACATATAAAATATTATTTTTGCAGATAACGTGAAATATCATTACATGATCTATTACCTTTAGATTGAAATCACTTTCCTTATCAGTATTGTCAGCCTCAGCCTCATTTGTGTCCTGAAAGATAAATTCCTGTTTTCGTATAGCCGTAAATAGTCCAAACAGATTTCAACTAAAAAAATTGGATCGGTACTCACGTGCAGTGACGAGGATTCCTCGTTTGAAAATGAAAACTGACTATCCGAATCGCTGATCTCCTCGACGCTAGTGCTGAATATACCATTACTATTCTTCCGCCAAACTGGACTGAAACATTGCGAATATCTGAACATCAATATATACTTGCATACGTGTCTGATAATTCAATAGTTTCTAATATTTACGCATAGAGTGGAGAACGTTTGAAGGTCGATAGTAACCGTTTAACGCCAAACCGTATGAACTAGTGATTCTATAAGAATATATTCAATCTTTTCATACTTTCCATTGTAATGACTTATCAATGGAGACCATCCTACTAGTTGCCTCTTGATAAAAATATAACTGAAGAAAAAATTTCAGTATGCGAAATTAAAGAAGTCACCGCACACGAAGAGGAACTACATAAATTACTAGTTTTACTTCGTTGTATTATTTCTCTGAAAGTGTATGACTTTGAAAAACGATATGTTTTAAGTAATATGGAACGCAGAATAATCACCTTGAACTTTCGTGTCTCCTTATACTGGAACTATTAATGTCCGTGCCGGAACAGCGAAGGTCCAACTCCGCCTAGAACAGTGAACTGCTACAGACAGTAGGAATAACAAAGGGAGAGTCCCCACTAGGATGAGTTCGAAGTTAAAATTGAATACACAAATACAATATCAAAAGCGACACCTTCGAACTGTAGGAAGTTCAACGTAAAGTTTGAAGGTGTCGTATCAATCGAAGAGACATAGATGTTTATCTTATATTAAGATTGTAACAGGCCGTAGCACTATTAAATCTCGAGGGTACTTTAAAAGTTAGACTCTGAGTATAAATAAATAAATAAATAAATAAGTGGTAAATCTTATAACTATGTGTAAATACATGCAAAAGCAAGCGCATGCACAAATGCCTCGCCAACTCCATTACTTGGCAAATATTCTCACAATCATCTCCATTAAAGTCACTCGACCAGAATAGCCAATTAGATTTAAATTTGTTTATCATAATTCCAGACGACAGTCGTAAAACCAGAATCGTATAATGAATACAGTATTCCTCCCGATTATCCAAAGAGGAAACTGTACCGTGTTCCATGCAGGATTTAAAATTCAATCTCAAATGTCCAAAGGCAAACTCGAATCGCGGTTCTATACTTGACCTTTTGAGTTGCAGTTTTTGAAGAAATGCGAGTGGCGATTAGTGTTGCTACGTGCTCGGCGTACAGTTAGTTAGCGTGACCATGCGGCAAGTGCATCAGGCCTGTGGTCGAGGTGCATTTTTTATTCTGTTGACCCGGTAAGCTAACCTGCGTCGAGTCCTCACCCTCACCCTCCAGCTCGAGACGCCGTCGTTTCGTTCTTTCGGCATCATTCTCGTCGCCATTTTCACGTGGCCTCGTCATCGACAAGCTGCAAGGCCAATCAATCCACATGAGCGGATATCGCGCGAGAGCAATACTTCAATATCTCCCCGTAGAGACCAAGAAGAAGACTTACTACTGGCTTTTCGAGTAGTGATATCCGGAATCCCGGACAACGCGTCGTGCCAGAGGGAAGAGCTCGTCCCGTCTAGTTAGAAGTGCAGGTACAAATCGGCAAATCTGCGCGGCAGCTTCGTTCACGGATACCTCGTGAAGTGTCAATGGCTTCTCAGGTTTCCTCTTGCAATCGAATCTCCCGTAGATCGCAGCATACTTCCTTATTTCCTCCATTCTTCGTGGATCGCTGTCAGGCATGGCCATCACCATCTGTAGGATCAAAAGTTTACGAAGTTAATCAATGCAAGTTCTTACAAAAAAAGTCATGATCCTGACCTCAAGATTCTTGCAGATCTTCTTCTTGACATTATGTGGCTTAGGATCCAGAGGTCGAAGAGTGGCTGCAAGACGTTCGGCGGCTTCTGCGAGACGCTGAACTTGGGACTGGAGCAGAGTTGGCGTGGGCTGAGTAGGACTGGCTGGTGCACCGCCACCACTTGGACTAGGGGTGGTTCCACTTCCACAGGAAGATTCGCACGTACCCACCTATATTTCCAGTATTCAATTGACAATTAGACTTTGCTCAGTAAGAAAAAAAATTACCTCGGTACAGCCTTAATTAACGTCCTATTTACATTCGGATATCGGCGAGTACGGTTGACATCGATTTCAATCGTAATTCCTACAGGTTGCAAGATACACGGTATAAGTATATGCTTTTTCTATGAACGAGTCTCTGCAGCAATGCCGCGCGTAAAGCACCAATCGGCAAATCGAAACGACTATACCTATCGAAGACTAAAAACTAACCTGAGCCATTTTAAGCTTAATGGAGCTGACGGCTACCTTAAAATCGGCTTGTTTCTTATGAATTTGTATGAGAACGCTTGTATGCAGGTAGAAAGTGCCGGACCAATAGATAAACGTCCAATTAGATAGTAATTGATGTGCACGTTCAAAATGGGAATGCAAGTTTTCAATTTATATACTATACCCAACGTTTTATCATGTAATTGAATAACACTATACGTATGGGGCGTAAGATTTATCGCGTTTGCTACATTACCTGTAATACACCAGGACTATTCGAAGCGGTATAAGGCAAGGGCGCGTTAGGGCTGGGACTGTGACGAAAAGTGGATGAAGCCACTGGTGGGTTGACAGTCGTAGGTGGTACGACTGGGCTAGCGCTACGACAAGGTAAAGGGGTGAGTGGTACATGCGTTGCGACGTATGGCGTCGGCGTCTGGGACGTCGTTGTGAATCCTGTGGGATTTCCTTGCGGTCTTGGACTCACGCAGGGGAATCCAACCACTGATGTTTTGCAGGATGCATTTGGGGGAACGACCGGTGTCTGGAACAAGGCTGAAATGACACGGAGAGTGATAATTTTCAGTGGTAATCACGCGATTGAAATGCATATTATAGAGAATAGAATCGAGATGTATATTATACCAGGATTGGTGAGCCACTCTTGAAGAGCTTTCTGAAGCCTTCTAACGTGAAGCGGTTTGCTCGCCATATTGACCAACGCCATTATTTCCAGGAACTCCTCTTCGCCGGCATCGCATAATTGCTGAACGTCATCCCCACCTTTTGACGGTATAGACAGATATAAGTATGTTACGTCCATTGTCAATATAAATAATACAAGCTTACCCATTTGCAGTAGAGTGTCATAATATCCTAAAAGAGACGCCCGCTGCATCACCCTGTATAATTGTAGTTCCGCTTCGTTTTGAGGCACCGACGTTTGCACCACTGTAAAACAAGAATATCGTGTCAGTCGATAATCACGATAATCATCTTTACGATCCGACAATTAATTGCAGTGCAATTAGCTGCTCGTAAAGTATAAATAATTGAAAGAAAGTTATTCGAGAACCCGTAGAGATAAGTAGAAGGTAAAATAAAATAATCATAAATTTATTTATCGCAGTTCGTCCGTTACAAGTGAAAATTGAGATTTTAGTTCAATAAATAATTTGCAGGTTCTCGATATGCGTCTTATCAAGGATTAATTGACACCCAGACCCAACATTAATTGATCATATAATCATTAAAACCTTGCTGCACAAATAATAACTTGAGGTACGAAGGCAGGGTCAGTATCGAGGCGCAACAAGAAGAGTAACCAGGACATTTGACTTCTTACCGATTTACCAGAGCATGTCTACAGGAATCATCGGTTCCCTCTTTTTTTTTTCCACGTTTAAACACGACCTTTACCTGGACTTCACAGTTTTGCTCCTATTCTCAGCCTTCAACCCGTCAACCCTCATCGCATTACTTTTACTCTATATACTCGACTTCTCCTCTGGACCTCCCCACTCATCTCGCTCGGTAGTTACGGAGGAGGCGAACGCGCGGTCAGGGTGTCCAACTAGTTTCTTGCAAATTTCGAGGAACTGCAAGAAAAAGTGGCGCGTTGCCGGCGTGCACACACGTACCGCGTATAAATTAATACTGGGGGAGAGGAGTCGAGAAGGAGAGAATGAAAAAACTGGCCGTCGGGTCTTATTACGAGCCGGGGCCGGTCTCACGCTATACGCGCTCCAACATCCCAGCACACGGTGACTCGCCTCGCGAGATTCTTACGGCCGCCGCAGACCTGGATGAAATTGTGACTAGAGTCACGGAGGAAATAGAGATATAAAGAACGTATCCCGTAGGCACGATTTTTCATACCGATACACCGGAACTCTCCGTTCCAGAGTCGGATGCGAATTGCTTTTTATTGTTTTACCTAGAGAGAGTCAAGGAAGCATGGCGCGACGTCTCGTCGCGATTATTTAACGAATTAATCGACTAACGAATGACCGATGGTCATAGCGACTCTCTGCTATCTCCGAATTATTACTGTATCATCCTCTTCTCTTATTTCCCCTATTCCCGCTTGGATTTACCATGCGTACCTGAACGTCCTGGCCGTCCGCTAGTCTGTCATTTACATAACGACTTTTTTGGCACTAGGTGTCGTTTTTATCGCGCGGGAACGTGATGCGAGCCGGAGCGTCTCCCGCTCTTGCGGTCAGGCACGCCGGTACGCGACGTGGGGAGAAAACCTGATCCCCTGGCTCCCTGGGAACCTGGCGGCATCGTTTCCTATACGTATACCATGGAGCCGGAGATATAGACGAGGACCGCTGACGTCTGCGTACGCTCTCGCAGGTGCTTTTCCACGGGGAGGATGGAAGAGGGTACATTTGAAAGTGAACTTTCCAAAGAATCCATCTACTCGGAATCCTAATCTATCTCTTATTCGTGAGACATTTACTCCGGGCACCCCTCTTGCCGATCATGGAATGCAGATGCCTGGCTGAACAGACCCGATGAAGGAATAACAAAAGTTCTAACAAAAATCAAAGTTAATTATTTACACGAGAGCGTCCCTTCGACGATATAACAATTGGTTTTTTTGTTATAAAAATTTATTAATTTAAAAAAAATTATTAAAATTCCTCTCTATTATTCATACCGTCTTCGCGTTTGTGACACTTATCATGGATCAGGGATTCCGTTATGAATTTTGCGACGTACTACCCTTTCGTGCGCTTTTACCATAAAGCATCAGGCGTTACGCCCACATAAGAATTGTTTCAATTCGTAAAAGTCCAGGGCCGCGCGCACGATCGCAATTTTTATTCACTGGCCACGCATTTTTCCCTGGCGAGGGAGCTCGAGGAGGTACCGCGTTCTTTGTCCGATACTTCACGGAGCGGGCGCTCAGTTCACAAAAACGGGTCTAGTTTCTTAGGAGCGCCCGTTCGCGCGGCGGCGGTTAGTATTTCGCTTTTTGCCGGCATTGTAATCAAGGAAGGGTTAGGTGAGTTTTTGCCCTGTGCTCCCGCCCGGACAAAACACCGGGCAGATGGACTGAGTCGCCGCTGGCTCTGGCTTCTCTTCGCTCTTCCAACGTTCTGCCACCCTCTCGGCGAGCAACTCGGCCCCACCTCTACGCTGCTCATCCCTTAAGAAAAATTATCCAAAATCTGACGCGCGAAAGGTTCGATGCAAGAGCTTTGAAAAAAATTAGCAGGAAGCGAGTCGGTTGACGCACGTATTGCCGGACTTTATCTGACTATTTAACTGTAATAATGTAATACTGAATATTTCGTTAGATAATCTTTTTTTTTTTTGATAGATACGTTCAATTATTTCCAAGGGTGACTCATTTTTTTTAATGGTACTTCTGGAAGGGTGTATACTGCTTGTATGCTATTGAGCGTAAGGGCTGGTTACTACCACCCATAGGCTGGGGCCCTAACGGTCTGAGGCGGGTACGGCCCACAGTTCTGTTCCCTTAAAAGTAACCCCTGTGCCACTCCTTCCTATTAAATTTTCAAGTTTCTACCCCCTCTTTCAATTTCAGCTCAGGAAAAATGGCCGATGCTTCTCTTGCCATATACTTTCTATACTTACCTTTTTAGAATAATTCAGCAATAATCCTTGACCGAATTTTGCAATGCAAATTCGTTGAAAATTTATACGCGACAAATGAACACGGAGAAATGGGTCGTATGATCTGATTAAACGTATCGATTGTACAATGTGTTCCACACGTGATTATATCTAAAATTCCTTTAAAAAAATTGCGCAAAATAATATAAATATATATATATATATCATGTACATAATAATCGATAAATGACATTTTCTTCTGATACAGGATTAAGTACAAAATGGTTAATTATATGTCCATAACAAGTTCAACCGTAAGTGCCAGTTGCCCCGGCAAAAGCTCTTATGAAAAGTTGCCTTTATTAAAAACCCAACTACGTCTAAGATATGGGATCGAGTCGCAGCATCGATTCTCAGTTAAAACGGAAAACTTGAATAATTTATACATATATCTATACTCGATTCAGCTCGATGATTTTTCGCAAAAGAAACAGATCCCGAAGGACAGAGGATTTCCGGCAATCCCACAGGATCTGACTGCTGCGTTCGATGTCAGGGTGGACTTCTCTTTCCAATTTTTTTTTATCTATAAGGTTTTCACTCCATACATAATCACCTCGCTGAATATAAAGGAGGTTCCCACAGGAGAGTCCACGAATAAATTAGAAGGCCCTAAGTTCAAGCTTTTTTTTTTTTCTTATAAACCCCTCACAAGCAAAAGGGGTGAAGGCACAATTTTTTTTTGTTCTAAGCGATAATCCCAAAGGGCGATGCAGCGGAGCGCCCGCGCGTCCTACCTGTCCGAATTTTGAGGGGCGAAATTACTGCGGGGTCCATCTTGGCGACCCCTGTTGTCTTCTCACCCTTCCACGCATATGCATATCGAGACTCTTTCACCCCTCAGCGCGAATTCACGAGGAGGAAAAACGGAGGACGAAAAAGAGATGAAGTAAAAAAAACGTGAGAGAGAGAGAGAGAGAGAGAGAGAGGGGGGGGAGAGAGAGAGGGAGAGAGAGAAGGTATATCGAAGGAGCCAGCGAAAAAACAAAAAAAGGTCCGAAAGGGCCGCGCTTCTTTCTCAGGCCTTTTTTGCCTCTCGTTACGAAACACTTTTTTTCCCCTCCTCACTTTTTGCGTCGCTCCACGCTCCGCGCTGAGAATCCCGCGATGAGAAAGACTTTTTTTCCAACCTTCATTTCATTGGCCGCTTCGCCTCGGACTGCTCTCGATTCGACGCGCTCGGACGGACAAGCCAGGAAGAGGCTAGCATTCCAATTTTGCAAGAGACACTAACATCGATCTAAAACGATGACAATAAAGATTTGTCAGCAACCCCAAACCTCCCTGGGATAAAATTCAAAATTTTTGTGATTCACTCACGTCCAGGTTTTCTTTTTATTGCAACTCGGTAAAATTTTCACGTGGGTCTAATATCGACCATGTGTGGTAGGCTGAGGTTGACAATGGTGACGTATTACAAATGAAACAAAACAAACGCAGAGAGATTCTTGTATAGCACGAAGGAGGTGTATATGAGTGGGCGTGAGACAGGGTCATCGCAGACCCCACGGCAAGATCGAGGGCAAAGGAGGATCGTGAGTGGCAGGATCGATCGTCCAGAATAGTTTTTCTCTCCCCCCCCCCCCCCTCGACAAAAACGACGCCCTAGCAACGAGCAACCCTTTCTTGTCTCTCCTATAAGAGATGCAAAAAAAAAGGTTAGAACTGTCGAAAAAATTCATTTATTCACACAAGAAGCCTGTGGGAAATCTACTTTTTTTTTATCAATCTCTTCATCGCCTAACCCTACAGTTTCCTCCTTGTCATTCCAATCAAATGTTCTACTTTCTCCTTTTCTTCCTATCCTCTCACCCGCGCTCTCGCAATCAGACTACACTCCGATACGAGTTCCCTTAATGCCTCTCGCATTTTCGTTCTCGACCTCTCCTCTATTACCCTTATCATTTCGTATATCCACTGTCCTAATTTAAATATGTTTGTCAGCCGTCTGCTGCGCGCTCTAACCTGTCTCTCTCTTTGTTTCTGAGCCTTCATTTATTTTTTTTTACGCATTGTTGAACGTACACGACTTTTTTATTTGCGTCAAAATATTTTCGCAGCCAGATATCCTTAACGCGACCTCTGGACTTTTCTATTTATTCGATTTATTTTCCTGGGACTCGTCAGCCCGTGGCGAAATGAGTAGTGCGAGTGCAGTCGAGGCTACGCGTCATTTTCCACAGAGCACTCGCGCGCGAAGCTTGAATGCGTATCTCTTGTCACCTTGCTCTCTTCCCCCTCCCTCCCTACCTCTCTCTCTCTCTCTCTCTCCCTCTCTCTCTGTCTCTTCATCATTGCGTTTAGCAAAAAGTAACACGGATTCATTTATATTTTAAAAACAACACGACAGATTCCTCTAATGATCACAGTACACTTCTTTTTCTCTCTCCCTCCATTCTCTCTTACGTTACACGAATATATGTATTTATTATTACGCATCTTGAAGTTTAGTGTCTGATCTCTTAAATTAAATTTTCATTGAATAAGATTTCCTGGCTAGATATTCGTATACGTTCGTATGATTTCTATGCTCAACATATGTATGCCAGTAAACATGACAGAGGTCTTTTCAAGTCCCTCAAACGATTCACGTAGTAGGTACCCCTTTTTCCGTTGCCCGTTCGAATTAAGAAGCATTCGAGTGCAGCCACCCACCGGTGAAACGATTTGATGGCATTCAGATTATATTCAGAGGTATTTTCTGCGTCGACATTTAATATAAGAAGGGACGCAGGCTGTACAGACGAAAAGGAACGAAAGACCTCGTTAGTATAAGCAGCTGTATCTATAAAGAAACCGAGCGAATCTGCCTAGAAAATCCAAAGCGGCCACTCTCGCGATTACTTTTCTTCTGTAGCTCGCGTGATATGTATGTACTAGTCCGTTATAAGTTTAAGGTAACAAAAAATGAATATAAAAAGTGCGTAGCAACGATACAAAAAAAAGTGTCGGAAATCGTATAACATTTTTCATGTTATCCGCATCTAGCCGATTTCAAGAACGATTCGATTCTGGAGTCGCCATGTTTGTCTGACGAATTTCTCGGATGCCTCGAGTGTGACGTAGTCATGGCGCATAAGTTTTTTTAGTGGTCTGGAACGATTTTGACTGACTGACGCAGAACGAAAAAGAAAAAGTTAAAAAAACCGTGCGAAAGGGGACCCCGTTTATCCAGGTGGATCCTGTGTACACGTATATGTACTATGTCTAATTATGTCTACTATACTTCCTACGTCACTGTCTCTGTTTCTCACCGACAATTTCGAATACGGAGAAACGGGCAACGGAATGGAGCAAAACCATGGAATACTTTTTTTTTCCCCTCGCCGCACAACCAGCCGGATCGTTGTGTACGGCTCCTGACGATGTTTGTCTCGTAAGAAAGCGCAAAAACGATTCTCGCAATACTAGTGCCGAAAGCGGAAGAAAAAGTTGCTTTTTGCTTGGGTCCGCGCTTTTTTCTCATAGGGTGAGTCATCTCATTTCGCGAGAGACGCCAACCGAGCTGAATCGCTAGAATGCCCGCGTCGTTTTGTTACTCGAATCATTGAATTCGAGATCACTGACAATATTTTCTTATTTACATGACTCATATTTATGAATATTCTAGAAAAGCGTATATTTTCATAATTACAAAAAAAAATTTACCTTACATAATCCCTTTAAATGTCAATTTTCACAATATTTCGATGCGTATAAATGCATCTTTCGTACAATATTCAAATGCCTATATTGGCAATGCAGAAACAATAGAACCGAATGACAGAAGTCTGAATTGTAATTATTATAAATGAATCCAAGGTAGTCTGAGAGTGTACATACACGTGTACGAGCACGTGTAACCTCATCAATTAGTCTAATTAATTATATTGTAATATATACATAGTAACTTACGGGTGCCGTTGGCGTTCCTGCTGAATATCCTGGGTACGGTAGGTGGCTGTTGATGTCCAGAGGATTGGGAGGACGGTGGGCTGGAAACGACGACGCTTTGCGTCGCGATACCGGCCGTGAGGACGTTACCGGAGACCGAGGATATAGGAGCAGGCACGGGGGAGGGCGTCCCAACGCCTCGTGGCGCCTCTTCGGTTGACCCGGTGCACACTCCGACTCGAGTCTCCATCCCTGACCTCACTGTCCTACTCCTGGACGACCAGTCCAGAACGCAAAATCCCATCCAACTACAGACATTCGCGTGCCACGCGTCTACTATACGTTACCGGTACGCTATATACTCTAACTCTACTGACTTTCAACACAAGCGGTCTTTTCCTCTCACTCGCTCTCTCTTACTATACTCCTACTCTCCTCCTCTCTCTCTCTCTTTCTCCCTCCTTCTACTAACGCACTCTATCCTCGTGTCGCTTACTATACTACTGCACTTCGCGCCACGAGGTTACTGTGACTCCGCTTACGATGCCGGCGCGCACTAATTCTGTCAATTTTCAATCCCCACAGGTAACGAATACAGGGAGACAGATACCTGCGACTTAATGACGCAAGTATAGAGAATTAGCAAAGACTCATGAGGGGGTGACAGGTCGAAAAAATATGCAGGAAGTTGTCCAAGATAAATCCAAAGGCGGAAAGTTGAAAAAAAACAAGAATAAGAAGAAAGAATTGTACACAATAAATCTATGGCATTCCCAGACACTATAATCTCTTCTACGTTCAAACTATACACCGTTCAAGCTGCTGTTTTGAAATTAATACATGGTGAAACACATTTAAGGAGAAACTGGAGATAAGGTTCTTGGAAGTACAGTAAGAAGAGGACACAGATCCACCCTAAGAAATGAAGAAACGAGTAATTCACACCGAAGATGTTTTCAAGAATAAATGAGGGAAGAGACAAGCGACTCTCTGCAAGACCAGCGATAAAAAAGTGATTTCTAATATGCGCGGTTCGTGGTAAGAATAACCGGGAGCGTTGGAACGGGCGTGTTTGTTTATTCGCGGTAATAATTGTCACAACGATCGACAGAGCGCGTCCGAACTCGTGTTCTCTCTCAAAGCACTGCTCGACAATTCACGAAAATATTTAGCGATGAGAAACAACGAAACGATCCGAACGGTAGCGTGCTGCACATTGTTTGTCAGGGAGTGAGTCTGTGTGGCTGTCGGAGAGAATATCTGCCCCATTCTCTGATCCCCCTCTATCGTCTCCACCTCCTCCTCCCACCCCAGAATGTCGGCGTGCATCACCCCACCCTCGTGTTCGGACTCCCTCCCTGTAGTATATAGTACGGGCCACCTCCTCCCTCCGTACCCTCCACCATAGGTCCCCACTACTCTTTGCTGTCCTCGCTACGCTCCACCCTGCCCTTGCAGCCACATAAAAAGCAGCCCCCACCCCTGACGGAAGGAGAGATAGAAAGTGGGTGCGAGCGAGATGTGATTACATAAAAAGTAGCTTCCCTCTCTTTGGCTACCCCACCCTTATATCCCGTAAAACCCCTGTACGACCGTACGACCCCTTTACCACCACCATCTACGCCACTACCACCGTAGTCCTACCGTGTCACCGATACTAGCGTCACTGGTACCCAAAGCCACGTCGGGAGGAACCGACATTTTTGCAGGCTTCTACTTTACTGAATCCCCCTTTAAAATTCTCCTCTTCTCGATTCCCTCCTTGCTGCACCGCTGTGCTCTTGTGATTCGTTCAACCCCGTCTCTCTCTCTCTTTCTCTCTCACCGTCACTGTCTATAGATGTATTTCTCTTTTCATCCCTTTAATTTTATTACTCTTATTTTCGCGCGCGGGCTCGTCTCCTTCCTCCATTATACCTCTTCCACGTTCAACCCCCTTGCGGAAAGACTTTTATTTTTCACGCGAAAAAACTGCAGGAAAGGGTTCTTGCCGTTGGACCGTTACTGCACAAGAAGTTTTTTGTCTGCCACGACTGGAAAACCATCGGAGAGCGTTCTCTTGTTTGTACGTATTTGCATAAAAGGGAATAACGTTGGTAGCCGAACGCTTTCGGTCATCTTACGGGTAACTAAATTGATTTCCCAATGATTATCGCGTGTAATCGTCAAGTGAAAGTGTCGGTCGGTGAAAATTTCGGCAGTCGTAAAAAACAATTTATTTACGTATCGTCATTCGGTTTTATTATGGCTCTTGAAATAAAGGTAACGTCGATGGCGAATTTGAGAAATCTAAGAATATTTCTGCTACGCTCATCTTGACTTATCGAATTATCAGCAGTATTGAAGAAAAAAAGCCGCCTCACCGTTATTTGTTTCAACACTTTTCTAAGAGAAAATCCTCTTTTTCTTCGTTCGGTTCAGTAAGTTGTGACTATCGAGTGGGAATGGGAATTAGAGGAAAAAAAATTGATCCGATGTCTCGGTGCAAGGGTTGCACTCACAGACGATGAGGATTCAGAAGACTCATTATAGCCTATAATCTATGCCTGTGTATTCATTCTCACGCAGAATCCAAATCTGCAGTTGCGACCAGGCAAAAAACAAAAGTCGGGATTAAGGGGAGATACAATATTCCTTGGGTCAGAGTCAGGTATGCAAATTTTCCCAAGGCCTGAGAACTTACGAAAAGGGTTGCACACGGTGGCTAGTTTTTTGACCACAGTACTTTCTCGTGAGAAGGAAAAGCGATAAAAAATTGAAGCCCTACCCCATGGGAGGACTCATGTGAACCATCCTTCAAAGGGGTCGAATGCTATTATGCTAATACATCATGTGATAGTACCTTGTTAAGGCATCTAATTCCGGGTATACGATTTCCGGTTAAGTGAAAACAAAAAAGACGTGTGTTCAAAATCAAATTACGATTAAACGAAAGTAAAATAGATAAGTGCATTGTCATATGAATAATGACAAACTTTTTCCGGTATAACGCAAATACCACGTACGATATTTAAATCATATGAATTAGTATTTTTATTAAAAAAAAATAAGGCAATTTACCCAAGTCTTTACTTCTTTCAACAAAATTTGTAGTCATTATGATAGTAACGGCTTTAAAAAAAAACTTGCAAAATTATATAGATCACACGATAAATAAGCAGTATTCTTGAAATTACATTTTCCGGGATGATTGCTTAAGGAAATAAAAAGATAATACACATGAAACAAGCAAATGAAACATTTTCCGACGATCATGTCCCACGTCTTAAATATACACGGTATAAGATTTCTTAGTGGATGCTTCGTCGGCGATTCCTCAACCTATTACATTTTTTTGTGATGCTAATAGTGAACCGTCTGTGGCAGATGGCGCCTTGCACGTAACCTTATTTTGCCTTCTGCAATTTTTTATATGCAATGAAAAAACTTTTACGCTTGCTGTTACGCTATTCTCTTGTATGTTAATGAGTTTGTATCACAGTTCGAGCGATACGATTCAATGTTCAATGTCTTATCACGACAGTTCATTTTCTTAACTCAAAGAAAGGGATATAATTTCATTATTATTCTCATTATGGGTAGTAAGAGTTTTAAAGAATTTACAGGCACAATATAATTCTTGCAAATTTATATTTAATATTACAAGGGCCAAACAAAATTGTAGCATTGCGCGATTAAAACTTAAGATACATTTATGATTAACGCGTTCAGTTCCTGTTACGGCTTATTACATTCGAAAGTTCTTAGGGCTGAAAATTTTAAAACACAGAATTAAGTACACGTTTAGATGAGGTGTTAATGAAGGTATATCCATTATGCAAGATCGTTTTATAAAAATATAAAAAAAGGATGTGTAAGGACGATGGTGAAATTGCTTATCGTTATCATACGTTCTAATAGTGTAAGGTAAGCCGTGGGTTAACGCTGGGCTTTGTCATTATTTTAGCTGAGCCATTGGCATCGATAAAAACGTTTTTTTTCTCTTCGCTTAGGAACTTATAGATACAGCAGCCATTTTCTATGAAAATTTTTTGTTTGCGAGTAAACCTAGATGTCAGCTATTAAAAAAAAAACAGTGTTCTTATCCTGTAGAAAAATGCAAGTCTTTAGTATAAATAATACTTTGCTATTACTTCAGATAATACGTGGGTAGTGTTTAGGGAAAGTTTTTTTTTATTTTTGTTTTATCTTTCAGAATTGAAAGCTGGGTAACGGGCAGATTGTTAATAAAGCCTTGTACTGTTCAGACGCAGCCGTATTCGTACCAAACTGAGCTGCCTGTTTTTGGATCTTTATCACTAGGAGTGTCCACGAGGACCTCATCGTGTTCCGGATCCTTTGCTCCCGTAGTGCTAAGATTTTTCGATTCGTTTATTACCGCGGAGACTTTGTTGTATATTAAAAATGGTCTTGATTCACTTTGCTGTTCGGCTCTTCCACTCTGTTCGACTGGATTCGCACGACCATCTTCCTCTGACTGTTGTAGCGTGTCATTCGCCCTTTTATCCGGCTACGTTTTAAACGATCGACAGTTTAGTGCCCAATAAAATTGATTAGATTTGTAAAATCAAGAAAAAGTTACTTACTGTTAAGGACGAGCTAGGTGGTGGGGCATCATCTGTGTAATAAACTGTTCTTCGTGTTCCTGGATGACCAAGAGATAAGGATTCGTTTGCGAGACCACTAGTCTCTGGAGAATCTAATCAATAAAATGTCACGATAACACAGACCATATTACTTTTGCATTAAATAATAGATTAATGGTGCTAATGACATGTTAATAATTGCATGGAAATTCTTACCTGTAAGATGATGATCGTCGACACTTGCGTCAGAATCATTTCCTCCAGATTCTGATTCGTATGTCTTACCTTCGACTGGCTTAACGTCCTCAGCCCAGGAACGTCGATTCTAAAAAGTTCATTGAATCAATTATTAGATCTATGTATATTAAATATCGCAACTTATGTAATACCTTGCTAAGTAATTCTGAACCCGCTTTCTTTACTCTTCTAACGAAACTTGCTCCAAAGCTTTTCCTGAAATAAACATATATACAGATGAAGGATACTGCGAAAGATAATGTGTTGTTCACGTACTTTTTTGTAGAGCAATTTTCAAGCTTTCTGTAGTGCTCCATAATTTTTTCTTCGAGCTTCTCTTTTTGCCTGTACAAGTGATTCACCTTATCCCTAGAAAACACAATTTATTCGAATCACCTCTTAGAATTTGTAGATTATTCCAAAACGTTTAAAACCCTGATTACATTATACTCACGTGAACATTTTTTCTTCCATGTGATACTGCTCTTTGTCTTCTAGGGAGTGCGTCAAAAGCTCGTGGTATTGGTTAAACAATAAGCTTATATGATCCATTAGCGAGCGTCTGTCATTATCTAAACCAGAGTACATCTGCAGCAACATCTAAGAAGTACCGACAAGGTAATTTAATTTAGACATATTGTTTATCATACCTTTATATAATATGTTATAAAAGAAAGATCATACCTCGCACCGTTGATTTAATTTACTGATCTGAAGTTCCAAAGTAGAACATCGCTCATCCTTGGAGCTTAATTGACCTTGCATCTCAGTAAGTTTAAGACTCAGCCGATTACATTCAACTTTATTTTTCCTGTAATCCTCCTGCAAGTTTCTATACTCTCCCTTAACTTTCTCCAACGTAGTATATAACTTTCTAAAGTCTTCCTGTTGATAGAAAACAAATTAAAGATTTACAAGCCAGTTACACACAATGCGAGTAGAATACAATTCGCTAATTACTTTCAACTTAGAATGTTCGCCTCGCAAATTATTCAAAGACTTTGCATTGTTCGTCAAAGTTTCTCTTTCAGTTTGTAAAGTTTTAGTTTTTGTCTCCAGCATTTCAATAGTCTCGCGCAGAACGCGTGTCTCATTCTTCACATCCCTTGAATTTACCTTAAGAGCTTCCCGTTCTCTTAGTAAATTTTCATATTCTGTATTCAATTGTTCATGCAGCGACTGGAGAGTCACTTGATCATGTATAAGTTGCGTATGCGCCCGTTGCTGAGCAATACGTTCCTTCAAGAGCTGAAAATAAATATATTCTTTACAAGAAGATAATTGATAAGGATGGTATATATAAGCAATACAAAATCAGTAACGTTGAAAAATAAACGGACGCAGCGATTACCTCTTCCTTTTCAGCTACCAGCTGCGAATTAGCAAGTTGTAGAGCGGTGTGTTGTGTCGCCAGAGAGGAACTTTGTGATTGCAAAGTAGTTACGGATACTTGAAGCCTTGCATTGTCTGATAACAAATTTTCGGATGCCGCTTGAAGATCTGCCAGTTTAAGATGCAAGCTTTCTTGCTCCTTCTGGAAAAATAATAAATCGATTATTACATTTAACGTTTATTGCTCCAAAATTATAATGAATGTTAATTCGCATTTAAGTGATACCTTAAGTAATTCCACTGTTTCCAGTGAACTGTTATTTTTCCTCGAGTATTCCTTCGATATGAAATTTGTAGATTCGGTAGACGCTTCGCTACAATTGCACTGGGTTTCTAAAGCTATTGATTTTTTAATGCGGTCTACGACTTCGGGAACTTGTGAAATTCTATGCAATTTTTTAATTTAATTATTTAACGAATATTGATAATAAACAGAATATCAATGCAACTAAATTCAATACCTTTCTACAATATCTTCCGGTGGAAGAGACAATAAGGTACCGACGTTTAGTCCAAATTTCTCTAATGCAGTATGCAGCTGTTGAGTGTTCAATTTTTCGGCTACAAGATTAGATTGTAAAGTTTCCAATGTCTCTCTATCGATCGCAGCACGTGAATCCAGTTCTTTGCTAGATCTCTCTATCTCTTGTAATCTGCATCGGGTAACAATAGCAATTTACAAAATTTATAACGAAGATACTGCTTATATATTAGCAATTGTTAACGCACCTTGAAATTTGTGCAATTGAATTCCCAACTTCCTGTTCGAGCTGGGTAACTCTTCTCTCCAGAACTTCTATCGTATTCGTTGCTTTGTCTAGAGCCACGTCTCTTTCCTGTAATAATAATAGTGTAATATACAGTCACCAAGACCCTCGGTCCAGACTTATGCCAACTACAGGAAAACGACCGATCGAGCATTTCTACCGGAACCACAATTCTTACCTCGATCGTTTCACGATACTTATATATATCGCGCTGAGCGATTTCCTTCTCTTTTTCTAAAGCAGCGAGTTTCGATTCAAGATCGGAGCATCTCGATTTTGCATCATGCGCATCGTTCCGAACACTCTTAAGTTCCTCGAGCTTTTGATTTGCAAGTTCCAAAGAGCGTTCCAAATCGTCCGCCCGTCTTTGAGCACTTTCCAGTAGGGACTGTATTCTCTGCTTTTCTTTTACAGCAGTCTCATAAGATTTTTCTAATTCTATGGATTTTGCATGCTCGGCCTGGCAAAAAGTAACGATCAGAAAATAAAATCGTTAATTGAAGTAACTTTGACAAAGACCTGAAATTCTTGTTGCTGCTTGTCAGACGAGACTCGTTGATTTTTTAGGGAATTTTGCAGTTTCTTATTTTCCTCGAGAGCCTGCTTGCACACCAATTCCAAATCTGCATTCTGCTGCGACAGTCTCTCGCAGTTGTCATTTAAAGAATCAACTTTGAGCGATAGTTTTTTCTTCTCCTTTTCGAGTTCCAATACTCGCGATGAACTTTCATGAAACGAATTTTCCTTCAATGAATCAATCAACGTTGTTAAACGACGATTCTCCAGCTCCAGTTTTAACGCTCGTGTCTGAGCATTATTCGTTAACTGTTCGGATAGTCTGTTGTCAGCAGTTACTGAAGGGTTGGTAACAAATTTTACTTTAATATAGCAATTAGCTGTGTAGCTACAATTATTAGCTGATTTCATATTGATAATAATAAGCATACCTGCTTCTTCGGAATCACTAATAGATTCTGATAATGCAGCCTCGTTAGCTGCAGCTTTTGTTAATCTATGCAATTCAGAATTTTCATCGCACAATTCCTGATACTTTTCTTTATCTGCTGCTCTCTCCTGCACATTTTTTAATTTTTAATTTCTTTTCACTCAAACATCAAGCAGTCTGCATTTTTTAATATTTACCAATGCCACGTCGTTGAGAAGTTGTTTATATTTTATAATCTCAGACTCAAGTTCTAAAACTTTATCCGCTCGTCTTCTTGATGAACTTAGTTGCTCCTCTAACATCTCTCTAGTCTCCATCAGTACTCTAGAATACGTCAAATAGTAATTCGAAAAATGTATATCCTATGTTCTTCCCGTATAAAAATTATCAAACAATATAATGTCGATTAATAATAATCATCATAAAGAAATTAGTAAAGTGGAATAATCTTTTAGATCTTTATCTCTGGCGATTGGTAGGCATAATGAATGTACTTATAAAAATGTTTGATAGACCTGTACTATTCAATAATCCATTTTATCAACAATAATGTCTTAAATTAAGCTTTATTTTTTTCTGAAGCTAAATATTCTACTGATAAATGTCAATTATATTTCCTAACTCCTAGTTCTATTTACCAGTTCTTTTTGGATGAAAAGACACTGTTTATTATTACAATAAGAATAATGCGTACCTATTATCTTCACGAAGTTCTTCGATGCGCGTTTTATAAAATTCGATGTCAGTTAGTTTTTCTCTATATCGTGCCACTTCCATTTCTAAACGATCGGCTCGTTCTGCTTTTTCTATTACAGCATCCAACTCATCCCTGTACGATTTCGCTGTACGAGCTTCATGAATTAATTCTTGATTCTATAGAAAAATGGAATATACTCAGAATACTTTGGAACGGCGTGGAATAGATTAGTTAATAATAATTTACCTCTTGTTTCAATTTAGTTACTACTGTTCTATTATGCTCAAGCTCCTCCTTGCATTCGAGCAAAGCTTCTGTCTTTTCTTCTCTAGAAGCATAGAAAATTATGATGATAAAGTAGTACTAGTACTGACAACGAATACTCTAATTTGCATACTTACAACTCTTGTCGTTGTTTTCTCACTTTTGATTTCCAATCAGCAAGTTCAACCGCATAATGATGACTATCTTCTCTTTCTGATTTGGATATAGAATTGGATTGCTGGGCTTTACTGATTTCTTCTGTTTCTACACTGACAGAAGAATCATTTCTTTCTGGGATCTCATTTATTGCTGCACCTTTCCATTTCTATTAAACAAATTATATAGTTCTTCATATGTAATCCAGACTTATTTCAAAATTGTATATTCATTTAATAGCAGACTAGTCAATGCACAGCACATACTTCACGATATAAATCTCGTTCCTGGACCAGTTTTTTGATTTGCGTAAATAGAACTCCCATATTAACACTGTCCATTGAATCTTGTGTTATGACAATATCCTGATAGTCGGTAACCTGTTGGAATCAATGACAAAAATATATATATTTAATATCATTCACTAATTTCTTTATTCCAGCTATTATATGGAAGATGCAGCACCTGCTTGATACAATCCACAATTGCAAGCTGTGTATCTACAGCCAGTTCTTTAATTCTTGTAATAAACGTTTCCTTGTTAGGACATTGTACAGCACATCCAAGTAGTAAAAGTAACATCAACTTCATATCGCCTATGTGCAATTCTGGTTCTTTTCCCAAACTTGTATAATTTGGTAATGTTAGGATAACATGTCCCAACTCTTCTTCATAAAATTGTTTCATATTTCCTACAATTAGCTCCAGATTTTTTGTTCGAATTGAAATATTGCCACCACTGGGAATCACACAATCATGTACAGGTTCTGGATCACTAGAAATTTTATGCACATTTTGTATTCTTAATACTAAGTTTTATTACAGTTTTATAAAATACTAAAATCCAAAGAGAGACTTACATTTGAAGAAAAACATTGTGTAACAGAACTCCGTCGACCAAATCTTCATAATTAGTTAAAGAGTCAGGATCCTCAAGGCAACTGATAAACTATTATTAAAAAAAAAACATAGAATGCATAACATCATAAACAGAATGATAAAAGATTACATTAAATGTCAGTACCTCAATCATTTGGTAATAACAAAGAACGCAATAACAATATTGAGAGACAATAACATAGAGGTTTATTATAAAATATCCTAAAAGCTACATGAACACAAATAAGTCTCCAAATAAACACACTAAAGTTCAATTCTCTAAGGAGACACTATTCAAGACAGAATTGCTCTGACTTTAGGTAATATTGATCAAATGGAGTAGCTCGTTTATTTATTCCTAAAAATACGTGACCTAAAGAAGCGTATAATTAATCCTACCAAAAATAATACCAATGTTTACTTACCCAAGTCACCAAGGGTCCCGACAAGAGTTCGTCTATTTCTGAAGACGGCATTTTTCACATATCACTCGCAATCAAAAGAATCTCACCAACACCATCATCTTCTAATTAATCGAGTCATTATTTCACCGTAAAAAGCACCGTAGAAGCAACAATCATCAGACACTACTGCACAAAATAATAGATAATCCAAACGCCAAGCAAATGAACGCTAAGGAATCCGAAGCAGGCCGTAATAATCAATCACTCGAATAAAATCAGAGCTCACTTAACAATTCCTAAAGTAAGTTGAAATCTGATAATCACATTACTCCACAATTACACGGAATTCGCAATCACTGAAGGCAATGAAAAATAGAGTAAACAAAACTGCCAAGTACTATGCCATTCACTGATCGTCCGGTTGTACGTACAAACCAGTACAAACTGTAGGACTTTCTCAACATCCGGTCTTATCTCGCCTACCAGTAAACTTGAATACTGAATTCGCAATGACACAACGCGAAAGGGAGTAGCTTCAATAGCGCAAGGTTCATCTAATATTCAGAATTGAATAGGGTCTGTGTTATTACAGCAACCTCAGCCTTGTATTATTTGAAAAAAAGACTGTTGACAAAACTGTATAACAGTACAATAATAATAGCGGTAAGCTTGTCCGTAGTACCGACACTTTAAGATGGTGTTTGGGATGAACGATTTTCTTCGCTATTCGCTGTGCTGATTATGTACGTACACAGAGAAAGTATGGCACTCGATATATATGTATACATAGCAGAATGTATTCTTATTAAAGTACAGTTAGATTTAACTTGTATCACTTGTAAAATAACGTTAATCCAACCTTTCGCCTGTTATAGATATGAAATTAAGGAACTCTGTATGTACGTACAAGGGTAAATTATTAATAGATAATGAAGAAAAAGATCAATTCTGGTAAATTGTAGGATAATGTTAAAAAAATTGATATTTTTTTGATCATGCGCGATTCTTTGGGAAATGCACTTTCAGATGGTCCAACCCAGCTTCCCAATTCGTGGAAAAATGAACGAAGGTTACATGGAAATCGTTATAGATGATGGTGCCGTGATAGAAGTTGAGAACATTTACTGACTGCTGTCTGGACATGGATGCGGGATGTCAAAACTCGGATTTAGATCCAAAATACTTGCTTGGCCAATTAAATACGGCCAGAAAAGAAATTAATAATTTAAGGTATAGTTATATTTCGTTTGATATCGTATAGTAGGACTTGTGTGGATACATTTACGTAGTGTGACTTGTTTGACAAATGATTTATATATAACCTCCTTCATCCCTGCACGATATACTTTTTGAATGCACGTTATTACCACTTTTTTTTTTAAGTAATACATATTGTCAAGTTAATAACAGCAAAAGTTGTGCTTTACGATACTTTATCATATTTTTGAACACTAAATGACGCAACTGTTACATATGTTTATAATCTTATTATTAAAATTTGAATGAAATTGCATATTTTCAGGCAGCAGATTAAAAGTCTCCGATACGTTCATGAAAAAGATGTAGATAATATAAAGCGACTTTTAGGATTAAGTATGGATGGTAATACCTTCCCTGCATCTAATTCTATTCTTACAAGAGGGTCACAGCCAAGCACAAGTAGTGATACGGATGATACCTTAAAATTAAAACCAATTGGATTAATTTCAACTTGGTTTCCAAGTAAGAGGGGAACTCCAAGACAACCGGGTATTTGTAGTAAAGCCCCAGGAAAATTAACATTGTTCAACTCTGTATTTACGAACCCTGAACATGCTTTGGAAGGATTACAAGATTTTTCACATATGTGGTAAATATAACACTTAACATTGTTCAAGTAATATAGAGTGTGTTTCAGACATCTACTGCAAGTACTGTAAGCATTGAAAACATTGTCGTGTCTCTTTTTTTCTGTAATTTGTCAGACAAAGACACAAGATTACAACACTTGCATAGTTACGAAACACACCCATAATAGTTTCCACTATTAACATTTTTTTTTTTCAGGATCCTTTTTCATTTTCATAGAAACGATTCAACACATGTCCGGGCAAAGGTTGCACCGCCCCGACTTAACGGTGCAAGAACTGGTGTGTTTTCTACACGATCTCCTCATCGTCCATGTCCAATAGGCTTAAGCCTTGTGAAAATTGTGAAAATTGAAAATAATACAATTTTCTTCGAGGGTGTCGATATGGTAGATCAAACACCAGTGTTAGATATAAAGCCATATATACCACAGTATGACAATCCATTACATATCGAAAAGTCAAATGGTAGACAGGTAGAATACAATTTAAATGATAGTGAGATCTTAGAAAATATTGACCAAAGGTTGACAGAAGAAGTTGATATAAGTGTAAATGCCAACATAGACTTTGCTTTTAATGAAGGATATAATAGAACTGCATTACAGGAACCAAATTCTCCTATTAGTATAAGCAACGCCACACAAGCCAGTGATATTTCACGAGATGAAGAAATAGCTCTTAGATTACAAGCAGAAGAATTCGAAGGCATACCAAACTACGAGGACTTTACTGATTCCAGAAATTATTTCCGCGTGCCAGATAATTTCGAGAATGCAAGCGGTTTTGAAAGTAACGCAACAGCTGCGTCACGCAACCCTGACATAATTCGTGATAGAACAGACGCATTGAATACGGATTTCACTGCATCGAACAGACGAGAAGCAACAACGGTAGAGTCTACAAACACTGTTATTACTAGAAACACAGACTTCCAATCAGAAACAAGAGAAACTGGCCAAAGATTGCAAAGTATAAATTTAAATTCCCACGATACCAGAAATGCAAGTCGTACAATTAGGAGCAACGATGCAAATTACACACAGGATCAGCGATCTAGAAATTCGAGACTTCTGGACGGAGCTGACGGTTCGAGTACTGTTTACGGTACAGACTTGGACTTGATTCGTAGACGAACTATAAATCCAAGACTTGACAATTCTCCAGTGAGAATGGGTATTCGTGAAGCACCAGATGGTGAAGAGGGTTTTGCATCCCAAACTCTTACCTCTTCACAGACCGTATCGAATATACAAGGTATAACTTCGGCTTCAAACAGCAATGTCGTTGATAGTATCACTGTGAATTTAAATACTGAAGTAAGGGCTGTCCAAAATACACGAGCTGAGATAAACTCCGCCGAGGTGAGAGTTCCAGACTGGATATTCCGTCCGAGGGTCTCCACGTTGTCCGTTGTCTTTAATGATCGAGCTCTAATACAGTTGAACGAAATTCTAGAGGACAAAACGGATGAGCAAAAACGTGCAATTGAAAACGTACTACGAGAGGATCCCAGATCAGTATACTTGAGGCAACGCTGGGGAAATCAGTTTTATACGTTTTTAATTCACGACTTACACATCAGTTGTCGATTTGACGACAACAGAGGTGTTGTTACAGTGTTTCAGGTTCGACATGCAGGTCGCACCTGCGAATGTGGCGAACCTGAGTGGCAATGTTTAGGTCATTCGCCTTTGTCCTAGTCATATTCGTTGATAATCGCTACCGTCAAATGATATACGGTGTGGTATATTAAAGGAAACCGCGAATACTTAAAATTGGGAATGACAGCTTTCAATTTTGAAACTAAATTATCTAGGCTTAACAAGGCAATTAATTTGGTTAATTAAAATATTACTAAGTATCAAGGTTAATAAGTTTTACTTTTGTACAATGCAAAATCACCCTATGCTTTTTTTTTGTATACTGTTTAAGAAAGAGTCAGATATAAAATTATGATATCCTAGAAGTTCCTATATGTTTGATCTATAGAGACAATGCAATGTAATTTTAATTACGTTACAAGCACAATTTTATATGATAATTAAAGGTATAAATAAAAAGCGGCCTGGTCAACTTGCTTTTGTAGAGAATAAAAACCCAAATAGAAATAAGGATTGATCAATGTAATTGGTGGAGCGTGAATAATACAAATTACAATTATATTATCAGGAATAACACAATACGTTTCTACAAAAGAGGTAATAACGATTGATCGTAATTAGGTATACATTCGTATAGTAGCATCTGCTCCAGCGGAGAATACCCATGGCTGAATTGGATGAAACATGACGTCCAATATTCCAAAATCATTGTATGATTCGTGATTACACAATCTCTTGAGGGGCACGATCAATGGATTTTGTAACAGATCACTGTGAATATTATTAATATTATTGCTCGTTATTGCCTACCGATTAATTGTAACGTTATAAATTGATTTTGACAAGATCTGCTTACTTGTAGACCATTCCGTGAGAAATGATAAGTCCTCTGTCATCGGCTCCAGATGCAAATAATGGATAACGTTTGTGAAACGCGACACCGCGAACACCTGTTCCATGTAAACGTAATGTCTGGTACGGTTTTGTACTCAAGTCCAAATCAAACCAAAGCATTTTACGGTCGTAGGTACCGACCAGAATATTATCACCACCTATGTGAAATGTTATTTATTATGCGTGACTGTTGCTGCGTTAGATGATATTGTACTATAAAGTAAAATACAGTACCAGGATGTATAGCCATTGTTGATATCCATTGTGAATTTGAGAGTAATTTTTTCACCATTTCCTGCTTCATCAAATCGTACACTCGTACGTTCCTTTGCGTCTATAAGTAACGTTTACGTAATTAAGGAATATATTTGATAGTAAATTATAGACGAGCTAGAAACTTACTGCAACAAATAAGAATGGTCGTACAGGATGGAACAGAACACATTGTATGAGACCTTTAGATCTACTGAATGGTATCTGAGACCGTCTTTTTGATAACTGATTTATTAAGACAGATCTATTTTGACCTTCTGGCATAACTGTGGCGAAATAGTCTCCCTTGCCATGCCACGTTACTTGTTTCACATTTTGGAAATGATTTAGTATCCCACGAATTCCCTTCTGCCAGTTTTCATCCTCTGTTTGTTCCCATTGGACTGCTGCTTTTACTCTTTCATTTACTAAAAGGATTATATTATGATGAATTTCTACAGCAATATTTTGGAATAAATATCTGTACTTGCTTGCTTTATAAATATGCTTACCAATAACGTCACTTTGTGGTATTATTTCTAAAAGTTGATCTGTTTTACTCGTGATCAAGTGATCACCAACGCCAGGATTTATCAAGAGCACCTTTCTATCAGCTGCCACGGCAATAAGAGATATAGCTTGGTTAGGACACCATGCAACACTTCTTATGACACCACCGCATGGCACAGTTTTTAGGCATCTACCAGTTGCCACTTCCCATACTACAATAATTTAATATTAGCGTAACAAGTTGTACTATTAATTTGATATTTTAATGAACTTACTTTTCAAAGTCATATCATCACCACCGGATACTATAAATTGACCCTTTGCTTCAGCAGTGATACTCCTAACCATATCGGTATGGCCTTTAAATACCATGGACATTGTGGTTGGGAATGGTTGTAAATCTTTAGGACTAGGTAACTGCGGTACTAATACCTCTGGGTCGATAGTTAATCTCATTTTTAATGCTCTGGGGCAAAGATACAAATCTAGACATCTCTGGAATCTCTCCTTAATGTATCTGGGATAGGCAGGTACCTCTCTTAAAGAGTTGAATTTTTGTGGAACAAAATGTAATTTCCTTTTCCATGGTGTGGATTTTAATTTGTTCCATTGTTTAAGTTCTTTACTGTCAAACAAGTACTCTGGTGGTGGATTATAACTTTCCGCGTGACCTGGAAGGTGTCTCTTTGGAGCTGGTATATGTTTGTGAATTCTGCGCATTTCTTCAGGTTGATCGTCTGTCTGCCAAAGCATATAAAATTGTGGATCTTTGTTCTTTTGTGCTCTTTCCTTTTCCATTTCTGCAGTAGATTTTATCCAACCCATTTTAAGAGCATGAACTAATTTCGAAACTTTTTTAGCTTCCACTTTGGATGGTAAGAACGAACGCTTGTGTTCTGGGAATTTGCGAAGAGGCATTTTCATTACTTCAGATGTAAACCATTCCACCCAAGGCTGTAAAATATTTAAATTTAAATGTATTCAGTTAAATTAGAACTTATTTGCTATATTATGTTAGTCAAACTAGAACATAACTTACTGCATATTCATTAAATTGAGCATCTGGAATTTTTTGTTTTTGAATCCTTGTAATCAAATCAATATCTGCTTCACTTAAAATAACATCTTGTCCTGTCTGGGGGTCTTTAATAGTCCTCCAAAAATCAGGATCTTCCATTCTTTTGAGGAAATTATCCAACTGATCTCCCTTTTGTGGTTTTAAAATTTTTTTACCATCCCAATCGTATCCAATGTGAGGATATTCATCATACCACTTCATTGGTATATTACCAACAGTATTACGAATATCTTCTTCATCAGAGGTGTCATTTTCATACTCATCAGCACCTGAAGACAAGTTTGTAATATGTGGTTTAATAGAACTAATTTTTGTATTTACTGATTTCTGTGAGTCCTTTTGCCTGTTCATATTTTTCACATTGCTTGATTTTTGCTGTATCTGATTCTTTGACTTATGTAGTTTTTCTGTCAGCTTATCAAGTACTGTGTTATTCCTTTTTGAAAAGGAATTATTTAAGCTTTCTCCCTTTCCTCCGCTAGATTTTATTAGTGATTTATTGTTAGTTTTTGGTGGTGGAGTGTTGTCCTCTGATTCTGAATCTTCATTTTCTTCTTCTTCATTCTCGTCCTCATCCTCATCCTCCTCTTCCTCTTCATCATCATCATCATCATCGACATCGCTGTCCTCTTCAAATTCTAACTCTTCAGAATCACTGCCTTCATTCAAACGATTCTTTACTTCAAAATCTTCTTCATCTTCCTCAGATCCAGTTTCAAATTCGATTAAACTGTCATCAGGAACATCTGAATCGAAAATGGTAGGATCTTGTTCTGCATCAGAATTAGGAACTTCATTCTCCTCAATTTCTTCATCAGTACTGTCCCCATCACCATTTAACTCAGCCGTTAATAAATCTTCTGTACTAAAATCCTATAAAATTTTAACAGGAAGCAAGGCAATCTAAGTAACTTATAATAAATGTACAACAATGAATCAATTAAAATAATCTCACCACAGCCTTATCGGAATTACTTTCTTCATTTTTACAATTTTCAGCGTCTGGTTTGAGTTTAGATATTCCCTGCTTTCTTTTTAAAGCTTTCTTTGGAGCACCCATTCCGTCACTTCATTGAGAAAAACATGCACATCGACTTGAGGCAATTTGAGGTTAAGAACAACACGTGTAACCCGGTTTCACAGATGCGCAGGGAGAAGCACAATGCTACAGTTTTAGGCGATACCAAAAACATGGCGCTAAATCGTACCGGCGAGTCCGGCAGGACTTCGTGATCATCGTCTCCGTCGATAATGCATATCCCGTCATAGTCGAGCTGAACACCGGCGGGAAGTTAGCGCGGGAAAATCAAAATTTATATGTTATAATGCCTAAAAAATTGCTCCTTAAATGCTCCAAATTTTTCCGTAATTGCTCCACTGCTACTATGCAGTGATTAATAAATATTCATTAAAACAGAAAATTTTTATTTTTATTGAAATTTCAAATAAACAAGCAGATTTTCATATAAGTTTCTTGATGAATTAATTGCTCCCGATTTTCTCTCAATTGCTCCGCAATTAGATTTTTATTTAATTAAAGCATCTTTAAATAATAAGTAAAAGTTGATTTTCACTTAGCTCGATTGCAAATGTGAACAATATGATTGGTTTGCGAACACACCTACGACAGCTGCGTTCGAAGATCAGCCGAGAGTGCGCGAGCATCGTATCCTCGGTTCATTTTCGAACATACTTGGTCCATTCAGGATTAGTCAATTCCTTTAGATCAGTATTAACTAAACCGTTTCAAGACCGCCTGTTCAAGTTTAAGGCCTGTTATCTTCAGCGCGCTTCAATATATAAACTACGTTTCTTTTCAAAATACAAGCGTCTGATTGGCTCATAGCACGGTTAAACCGAATTGATGCATTGAACAGTGAAGAAAAATGACGTCGAACTTCAAATATCCGTTAAGTCCGAAAAACGTGTTCAAGCTGCTAAATTTCGGTTAATTTTCAAATAGTACTTTGAATTTACATTATCCGTCAAAGTTATCTAATTAGCTCTGTTTGCATGATCTTCAGGGAAATATTATTAATCAGCAGTATTTGCAATGCTACGAAAATAGATTTTATATTTTACGACTAAAAGTGTGTCGTCATCATATTGTAAAAGGGACCTGTCACTTTTATTTTGGATAATTAAATTCTTGCGTTTGTGCATAGTAAAAAAATTCGTCAATGGTTAACATAATTTATTCATATTGTGACTTAGGCAAGAAGGAAATTGAAAGGCTGATTGTAGAAAGTATTACGGGGGGAGAGAAATTGTTAATCGCCGAAGACTGGAACGGACGAATTGGAGAAGAGCAAGGAAGAGGGTTTCAAGGCCAGGACGAGGAGTGGGCCAGGAATTCAGAGGACACGACGGTTAATACGGAGGGTACGAAACTGTTAGATTTTTGCGAAGACTATGGATTGACGATACTGAACGGAAGGATGAAGGGGGATAGAGAAGGTAAGCTCACATATATAGGACCGAGAGGAGCGTCGGTGCTGGACTACATAATTATTAAAGAAGAAGTTGAGGCAGATATACCGATTGAGTCGGTGGAAGTCTTGAGGAGGACGGAATCGGATCATCTGCCGGTGGCAGTTACGTTTAGAGCAAAGGAAAGGGAAGAAGATGAGGAAGAGTGTGGTTTAAATAGAAGGGGAAGAAAAGCGGAAGAAGGTTTAATCTGGAAGGAAGAGAATAAGTGAGCAGTACGAGGAAGCAATGGTAGAAATGTGGAAACCGGAGGATAATCGGGACTCAACGGAAGAAAGAATGAAGAGGATGACAGAAAGCACGAAGAGGGCAGCGAAAGAGGCGGGAATGGCAAAAAAGAGAAGAAAGAAGAAAGGACGCAGATGGTTTGATGCTGAATGCAAATCGAAGAAGGGAAGAGTATGGAAGGCACTGACAACGTTCCTAAAAACCAAGAAGGCGGTTGATAGGGAAATTCTAAGCAAAGAGAAGAAAGAGCTAAAAGAACTGTACGAGAGGAAGAAGAAGCAGTGGTGGGAAGTAAAGTGGCGGGCTATCGAACAAAGTAAAAATATTAACGATTTTTGGAGTGCAATTAGAATTTTTAGACCTCGTAAAAAAACAATGGGGCGGGGCATAAAAGAGGAAAGCTGGCGGCGCACTTCAAGAAGTTACTAGAAGGAACGGAGAAAACTGAGGCAGCCCGAGCTTGGAACGGAGATATTGGAGAAGAAGTGAACGAAGAGGGACAAGTGTTTGAACTGAATCGGGACATCGAGATTGAAGAAATGGAAAAAATTATGAAGAAAATGAAGAAAAATAAGGCACCGGGGGAGGATGGAATCAGACTGGAATTCTTTAGGGGAATGCACGGAGAAGGAGTACAGGAATGGCATCGAATACTGAACGACATCTGGAAAGAGGGCAGAATTCCGGAAAACTGGCAGGTGGCAAGAATCTACCCCACTTTCAAAGCAGGGGATGAGAATGAAGCTGCGAACTGTCGTGGGGTATCACTACTGGATGTGGGCTACAAGATACTAACGACGATAATGGCGCAGAGGCTGAGGATATGGCTGGAACGGCATGATAAACTGGCAGAAAGTCAGAATGGTTACAGAGCCGGAAGATCTACGAGGGATCACGTGTTTGTCCTGAACACTCTGATAGAAAACAAAGGAGGAAAGCTGTACGTGGCCTTCGTTGATTTTAAGGCGGCGTTTGATATGGTGGATCGGGAATTATTCATGGAAAAGTTGAGAAGGATCGGAGTGACGGGCAGAATGCTGAGAATGATCGGGGGCATCTATGAGAACACGGCCAATGAAGTGATCACACAAGAGGGGTGTACGGGGAGATTCCATACAAACAGAGGGGTCCGCCAAGGGTGCCCGCTGAGCCCAACACTTTTCAACATATTTTTGGAAGACCTGGATAGTGACTGGAGAAGGAGAAACGAAGGAGGGACAGTAATCGGGCAAACAAAGATATTCGCGCTAAAGTTCGCTGACGATGTGGCGCTTGTGGCCGAGAACGCGAAGAGGCTAAATGGAATGCTGAACTCGCTGGCAAGATATGTGAGGAAGAATCGCATGCAGGTGAACACGGCAAAAACGAAAGTACTGGCATTTAGGAAAGGAGGGAGAAGGAACACGACGGAAAAGTGGAAGTACGGCAAGGATAAAATTGAAGAAGTGGGCAGCTACAAGTACTTGGGTTTCCGGTTCACTGTTAAAAACACGTACACAAAACATCTTAAGACGCTGGCGGCGAAAGCTCAAGTAGCAACAAATGCAGCTTGGGGTATAATGAAGCGGGCAAAACTAAGTGGACTGAAGAGAAAAGGGTACCTACTGGACACGTTGGTAAAGGCAATCTTATTGTATGGAGTGGAAATCTGGGGCTGGCGAGAAAGAACGGAAATTGAAAGGATGGCAGGCAGATATGTGAAGATGATGTTGAGACTAAGCAGGAATACACCGGCTTACATTTGGAGAATGGAGTCGGGGAGGCAGAAGATAGAATTGGAAGCGAGGAGAAGAGCCGGGAAGTATCTGATAAGTATCTTGAAGATGCTCGAGGGAAGATGGGCAAAAATATGCTTGAAGGAAGAACTAAGAAACTGGGCGAATAAGAAGGGTTCAAGATGGATCACGGAAGTCGAGGTAGCTTTGAGAAGAGTCGGAGACGGGGTTAACAATAGAGGGGATGAGAAAGGACGAAGACCTGCAGGAACTAACAAGGAGGATGTAACGAGGATGCGATGTTCTAAGGGATCAGACCATTCAAGGTGATTGGTGCAGGGTAGAGAGGTCAAACTACTGTCCCGAGTACAAGCGACGAACAGACAAGGCGGAACTCCAGGAATATTGGCAACAAGAAGGTGTGAGTGGGAGGGACAAAGAACAGTGGGCCAGGATGAGGTACGGTAATGTGGGCAGGGCAGGCAACAAGGGATATGAGGAAGAAAAGTGTAGGCTGTGCAGGCAGGGAAACGAAAATCTCGAGCACATAAGAGAATGCGCGGAGTTTGGGAAAATAGTGTTGGAGGATCTAAAAAATAAAATGGAGTCGCTATTCAGAAACAGCCAGAGGGAAAACGAGTGGAACGAGATCCTGAAAGGAGATGTTAACCCCAACTTATGCAATTACTGTAGGGAATTTGAGAGAGCGATAAGGGAGAAAGAAGGAAAGCAATAAGATAGGTGATGTAGTAAGAGGAAGGAGGGGGCGAGGGGAGAAAGTGGAATGAGAGGGAGAGATGGAGTATGAATGGATTAATCCGGTGAGACCAAAGATCTAAATTAGTGTTAAGAACCAAGAGTACAAAGTTAGTTTAAGGAATAAAGAAATATATGATTAAATATGTAGAACATGTGTATATTCTTAAGCCGCGATGGCAAGAATGGCTAAATAAAATATCTATCATATTGTGACTTAGGTCACATACATAATTATCGGTATAACTAGTAATCTAAAACAAAGGTTATAAATAGATATTT